>JAWWEV010000167.1:3373658-3405551 GCA_035583235.1 Hafferia zeledoni | reverse complement strand
AGGGACTGGAGTTGGCCCAAGGGTTGGACTTGATGATCTTGGAGGTCTTTTCCAACCCAATCCATTCTATGATTCTAAGTCTTAGAGTTTTCCAGCTCTCCCTTCAGCATTTTATGCCAGGAAATCATGGAGGTGCTCTGGTTCCTGGGTGACTCTGGTGGTTCCATCACCTATTACCAGCAGGACTGAGCCCTGCAGCTGCTCTGTGTGGTGCTGGTGACTCACCTTTGCAGTTGAGCTCAGGTGTGTTGATGACTCCGTTGATGGCAGCCTGGGCAGCAGCATTTTGTTTCTTCAGTAGCTCAATTGTCTTCCTCAACTCATTCAATTCTGAGTCCTTGAATGAGGAAAAAAACCATATGGTGATACATGGGAAAATGCAGCTCCAAAGAGGCTGCATTTCGATCCAAGTCATAGAATCATAATCATGGTAGTTAATAGTGAATTTATGGAATATGTAGGTAATTGAGGTTTGGGAGACCTGGAGAAGCACACCCTCAACAGCGTACAAAACAGCTTGGGTACAAAGATACCAAAAAATGTACATCCTCTGTAATGCAGAAATAATGCCTACTCAAGTATACTGTCCAAAACCCCAGTGCTGCCAGTACTGCAAGGGTTGTTCTTGATATTTCTCTTGAACATGCACATGTGTGGATGCACTGAGACGAACTATATTACAAAAATATGCAATACTGAAGACTTGTGTCCAAAGCAAAAACATATAGGAATAACCAGATCATGACATCCCAGTAAGGAAAATGAGTATTTTATGTAATTTTTTCATTGCATTTTCCTCCATCACCAAAATTGTGTATGCGACCTTTTTTTCAACCCACAACCACAAAAGGAGCATGAACACCAATGCTGGAAAGAGAAATTCAGACTTCCCCAATGTTTTCCAAGCTTGCCTTTTGTTCTGCTGTCATGGTCAGGCTCTGCAGTCTGATGGTCATGTTCCCCAGGCTCTGCTCAAATGCTGCCACCAGGTGAGCCTGAAATGAAACCAGAGAGGTGCAGTTTGTTCCTTCCCCCAGACCAGGATATTTCTGCAGGTGTTTAACCAGTCCACCTTGTGCATCATGTGGTTTGTTGTGTAAATGACATGGATTAAAAATAACACTGGTTAGAGAAGGTCAAATGCGTAGAGCACACACTATGGAAATGCTTGCCAACAAATTACCAGGAGCCATTTAATTGTGGCAAATTAGAAACAGACCTATTTCCACAGTTCAGAAAATGACAGCCTTGTAATGTACTACTTTAACTAACAGTGCACTACAAATGATGCAGTTTCAGGCTATAAACCATGCCTTGCTCAGCAGCAGCTGCCACCAAGCACTTTAAAAAACACAGAGGGAGGACTAAAGCTGTGAATTTATTCTATAAAACATGTAATTCTACAGCCAGAATACATCCAGAACAGACACCTCCTGCATCCCCCAGGAGTTAAGGTCCTTTGAGGAGCCATATCTCAAAATGATGCAGTTCATGTGCTTTTCTCAGTTGTTGAAAGCAGCTTGGATCTTGTGGTAAACACACCAAAAAAAAAAAACATTTTGCCACTTTGTTGAAACAGAAAGGCAAAATAATTATTTTTTTTAACATCTCACAGATTAAGTAACTGGCTTTTAAAGGCCCCTTTAGGGACTATACCTTGTCACCTGAAAGTATTCCTGATGCCAAAAAGGCATGTCATTGTCTGTGTAGGTCTGTCCCCTGGCAAGCACTGACATGAAAAGACAAAATGTACAGAGGAAAAACAGACCAATCCATTCATATTTCTAAAAACATCCTGCTGTCCATTTTTGAAATCAGCCTGTCTTTTCATGTGGGCCATTATTAGCACAGATAAGGTTACTCAGTGACAGTTTTCAGGCATCCTTACACAATTAGGGTAACTCTTTCCATGAAGCTTTTCACATAACCTTCAATTCTGAACTCTTTTCCCAAAGAATATTTAAAAAAAAGACAAAACATCACTCCTAAGTTTTAGAAAGATTCCCTAAAAGAATAAAATAAAATAAAATACAAAACAGCAAATAAAACATGAAGCAAGTTTTCAAATACAGAAAAGTCAGGCAGAAACTTCCCTCCAACTAAACCACTATTTTCCCCTATGGATATTTAAGGCAAAAAGATGCTGGAAGCGACAGAAGTGAAGATTCTCACTGTGCTACCATAACAGGAGAACAGACACTTTATCAGGTGACAGATAAAGTGCTTCTAACTCAAAGACTTCTCCAATATTTGAGTGCACCTTGCTTGCAACCAAGGCCAAGGTGCTACACATCATCCAAAATTCCCAGTGCTTAGCCAATTAGCCTTTTCTCCTTTCCCAAGAAGCACAGAGAACCCAATTATACGTCAACTATATGAAAGACATCCAACCATGAAATGAAAATGACTGAGAAGTAAAAGGAAGGAAAAGTAGAAGATGGAAAAGAATTTCCTAAAAGGAAACTATAATTCTAGTGCCATGGCATGGCACTGTTTTATAGATATACATGGATAGGAACATACAACTGAACACAGGCATAGTTCAATATATATTTCTCTCACTATAATAATCTAAAACATAGAGAACAATATTTTATTTATCTATTAAAAATACTTCTATATACACAATGGCAAGTAAAACTGTGTAATCTTTCCAAGCAGAAAAGGGGCCATTTTCTCACCTAAATATACACAGAATAGCAAAACCTTTCACAGAGCTATTCCAGACTTATTCAGCAGCAGCACACAGATGACTTATCCTAAATAACTCTTCTCAAATTCACAATGAAAACAAACATGAGCAGTACAATAACATGGGGATGTGCAGCCCTCATTCCCATCAGCCCCTATGAAAATAAGCAGAGCTGAGACTGTGAGAAAATGGCAAAAAGTAATTTAAAACCTCACACTACACATGTAGGAAAATCTCAATATTTATTTTAAAAACACAGAGTGCACAGCTTCTGTTGGGGAGAATGAACAGGGAACAACAAACCTGATATTCAGGAATCCTCAGCAATACTTTGCAAAAGCAAAAAATAAATGGGCAAGCGGGACTGCCTGGATTAACAACAGGATATAAACCCTTAATGCTTTGACCTGAGCCTTAAAAAAGAGTGGCTCTTTCAAAAGTGGATCTTGAAATCATCCCTATCTAGAAATGTGCAGTGAGCAACGGAAAAAAAGTATCTGCACTTTCTAGTCAGAGCAAAATTTTTACAAATTCTTGCCCTTGATGGCTCGAGAAGCAATAAAAGCTCTAAGTGTCTGTGCAGGGAAATTCAGAGGGAAAATGAATAAATTGAAGAGACTAATTTGAATCGCCCAAGTTAAAAGCATTTTATTAAAGGAATCGTGTAAAGGAAATGTCCCTAAAGCAGCATCTGAACTAACCTCTGCAAACAAGTGGCTTAGAGACTGAAATGTACTACTGGGACAGTTATAGTAACATCTCTGTACTAGACTGTTGCCAATTTATGGACAAATTAGGGGCAGGTCCAAGTGTAAGAAGTTTAAACAGCATGAATAAAACACTACAAAATTTTAGCAAAGGGAATGAAGCAAAAATGGAATGTTATAAAATCATAAAGGATGCTACCTTTTATTTTGGGGGCTGATTTCCACAACAAAACCCCAAATGACTACAAAGCAAACAAAAGTACAGCAGCAGAGGTTTAAAAGTATTCTCCTCAAAGAGTGCAGTGGTAACCATACACCAATTTTTGGGCAAATGAGCAGCAGCTGGGCCAGACCTGTGCCCCTCACTGCTCTGGGAGACAGGTCTGTGGGCAGCACCAGCCTCCTGACCCCGGACACTGTGCAGGGAAATGCAACCCAGCCAAGGCAGAGCCACAGGGGCTGCCCAGCTGACAAGCTCTTTGCCTGAAGGACAAAAGCTGGGTTATTTAACAACATGAGTAAAAATTTGTGCACGAGAATCTGGTCCTGCTTTCTCACACGGAAAAGATGCTTCTGGAAGAAAACAAACTCATTATCCACCCTCTTTGTATCTGAAAGGCAGAATTAATCTTTGGAAGATTTTTAAATAGTTTCCTTTTCCTCTTGGGACAGTGACTAAGTGGTTTCATGCAGTCAAAGCCCTTTTATTTGGCTCCTCTATCAACTGTGTGCTTGGTTTTCCCAGTCCATGTTCAAGCTGTGATTCCTGCAGTGAACAGCATGGTGGATTTTGCCTTTAACTCTTCCTGTGACAGGTGTGAAACCTGTTCTCTCCTTTCCCAAGTTTTGTATTCCACCTATGCAGAGAGCTGATGGGCAGGCATGTCCTCCTCAGCAGCACGTGCTCTGATGTTTATTCATTCCATAAACCAGGATGTCAGTATGATCTGATCTGCTGACTGTTCATCTGCAGCTTATTTACTCTAGAATTGCTTATTTTCCTTGCAAGCCTCTGTGTTCCAGATTTCTGCTGTCTGTGACTGCAGCACAGAACACACAAATAAACTTGCTCAGGGTCATACAGCATTACCTCAACACGTCCTGGCTTCCAAATAATTTTTTTTCCATGTGTCTTAAATTACTTATCCATCAAATTCCTCAAAGGAACAAGCAGAAGTATTGTCTAGACTGGTTAAAACTCAGGTATGTCCACTCCTTAGGCTTAACTTTAAACTAGTTCCCACAGCCCATTATTCCACTTCTACCTCTCATGCCATTAACCCACACCATTATGCAACATAAAGATATAATGCATCTCAATCCAAGTTTCTATCAATTTTTATTCCTACCAATCATAATCTTTATCTGTATCTCATCCCATCCAAACATCAAAGCAAGACACTATTTATAAAAAAGACCCTGCCTTCAATGATTTTCTCAGGATCTAAAGACAGCTTACATATATATATATAAAGCCAAAATTATATTTTAATTCTGTATTTAAAGATAATTTAGTAGGATGAAGGATGTTATTTTTGGAAAGGTCCCACACCTCCATGCAGGTATTTTTTTAAACACATCAGTGATGTGAATTGAATGTTATACACATGAAATCTTTTTGTCTCTTAAAAAATTAGGTGATAATTGTGCATTAAATGCACTTGCCATTTCTGCTTGTTCTCAGAGTTGTACTCACATTGGCAGTCAGTTGAGTTGTCAGAGCTGACACTTTCTCTTGGGATGCATCCAACTCTCTCCGTAGCTTGCGAATCTGGGTGTTTTAAGAGAGCACTTTACTGCATCACAGTCAGCAGAAATAAAGCAGCAAGACACACAGTGTAGAGTGTCTTGACAGAACATTTATGCTTGTCAAAGAGGATGTGCTCTTACCTCTGACTGGCACTTCTCTTCAGGCTGTAAAGTACAAAGGAAATACATGAGGATATTACAACCTAACCAGCCTGACAAATGTATGCAAATTTTCAATTATTTCTTTTTGCATTTCACAAGCACTAATGTGAATTTATTATTTCGGATTCCCACATCCCTATTCAACCTAAGATAATGGCCTGATTTATTTACTCTTAAAGAAAAGGAAAATAGGCTGCTGATGTGGTACTTTCTCCTGCAGGAAGGAATTTGGGCTCCACCTTCCAACCAGGGCACCTCTGAGCCTGACTCCTGGAATGGTGAAGTCCTGGCTCTGCGCATAAAGGGCTGCACGAGGCTCTGAAGAGCCAGGACTGCAACAGGACATGGCTGAGCCCAGGCAATTCCCTTCATCCTGCACTCAGCCCTCCATGGGAAAGAGATCACAGTTTTGCATTCCAAAGTGATGTGGAAAAGAAAAGAAATCTCTCCCACTTGGGTGCACTGTGGGGGTGGAAAAGTGAGGACACACAACTGGTTCTGAGAGGATGCCAAGTGGCTGTCGTGGTCTGCATGGTAAAACTGTGGCTACTGTGGCTTGTTTTTGACCAAAGTTAGCAGCTAAAGAGAAGTATCCAGTAAAAAGTTACACACTCCACTGTCCTTAAGCAAACATGCCCATTTCCAGGCATGAGGAAAACTGCACCCCTCCAACCACACTGTCTGGAGCCACTCGTGCCTGGGCAGTGAGCAGAGAAACCAGAACCTCTGAGCTCTCCTTGTGGCTCCCATGGTTGTGAACAGCAGCCCAGAGGAAAAGGTCTGTTTTCTGTCCTTCCAATCCCTGAGCTGTATTGGCTTGGGGCAAGGTCAATAAAGAAAAGTGTTATTTTCAATTTATTATTGAGGTCTTAATAAGGCCATGTTACATGTGTGGCTCCTTATCAGTGAAACTTATATGTAAAATAATGCTAAATAACACTATCCAGACTTGACAGACTTCATAGACAGGGCTGATCTTCCAAGAGCATGATCTTCCACATATTCCTTTCTCACACACTCCCAAATCCAGCTGTGGATCCATGGTAAGTGTGAAGATGCATCATCCTTGCCTAAGAATTTGAAACTGAAGATCCTGTTCAATTAACATGTATTTCAGAAGGAATTCTTACCCAGTTTTAAGAAGGTTTGTGCCTTGAGGAACCACCAAAAGTGTGATCACAGCCTGCCAGGATTACAGAGCCACCATTAAGTGGCTCCTTGGAGATGAACAGCAGTGAAGCCCCTGGGAATTGATCACTGGAGCCAAACACTCCTGTGCAGTTTGGTGTGGGCTGGAACCTCCCCTGGGTCACAGCAGTGAGACCCCAGCAGGGAGGGAAGGGCCAGGCAAGGCAGAATCTGGTGCTGCAGCCTCACCTTCCTGTACAGCACAGGCAGAGCCTTAAATTACAAGGCCTTTTGTAGTGGATGTTCAAATGGAAAACCCTTCGCGAAACTATTAGAAGAAAATAAGCAAACACAACGTGCATTCAAAAATAGCCCTGTGTCTTCAAACTCCAGAAGGCCTTTTTTTAGCATCAGATAACCTAAATTAATACGTATTTGTGGAGAAAATACTACTGACATAGTGAACAAATGGCCTCTTTACAATTACGAATATCTGTGGATTAAAAAGCAGACTCAAACTTCTTCAGTAGCAAATCATTCATACAAGGATGGAATGACTTCATTCAGAAAAATGTGGGATGTTTTAAGTAATGAAGGTTAAATCTCTCCATATCTACTGAGGTGCTTTGTAGCAAAACCTACTTAGCACAGAGTAAAATACAGACCCAAAAAATCCATGGCTGCTTTTAGGCCATTGAAGTCTGTGTTTAATGAGGATCCTGCTAAATGTCCACAGGCATCTTTATGAACATACACATTTCTTTCCTAGCCAGCATTCAGAACACAGTCAAATGAAAAGTGCTTTTTTTCCTCCTCCTTGAATGGCAAAATCAGCACAATGAGACCAGTCAATTCAATAATTTTAATCAGTAAATAAACTGTTCATTTCATTATACTCACTGTGGAATAAATAGATGAAGTACTGGAGACCAAAGAGAGAGAAGAACCATGCACTAAAAGAAAGAAAATAAACACAATGAACATAAATGCACTTACCACAAAGTGGAGTCATCATAAATCATCCCCTGCCAACCTACTGAAGAAATCCTTTCACAAATTTCATCATCCATCATAAACTTAATTAAGTTACTGCCCCAATATTGTAGTTTGAAGAATGCATGGCCAGGTGATCCAATCCACAAACTTGCATTTAGGAAAGCTGGTTTAAAATTTTAATACTTGGGGTTTTTTGGGAAAATGAGGTGTGGTCCAGAAAGTTGAAAAAAAAAGTTTGGATGAAGATTTGTTCAGAAATAAATATTTCTCTGGACAGTTTATATGAAGATTCTTGCAAAAGGGCTTACTGAAATAAAACAAACAAACAACAACAACAACAAAAACCAAAAAAAAAAAATCAAGAAATCAACTGAAATGCAGAAGAGATTCCTCTCTTTTCCCTGCAGGATTTTTGGGCTTTCTTTATAGCAATGACATTTCTTTAAAAGGCAAAGTTTGTTCTCTCATTAGAAAAATTAACAGAGTGAAAACATGGCTACAAAACTTTTCCTTTAAAAGAATTAGTTTCAAGCAATTTTTGCATTTAAATATACCTTCAGTAAAAGAAATACATGTACAGTGATGGACTAGATAATCTGCAGAGTCTCTTCCAGCCTTAACTATTCTGTGATTCTCAAGGTTACCATCACCCTGATGGATTTATAAAAAGCAACATTTCTTTTTTGATTATGCCATTTAAAAAAAATCCTACCTGAAACTACTCTTTCTGCTACTGAAACATGCAAAACTACCTTTCCTTTATTTTCATTTTTAGAAATAAAATATATTTAACTGAAACTCTTACTCAAAATTCAGGATAACTTCATACAAATTATATGAAATAGTGTAAAATCACTCTTTCCTTCATCTAAACCTTCCAGCCAGAAAAAAGGTTTGGAAAAGCTGCCATTTTGCTCTAATTACCTACTGCAATTCTACAGTCATAATAAATGGGTTCTGCTTTCCCATTGACATTCTATCCTAAGGCAATGCTGGAAAGAGAAGTAAACAAGGTCTAAGTTGGCTTCTGAAGGAATTAAAGACAATTTAAAAAGCCCACAAGAAAGCCAAAACCCTTCACACCCATTCGCTTTCTCTGGTTCATCACATTTTCAATTAAAATTATCTCCCTAGTCAGGTGGTAAGGACAGTGCAGCACCAAGAACACAAAATAACCAGTGTGAGTCAGAGCCAGGGTCTGTCTAATCCTGTGCTCCAGCCCTGGCTGCAACCACAGCCTTGTTTATGGAAAAGAATGGAATGGAGAGGCAGATACCCAGTGATTATTCCCCAGCTACGTCTTTGCACCTTCTGGGAACAGCAGAGATGGAAATTTCGGAGCTGCAAACTGCAGCCAGACCATTATTTTGCCTAATTGCTGTGACCTCTCTACCATTAACTGGCTTTTGAATCCACTGACGCTTTGGGTCTGTAACAAAAAACTCCTCCTGTGTTTAGAAATGTAATTCTTTGCCTTGTTTCAGACCTGCTGCTGAATCACCCAGGAAGTTCCTCAAAGGTCTCCACTCCCCGGTGATATGAGAAGGAATGGATAACCAAGCACTTTATAATGCACCAAATCACAGATTATCATCTGCCTTCAGCCATCATTTTCCAAGCAGTTTCCAAGATTCCTGGTTTAACTTTATTTGCATCATAGTGCTCTGCACTTAAGATCTCCTTCTCACTCCTCTTTACCTGCCCTAACCCTCAGGGCTGGCTTTTCCAAGATGGAAAGCCTAAAGTGAGGCAAAATTGCACAAGGCCACCAATGGACTCATGCAGGGAATATAATATTATTTTCTGGTCTGCCTCTCTATATTCTTCCTTTGTGCATTTTTTACTAATAGAGATGTATGAAAAAAACCAAAACCCAAACAAGCAAACAAAAAAAAATCAAAACCCCATACCAGGGAAGAAACAGAAGTCTTTATAATGGATTGGATCACACACATTTTTGGGTTAGCATCAACTGGAAATATTAAGATCACATTGGGATTTTAAAGGAGCAAAGAAGACTCGAAAAAAGGGAAAGAACATGTAACCCTGGGAATGATCCTCCTGCCTTGTGAAACACCACCATCACATAGAATCATAGACTCATTTAGGCTGGAAAAGACTCTTAGCTCATCCAGCCCAAGCACTAACCCAGCACTCCCAAGGCCACCACTAAACCATGTCTGCAAGTTCCATATCTGCACGTCCTTTGAACACCTCCAGGGATGGGGACTCAAGTGCACCACTTGAATGTGCACAGAATTTCAGATTTCTCATTGCAATGACAGCTAGGGAGTGAATATGCTTTGGCAATTGTGCTACCTGAAGGCTATTTAATTAGGAGCCTGAAGGCACTTCTGCTCTTGGTGAGAGCCCTGGTTTCTGCAGTCAGCATTGCAGCCTACAAACTGAATTGTTTTGCAGCTATTATTTTAAAGCACTATAAATGCATATGCAAGCTTGTACTATTTTTCATCTTAGAAAAGAAAGGGTCTAGCCGTGATCAGCTGCCCAAAGAGCAGAAAGAACAACTGTTGCAGTCAGTGGCACAAAAAGGAATAATATTTTATATCCCAATGACAATTAATTTAATGATTTTTTTCTCTAAGTACCAGGGTGGAGCCAGTGGCAGCCCAGCTCCCATGGGGAAACTGCAGAGCCAAGAGACCATTCAAGTTTTACACACAGTTTTTTCCCTCCTGAAGTTCTGGATATTTGGAAGCTGTTCCCACTGGCATTGCCACAGTCCTGAAACAGTTTTTTTATGTACTGCAAGGCTGACTAACGTTTTGACCTACATGCCATGCTGTGAGAGAACAGGACTGTACTTCACATTATGGAGACAACAGAAAAAAAAGGCTTTTAAGAATAATCCTGGTCCTGCTGAAGTTAATGAGAAACAAATGTCTTTCAATCTTTTGTGCTAAGAAATAATTAAGAAGCAGGTTGGTAAGCTTAATTCAAGACCTGGATTTATGCTCCGTTGACACTGGCTGATCGTACAAAATCAATTTGTTCATTAACCACAAATTTAATTCCTACAATACTCTTTAATCTATTCCCTCGGGGTGAAGGTGAGTGAGATCCACAGCACAACATCTATGTCACATTCAGAACAACTTGCTCACTCAAAACATGTGATTATCTGAGAAATAGGCAGGAGCTAATAAGCAGGTGACCCTGCCCTCTGTACAGCCAGGGAAGTGAGAGAAGACCTTTCACATGAAGACAAAAATATAGAGACCATATCTAAATATTCATCCCGTCTGGTAAAATAGTATTATGCTTTTAGGTGCCAAAAATCGGGGAAAATCAGAAAGGGACCTCTTCAGCACATCCACTACAGGGCCAAATTCCTTCCTTATATACAAAAGTGGTATTTTCCAACTGCTTTCAAGTCCATAACTAAGTCAATCTTTCTTGGACTTCATTTTTATTACTTTTTTTAAATGAATGAAAAGCACTCAGTAGAACATGTCACCTAACTCCTTTCATTTTCTGTTTTTAAAATGGTTCACCTTCAAACATGCACTGCTTATTAAATACTCATCCAAACCAGCCTCTCTCCTGGACAAGCATTTCTGAATTACAAGAGAAAGTTTAACCTCCAACATGTCAAAATGGATTTGCTGCAATCCTGAGGACACTTCAGCGACTAAGGTTACACTTTTTTGGAGGATGTTTTCAATAAAAGCAGAGTAAGTTTTGCTGTAGTAGCTCTTCCAGTAAATCATCCAAGTACAACACAGATGCTGTGATTTAAATTCTTTCATGGAATATAATAAGGAACAATTTAGTAATAGCACAACTGTTTCTCACAGTATGGAATTCAACTGACTGACTGCACCTGGCAACCTTTGACTGGTCATGATCATCCAGCTTTCTGAAAGCAAACAGAGGTTCATTCCCTCAATGACCCAGTTTTTAGCTCTACATTGTTATTCTAATAATTTTCAACCCCTAATGAAGATCATCAGCCATGGACCTCTAAAATACAATTAAGAGTGATGAAGTTAGATTGATTAAATTCAGTAATAAAATAAATAATTCATCTTTCCAGAGCCATATCCAATATGCATTTTCTACTTCTTTCAATGGCAAAAATCTGATGGAATAACCAGTTACCTCCAGGGAGGCACCTTGTGGCCCCTACAAGCATTAAGTGTGGCTCCTGTGCCTGTCTGGCTCTTGGGGAGCAGCAACAGGTACTAATTCTGCAGAGTAAGTGCAGGTTTTCAGCAGCAGAGAAGAACCAGCAAAGGCTTGTGTGACCTAACGTTCATTTACTGGTAAATGACCTTTTCTTATTTTATTTACATGGGCTCTTTTTATCAGCTCCTTGAAAAGATGACGAGGCATTAAAAATACAAGCCTAGATGTTTTGAAGAACTAGTCCGGTCTTTTCCTTGAAAGGTGAGTTGCATCAAACCAGGACATTCAGCAGAAATAAAAAGTAAAGACAATTTGAGTACAGATTAAATACTAGAAAAATTACTGGGATAGAAACAGTCTGACTGATACCACTTATATCATATCATATATCATATCATGTATCATATCATATATTGTGTCATATCATATAATAAATCATATCATATCTCCAGAAGTGTGGAGGTGCAAGTTTAGGAAAATATCCTTATTGAAGAATAACTGATGTGCTGACACTAAGCATGAACTTGCCATTTTGACATTGCTAAAAATGAAGCACAGGATTGTTCAAACAATTTCTTGAATAGGCATGGTCTACATAGAACACTTATTTCCTGTGTCTGGCCAGAACAATCTATGAATGGACATCATCATTCTCTCTGGTGACCAGTGACAGGACATAAGGGAATGGCCTGACATTGTGTCAGAGGAGAGTGAGGCTGGATCTCAGGAAAAGGCTCTTCCCCCAGAGGGTGGTGGGCACTGAACAGATTCCCAGGGCAGTGGGCACAGCACCAAGGCTGCCAGAGCTCCAGGAGTGTTTGGACAACACCCTCAGGGGCAGGGTGGGAATTCCTGGGGCTGTCCTGTGCAGGACCAGGAGCTGGACTGGATGATCCCTGTGGGTCTCTTCCAACTCAGGATATTTCATGATTCAATGACCAGAACAATGATGGCTAGGACCAGAGTTCTGTCTAACACTGAGAGGCCTGTGCTTTGAAATGACCCCTTACGGTGAAGCAAAAAGTGTTAAACTGTGAGGATAATTAAGGGGTTTTGAGTTAGGAAGGGTTTTGAAGCTGCAGGCTAGGCCTTGTAGCTCGTACCTTTCAGTACAGAGATGAGAACACTGAAACTTAATTAGTCCTGTGAGAAAAACCAGCAGGCTACCAAAAACAAAATGAGATAAGAAAGTTTTGAGAGAAGAAGGCATTAGAAAAAGAATGTTGAAGAGATAAATTTTTCACACAACAAAGAACATCTGGGCAGAAAGTAACATCGAGTTAGAAGCTGTAATAAAGTTTATAGACACTGCAACACAACCTATGGTACTTGGCTATAGGTGGGAGTTTACAATATATATTGTGTAACTTGTAGTTACGATATATTCTGGTATTCTTGTATCTTTCTTTCTTGCTTGTCTTTTTCTCTTATTTTTTTCTTTCTTCATGGAGTGATATAATTAAATATCTCATGTGTGACACCTGCGATCTGTGCCCTCTCCTTTTTGGCCGCCACAACCTCAGAGCCATCTACCCACATTAAACTTCCACCTGGCTTATGCATAAACACCAATCCCTTCCAGCCCCAGCACAGCCTTACTGACCCTCCTCGAAGCCATCGCGGAAGGAGCCTGAGCGGCTCATGGTCCTGCTCTTGTCATCCAGGGACACGGAGCTGTTGCGGAGCCGCGTGTCGCCGTAGGGCTCGTAGGGCGCGTCGGCGTTGGACAGGCTGTGGGTGCGCAGCATGCCGGGGTTGGACAGGCTCAGCTGTGCCGCCGCCGCCGCCGTGGGGCTCGCTGCAAGGCAACACCAAACACTGCTCTGCTTGGGGGACCACATTTCCATGCATGGTTTTGGGGCAGCAAGAACAAACTCTCCCCCCTCCACCACCACCACCCCTACTTTAGGACACAAATTTCTGATGTCCTCTCCAGGCTTCATTACATTGAGAAATTCAATGAATTCAAGTAAGATCAGCTCAGTTGGTTAAAACTTGGTTGTAATAATGCCAAGGTCATGGGTTCAATCCCCTGTGTGGGCCATTGATTTAAGAGTTGGACTCGATGATCCTTGTGGGTCCCTTTCAACTCAGAATAGTCTGAGATTCTATGAAAAGTAGTAGAATAGAGGCTAATACCCTAAAGGAAGAGCTATGCAAATCAAGCTAGTGAATATGAAAACTCAGGGGCCATTTTAAACACAGGGTGCTATGTCTGTGCTTCTACAAACAAGCTCAGTCGACTCACTAACAACTCACAGGAATGGACTAATTAACCCTCATTTAATTTGGAATTATCATTCCTCAAAAACTATGTTTTTGTCTATATAGAACATGACCTTGTGTTCTTCAAAGCCTTCAAGTTTTCAGAAAATGACATTTTTCTATGCATTTATGTCACAAATGTAAAGAACTTTAATTTCCCAATAGTTTTATATTTCAGAATTGTTTCTTTCCACTATGAGGGTCTAAAAATTTTAAAATACTAATTTTGCCTTAAAAGCCAATACTCTCACAACCAGTGTTTAGGGCATAAAACGACTGCTCCAGTTTCACATTTTTTTAAAGAACTTTGTGCTAACATTATGCCTGTTATTTACTAAGAATTAATTGACTTGTAGGGAAATAAGAGAACACCAAAATCACTGTTCAGCTGGCAGGTTCTTCTTGGTGTGCTGTCCTTGCCTGTTTCTATTTATACCATCAACTGATACAGGCTATTGTAGAAGAAAGAATTCAGTTTACAGGTGATCAACCTTCATATCAACATTTGCTCTTAAATTAAATGCAGTGACCCCTCTTGACTCCAATATCTCCAAGCTCTCTTCTTAAGAACATAGAAAAACTTTTCTTATTTTTTTTCCCCTGGTGTTAATTACTGTTTGTGGCCAAGTAGCTTTTGGAGCTAATTAATCAAAATAATCTCCAACACTCTCCATAAAGAGTTAACTTTCTGAGCCAGTGACAACAGTTTTTTGTTGTTCTCTTTGACTTTCATGAACCTTCCTGACAGTTTGTTAGCTGTTGGCAATGTAATTACACTGTGTATATATTCAGCTGACATTTTGCTAAGTGTCAGTTTGTTTAAAGCTGTTCATTAAATGTGTTTCTTTCCAGCATGCTCAAAGAAAGGCTCTAAAAACGTCATTACTGCAGCTCCAAACTACACTAGAAATAAGTGACTGTGCAAGCTGCTGCAAATACACCCAAGTTCATAAGTATAAGCTTAACTATTTTGCATGTAATTATTATACATAAATTAGTCATTATATATGTGTTATCTTAAACAATCTATTTATTGTAAATAATAATATTAATTATTATGGAAGGGCTTCTGAAAGGCAAAAAGAAACAGAGAATGCCTGTTCCACACAGTACTTCCAAATGCCACTTAGAGGCAAAATATCTACTGTTAGAACTGATTTATATACCTAAAGACATTGCAAAGTCAACTGAGTCATATTTAATCAGCCCACCAGAGATGAGCACCACTAATACTTTAAATTAGGTTATTTCAACTGCTGAGAGGATCAACTAAAACCTGCAATGCTTCATGAATCTTGTCAATCAACTTTTGTCGTTTCCTTCATTTAAAATGTGTTTATCGATGTAATTATATGAAGGAATGGCATTTTTTCTGACTTAAAACTCCCCTGACTTTTATATATTGTTTCAGATTGAGCTTCATGCATTTTTTCAACAAGCCACCTGAAAAATACATCCAAAGATAAAATATCAAACTGATGAGAGTGGCACATCTAGTAAGTGATATGCTTGGATTTCACAGCATTATTACTACAGAGGTAAAGAACAAGTCAGGTCCCAGTGTGTGACTAACACACAGCTCCAGTGAGTAACTCACAATTTATATTAAGGACTCTGATTACAGCCAGAGAAGTAGTTTCAAAGTTACTGCAAGCACAGCACCTTTGGGCATAGGAGATAATAATGCCAATTAGTCACACTCCTTTCACTGAAAGCACTTCCTGAGGCTGAATGTGGAACCTGGAGGTGCTGAAAGGAGCTCATCTTGTGTAAGGCACACAATGCACTGCTGGGACTGCTCAAACAGCTAATTATTCACCGAGCTGCGAGAAGTTGAATCTCGTTCCAGAGGGGGATGTGACGCTGGATCCAGAGGAAAATGGGGAATTGCCAGCAGTGTCCTGCAGCCCTCCTGCAGAGTGGGACCGCAGCCACTCCTTGGCATCTTCTTGGCTGCGGAGCTGGGAGGATGGAGTGTACCTGCAAAAACAGACAGGCTTTTCACAGGGAACTTTCTCATTTAGTTTAGTGGTCTTTTATAATAAAAAACACCATGAAATGTCACAAGACTCAAGGAGGGAGGGAGAGAAAGAAAAATGGAAGAATCCTCATAGGAAGTTTAAGGATTAAAATTGTATAAACCCAATAGAATTCTGAATTAAGGAGCTGCTCCAAGCTGTTCTAAGCTGTTCCTAATTCATTTCCCCTTTGTTTGAGGAAAAAAACAAACCACACACTTCTTTCCTATGGCTCCATAAGTAACAAAACTAAACTGACCCAAAGCTACAGATGGAAGTTGTGCAGTGTAGCACTGTAGAATAAAATGTACTGTGTATTATGCATGTATGATTTAAAAATAAAACCATAACTTGGAAAACCTTTGCTTAGGCTATGCCAAAATTCTATCACTAAATACTTTGGTACATCCAAAGCTTAGCTGAAGTTTTGTGATATTATAACCAAATGCAAGTCAACAAAGCCATTATCAGAATTCTTTTCAACAAGCTGTGACCCAATATTTCATATTCCAGAGGCATTCATGTAAAAGCCTGTGGAGGTGCATCCTATTAGTTCAAAACTAACAGCATTAAATCATCCCAAAGGAGACTACATTTAGCCTTTCTGAAGGCAAAGAAAACAGCAGAAACATTGTCTATGCCAATATCAACGGCAAAACACCCTCTGGCTTCAGCCTAAGCAAGGGTTTAAATCTGATTGATTTATTGTGTATATGCCTGAAAAAATAGGTATGTTAGGCCAGGTGGTATGTGAGCTACGTGAGAGGGAACAGGTACCAACAACAGGAGCATCATGGAAACACTTTGCTGATGGAATTCAGTGTCTGTCTTGGATTGTGCCATCAGTTTTGGAGAAATATTTATGAGTTACTAGCTCTCCTTCCACAAACTAAACACTTGGAGCCTATTGTTAGCTGATATTATCTATTTAATTAATTTGATTCCCTCCAACTAAATACCCTACAGTAAGGTATCACTTATTAAGACTATTTTAAATCAGTGGGAACACTACAAAAATTAAAAAAAACCTCAAACGGCTTTCAAAAATACATTCATTCTTCTGCTTATGCTTCAGCTCCTCAGGAACAGTCCCTGACTATCTGCATCTCTTAAGCTCTGCACATAAACCAGTTTATTAAGAAAGGGGGTTTAAACAGTCATTTTACTTTAACACTAAGGATTTTTTTCTCAGCATTAATACCTACCTCTTCAGCACTCAAATGTTTTGGTCTTAGAAGAGTCTTTATTTATTAGAGACATACTGGAGAACCACAGAAACGTTTTAAACAAGTTAGTTTTAGCCCTCAGTTTCATGGGCCAAGGCTGCTGTGAGGAATGTCGTGTACAGCACAGAGCAAATTTCAGCTGCAATTTCAAGGCATCACCTCAGTGAGCCCAAAAGTTGCATTAAGCAATTCTGAAGCTGCAATTCCCTAAATTGTCTAATTCTTTAAATTCTGTAACACTTAAAGCATTTAATTAATGTGACTAATGTTCATTATCTGGCTAGAACTGCTTTTACCAATGGAAAAATCTTTTTATATGTCACAAAAATAACCACCTTACAAACATACAAAACACATGAGAAGACAATTGCTGAAAGTTTGAGGACTTTTTTGTTCTTTTCTATAAGAGCAGAAGTTATCTCTGAAGCCCTATATATTTAAGTATTCTGAAACAATTTACTTTTTTTAGTTAATATATCCATCCTAAAAGGTTTGGCACGACTGTGTAAATCTTTTCTATTTGTATATCAACACTAAGGGTTAAAAAGATCTCAAGTCATTGCATGTAATAGCCATAGAAAATGCAAAATGATTGTTTTCAAGTCAAGCCCAGGGATGGTTTGAGATGCTTTTCAGCAATTCAGCCAGCAAAAGCCACAGTTCTTGCTCAAGCAGAGAAGCCACTAGATGGAAAAAGCACAGTTGTCAATGGCCTTCTTGGAGGGAGGAAGAAAGGAAGAAAGAAGGAAGAAGGGAAAGAAGGAAAGAAAAGAAAAGAAAGCAAAGAAAAGAAAGAAAGGAAAAGAAAAAAAGGAAAATAAAGGAAAGGAAGAGAGGAAGGAAGAGAGGAAGGAAGGAAGAAAGGAAGAAAGGAAGGAAGGAAGAAAGGAAGGAAGAAAGGAAGGAAGAAAGGAAGGAAGGAAGGAAGGAAGAAAGGAAGGAAGGAAGAAAGGAAGGAAGAAAGGAAGGAAGAAAGGAAGGAAGAAAGGAAGGAAGAAAGGAAGGAAGAAAGGAAGAAAGGAAGAATTGTTGCCACCTCTTGCAAACTGCGACCATCACCACCAGCCACAACAGAAACACAAAGCAAACTCCAAAGCCACCACAAAAGCTGTTAAACCACGTGGAAACACCAATACCTGAGTCCCTTCTTAGGCAAAGTGTTCCTATCAAGATGTGGGTCGCTGCAGAAAAGTTAAAAGAAAAGAACTTCAGAGAAGAACAAAAGGGAAGGAGTAAGATCAGGACAAAGGACGTACAAACATGTGCATCCCTTTTCAGAGGAAAAGGTGCTGGGGCCTCCCTACAGGAACATGCACAGACCTCCTTACCCAGGAGGGGTTTGCACAAACATGCAGCTGGGACCATGCCAATGAACCACATCTGTTCACAACCTCATTTCCCTGTTTCTCCTGGCCACAATGAACAAAAATGGCTCTTTAAATGTCAAATGAGTGTTCGAAAAGAGGCTTTTCAGCAGGCTAATAGTAAAAACTGATGAAAATCTTCCAAGTCCAAACCACCTTCCCATCATTTCTTTCAGCAGCCACCACTTAGGGAATGCAGCTAATAACTGTCACAGCAGCACTGAGCCTGGACTGTTCAAATTTTCAAATCTTAGCCTAAATTCCATTACCAAAGTAAAATGGACCTATTAGTCACCCAAAACTCAACTACTTCAGTTCATGTTTTTACAACTGATGAACTCATTACTGAGCACACTCTGTTAATTTGTTCTTAAAAAAAAAATATCCACATGCTTAAGTAAATTAATTAAATGACAACCCTTATGGCTAAATTACAGTATGGGACTGATAAAATTACATCAGTGAGCAAAAGCGAGCTAGAATGTTTAGACTTGTGTCATCTTTTCCTAACTCCAGCACTCATGTGTACAAGGATGAGTGTACCCACATCCCTGGGAAACGCTCGTGAGCCAAACTGCAATAAGAGACTGACAACACTGAATGACACGGGGACTTCACGACAGAAAGGACAGGCCAGAAAGGTAGCAGGGAAAGCAGCATGCCAGAGGAATGCTGAAATGCTAGTGAGAGTTTCGCAGGAAAGGAAAAAGGGGCATGATTTTCCAATTGCCTTTGGCAAAGAAATTAAGGTGGGGGTGTGGAAATACCCCCTCCATCCAAAAGATGTTCCCAGAAACAAGAGCAACACCAAAAACACGCCGACTCTGCCGTGTGCTGCTCTCCACATTGATTTGGGTGTTTGAGGGGACTCTCACTGGCATGTCTTTGTGTCAGGTCACAGCTGAATGATGAACACAGCAGAGCACTCCACTGAGCACAGTCTGGCACAAAACAATTTGCTTCACTGAGATGGGCAACAAAACCTACAGCCTTGAGGGCACTCCTGTGCTGAGACAGCATTACCTGTCCTGTCTCCTGGGCAAAGTATTTCGGCAGAATTTGGGGCTAGCAGCAGGGGAAGAAAGAGGGCTAGAAGAACCAGTCCAACAAGACAGAAAATAAGAGAAAGAATATTAGAATGAAAGGATGAGAGAACAGAAAGGAGTTATAATAATAAAACACAAACAGAAACGCAAACTGTCAGAATATTACAGTCAGGTGTCATTTTCTCCATTGAGATGCAGTTTTGTCACCCAAATTCATAGTTACACATGGGGATGTAGCTGATTTCCAATGCTTGCAAGGGTACTGCCTCCTACAAGAGGTGCCTCAGAGACCATGCAGTGCCCAGTTTACCCTCCTGTCAGCTCAGTGAGCCACCAATACAGCTCTGATGCTGAAAATCCAGCCCTGGTCCCTCCTGGCTTAGCCTCTTCCCAGCTCCTACTCTGTGTCCACGCAGGTACCAATGGATGCCACTGTGTATGGAGCTGGGGAACCGAGCAGTGTGAACTACAATTCAGGGGATCAGTCTTCACTTGGATCCAGCTTCCAATTGGATTTATTAAGCATCCACAGGAATGCATGTAATGAAACACTGTAGGGAGCAGCTGGAGAGGGGACAGGACAACAAGGAGAGGCTGAGAAGGGATCAAATGACTAAGGAAATGGGGACTTCTCTTTTCACCATCACATCCAGTTTAGAACCCCCTCAAAAGCTATAAACAAGAAGTTTAACCGGAAACAGTTCACTTTCAAAATCAAAATTATAATAACAATAGAGTTTTCTTTGAATGTCTCACTACCAGATCAATTAACAGGAGATCTTTGGAAGGATAACGTAAGATGCAAAATTCACATATTTGGTATCACAAGGTAACAAAAACAAGCTGTCAACACTGGCTACCACAGCAAATTTAAAAGCTCACCTCTTGCTCTGAGCTGGGCTCCTTGCCTGGAATGGCTTCTCTGTGTATTCTAGTAGTACCATTCTGCACTTTCTTGTAAGAAGCATTAATGATTTTTATCTGCAGATACTGCTGCCAGGGCTTCATTCCCATTTGAGACACATATAGGGAAATAAGAGAAAAAAACACTAACCTTTCAGACAGCGTAGTCTTAACACTGTTGGTTCGGACAAAGGGCGTCAGAGAATCATCTTTAGAGGCTGGTATCAAGCCAGTGGAGGAGTTATGGCTCAGCCCCCCTCCACTGCTCAGAGAGATGTCAATGGATTCACAGCTGGTGTGAAGGCTGCTGACAGACTGGTATCCAATGCCATCCTTGCTGACAGCAGAAGAGCTACTGGCGTTGGTACCCCACGTCAGACTGTTGGAAGGAGCTGAGTGTGCTGAACTGGGACTAGAAGCCAGTGGAGACTGGTTGAGATCTGTGTTTTTACCATAGAGAGGACTGCTGCCCCCACTGCTCAGCACCCCACTGCCAGAGGGGGAGTCAAGGTTACCCTGCTGGGTCATTGTAGCATGGGGGTTGGAGATGACGACCGAGTTCTTCATATTTTCCGCTGTTGTGATGGGAACTTGTTTACTAGGCTTGCCACCAAAAAGTCTGTAAAAAAAGACAGCACAAAAAATACATAAAATGGAATATTAAGCATGGGGATAATTTTATATCTAAACCATATATCTTCTTAGCTCCAGAAAACCAACATTCAGTACAGGGTCCTAGATTGGACATATGCAACTATAAATTTATGAACTCCTTGTGCTCGCTGACCCTTCAATAAAGCCCAGAGGCAACTACAATAGCTTCAAATCCATCTTAGGTATGTTTTCTCTGAATCATCAAATACTGCTTTCACAAAGCTAAAATACAGTTTTACAGAACTAAAACACAGTCCTATCATCTTCTGCTCCTCAAAGAAAAGGGATAACTGAGAAACACTGCATTAATCAGTCCAGAATGGAATACCAGAGGTTGAAAGCCTGTTGACCAGGTAAATTCTGTGCAAATCCCCAAATGCTCTGTACAGAAGCAGCATTTGCTGGGATGCAACAAGAATAATAAGTACTTATATCAAGTGTCCATTTGTTTCATTCCATGAGCCAAGTTGGCTAGAAACTATTTTTTTTTCAGTGGATAATGAGATGTTACCTGCTTTCTGGCACCTGGAACTGGCTCACTAAAAAAACTAGCTGAGTTCCAGAGCTCAGGGAGAGAAGGGATACAGTCAGCATGGCTGGAGGAGGCTGACTGCAGCATCACTGCTGCCTGTGATGCACCTGCACTGCCAAGGAACGAGACACTTCGGTTCTCTCACCAGCTGTCGATGGGACAGTTCTCAGAAGTGCAAAAGTGTCTTAGTAGTAGACATGCTCAAGACTAGGTTATCAATCATTCCAAAACTGATCTTCAAAATTAGGAAAGAAGTGTATCTTTCACTCCAGGTTCAAACATCCACTCCAAATTGTTGCTTCTGTTTCTGCCACTTCCCTCTTGTAACTGGCTTTGGAACCTTAATTTTCCTCGCACGTACTTATATGGATTTGCTTTTTTATTCTTCACTGTGGAGTACTGGGGATGAAATCTGTCAATGGGGTATCTGTAGCCCTCAGAACAGAGGACTACAGCACACCTATATGAGTATTCCTAAAGACTTCTGGTGGGTGTGCACCAGGCCAAACTTTCTCTGCTTTTGAGTATGCCCAGGCTGCCTGTACAACACACGGACACCGAGTCACTGTGTTCAACCCAGCCCAGGAGCACAGGCTGTGTGACACAGATGGGCACCTCCAGCACACGTGGAGAAAGCCCAGGGATGCCCAGAAGGGCTGTCTGTATTGCACAGGTGCTCCCTGCAGCTCCAGGGTGCCTCTCAAGGCTGCCTGGAGCACATCCTGCCTGGGTGGCTGCTGCTGCACACTTGCCACAAGGCACTTGGACAACACTTCAGACT
This sequence comes from Hafferia zeledoni, assembly GCA_035583235.1. Lineage (NCBI taxonomy): Eukaryota > Metazoa > Chordata > Aves > Passeriformes > Thamnophilidae > Hafferia > Hafferia zeledoni. Next base: position 3,383,179 of record JAWWEV010000167.1, on the reverse strand, counting down.
GCCAGAGGGCAGGTTTAGATGGGGCATAAAGAAGAAATTCTTCCCTGTGAGGGTGGGGAGACCCTGACACAGGTTGCCCAGAGAAGCTGCCCCATTCCTGGAAGTGTCCCAGGCCAGGTTGGAGAGGACTTGGAGCAACCTGGGACAGTGGAAGGTGTCCCTGTCCATGGCAGGGTAGTGGAATGAGATGATCTTCAAGGTCCCTTCCAGCCCAAACCAGTGCATGATTCTGTGGCCTTCAGCAGCAATACCAGCTTAAAGTATTCCTGCTCCTATGCCAGGGCATACAAGCTCTTCAGTTGCACTGGGATAACTGTACTCTTAGAGAGATAACCCCAGGGCTTAAAAACACCCAACCACCCATACAAGTTTTCCAATTGTTTTTAAGCTGCAGAGTCTTCCCTGTTCATGACAGCATAGAAGTTATTCACAGACTTAGAGGTTAATCTGTATCATTACAAAGGTATAGATTCTAAATTATTTCATAACACAAGAGGAAATATGCAAAAACCAATGTGTGCAACTCATCTTAACTGACTATGAAAATTAAGCTCAAAATCTTCTTCACTGTCATTCCAGAAACCAGCAATAAGCAGAAGAGGCCCAATTCAACTCAAACACATTTCAACACGTGCCAACTTAAGAGAGGCTGGTGAAAATTCAAGTGTGAAATTGTGAATCAAATGAGGGAACAGTTAAATTGAGCCTCCGTGTCTTCTCTTTGAAGGTTCATGTATTTCTAATGTAGTCTTTCAATTATACAGCCAGCAATTTAGCTTTGTAGTAATAAAAAAGTTCCCAATCAAATTCCTATCAATGTGCCTGAGGCTTGAACACTGAAAATCTGCATTTCTCATATGATATACTATAGAAATGAAAGGTCTATCAGAGTTTTTAAGTAGCCATTAATGAAAATCACACGTTCCAGAGGACGTGTCTCATCTACTGATAACCAGGAACAAAATAAAGTATCTTGAATTATCCTCACATAGGCTCTTCAAATAAAAACACCCATCTAAAGACAGTTTACAGCATTAGCCTAAGCTGCCATCACAGCCATTATGCTTGCACTGGTGCTTCAGATGGAATGTGGCTTTCTCACATCACTGGAAGCAGGATGATGGAGCAGAACCGTATGGGTATTATGGGCGTCAAGACAGAATGAAATGCAAAACACTGCAACTTGGAACAGACAAGCTCCTCAATGTCAAAGCCAGCTGAAAAATAATATTAACAGAACTTTTCACCAGTATCAAGGCTTTGATGTACACTGCATTGACAAAATAATTCCTCACTAACTATATGTTCATGTTAAAATACTCTGTGGGGTACTGTTGGAGAAATAGGAGACAAGAGAGGATTTTTGTTCAAAAAATAGTATTAAAATAAGAAAATTTAACCCAGCTTAGGCAGTAACTTTATTTAGGGTTCTTCTACACAGGCTAAAATGTGGAGTCTTCCAACATATTGGCCTAATGCACACAGTTAAAAGATTGCTTTGGGTGAATCTAAGTATGGCAGATCAAATCACGCCACTGGCATCATGAAAATCCGAGATGACTCTCCCGTTGTAATTCACAATTTGATCCACCCCATAGTATTCCCAGGTTTCTTACATACACACTGGTGCAAGAACTCTTCAGTAACCTTCAGGTAAGAAAACTGTTACTCCTGTGATATCTGCATGGATAAAAGGCTTCAGGTATGATTTCTGTGATGAAGAGACTCAAATCACAATTGGCAAACTTTCTGCCAGACAGGTTTAGTTTTTTCCCAAATGTTAAATTTTTGCTGCTGTCACGTGACGTCTTGGGTATTCACAACCTCTTCACGTGAAATCAAATGTAAATACAAAGACCTTGATGCAGGACACTAAATAGTTAGTGCTCTGCAAAACACAGCCAGGCCTGGCTGGAAGAGTCCTGCTCATCCAGCTCCCACTACCACCATTGCACAACCAAGGAATTTGTTGCCTACCTGCGCAGAGTGGGAGAGGCCACATCGGGGTACTTGACTCCTTGCTGGTGGGCACTCTGAGCTCCGCTAGAGGCAGTCTGTGATGCAGGGTTCACTTTAACTGAATTACATGAGGCCACGCTCTCGTTGTCAGACGAAATCCCTTTCTCCTTATCAGTTTGATTGACTAATCCTGGCAGAGAGTTCCCAAGGATTACCTTGGCAGGCTCTCTCATTTTAGGGACAGGCAACCCAGCTGACTTGCTGCTTATGTTGGAGTCTATGCTACTCGTGCTAGATCTATTCCCAGCTCCACTTCTGCTACTGGATTTACTGGGCCGGGGCAAACTACGGTACTGAAGGTTGGTTCGTGCACTAAGTGCTAAGTAGCCATCATCCTGGTTTTGGGAGCCATCAACACTAGTCTTCCGACCAGTGGTCCTACCCATGAGTCCAGATGACTTTGGGATTTTCCCCAAGGTGGCCGATCTACTGGTGAGAGTTGCCCCACTGGCAGTGATTATAGTCATGCCTATGGCTGACCCGCTCTGTTTCTTAAATCCAAATGTATTAGCATTAGCAGCAGTTGCTCTAGAGTTACTTGTGGGAAGCTTTTTGGATTCATCACCACTGCTGCGTCCTGCATCTGATGGGGAACGTTTAACATGTCCAGCTTTAGGAGATAGTCTACCCTTTTCTGATACCTTGGCGTCATCAGTTTTCCCTACAAAAATAGAAAAAGAATTCTAATATTTAATGACTTGAAAACATTGAGCAAATGATGAAACTCAAAGCAGCATGAAAAGCAAAAGCGTGTTAGCCACCGGAGTGTGATTCAAAGTTATGATCTAGTCTGCACTGAACTTACATGCCACTCCAGTGAGTTATACATGCAGACTTGCCAGAGAAAGTATGTGGTGTCTTTGCCCTCGAGAATATGAAAAGCAGAATAGTCTTACGTAATAGCGACAGAGAAGAAAAAAAAGTTTCCCGCTGTAGCTACCACAGATTGATCATTTTTATCATTAGACAGAAGTGGTGTTAGGCTGTTAGTATAATCCTCTTAAAAGGCACTGTTCAAGAAAGTATCTCACTTCAACCTTTTCATACACAGCTGTGCACACAACCAAATAAGAGGAGAGGTACTAAAGCATATTACTTGATTATGCAAATTCAATCAGTTTTCATTCACACATCTGCAAGTGCTAAAATCATTAATACACTTATCAGAAAACCTAGAAATCCTGTTTATATAAATGAACATGCTTGTTTAGTATGGAGGGAAAAAAAAATCTCCTCAGCCACACATACTGTATGTTATTAGTTAATGGTGACTTCAAAAACTAAAATTGTGTTATTTATTCTTCACATGGTAGGACTGTGCCAAATAAATAGCTTGGCTCAAGACTGGAGTTGTCATGAAAACAACTTGCATGGGGTACCACCCTGAAATATGCATTTTCACGTGAACAGAGACAGAAATGTGGACATATGAGATACTGCATAGGTTAAAGCAATGCCTAAAAATACAGACAGGACTACCTGAAGTTCAGGTTCTGCCTCTGCAAAGTATTTAAACTGTTTTCACACCGAACACGCTTTTTGGCTTGTTTATGCCTCACGCCTTTCCTCACCTGTTCCAGGTGTCTTTAGTGTGCCTGAGGTGGTTGTAGGTTTAGGCCTTGGTGTGGTAATGCCAACCTGAGCTGACATGCCCCGTCGCCAGGAGCCCGTCTGTGAAATAACAGTGTTCTTCCTACCAGAAGTGCTTTTATCAGACTCATCGGACACATCAGAGGGATTCCGCCTCCACTTGGAGCCTGGCTCCATCTTTATGCCGCTGTCGGAGCCGCCGTCGGATTTCTTGACTTCATCCCCAGACCATAAGGAATTCCGCTCCACTTGGGAATGCTTTTCTGCATCAGTCTGGGACAGATAAGGAATCGCAAGACAACCTTCAGAGCAAGTCTTTCTTTTAAGAAGCTTCATAAATAAGAAGCACCAAACTGATTAATCAACTCAGCAGCCACCTCCGAGTACCAACAAACGTAACACACCTCTGATGAAGAAATGTCACAGCAAGAAATGAACCTTGGCAATGACATATTTTTTTTTAATTTTGGGGGGATAAAAATACAAAAAAAACCTCACAACAGACAAGCCCCTTGGAATAAAATACCTCAAACCAAAACAAAAACGAAAAAAGTAACTCCACTTGGTTTATAAAGGACATATTTTGCTCCATGACATCTATAATCCTCCATCTCAAATTTCTGACAAACCCTTTCACTGCAGTGCCAATAAAGCATTGCAAACCTGTGCAGTCAGCTCCCCTTTGTTCCTGCTGCTTCTCCATCTCTTGTCTGGAGTCTGATCTCCAGAGCAGGAGAAGGCAACTTTTAGAACACATCTGAAGATGTGGAATGCTGTTAATTCTAACCTAATGCAGTAGGACACCCAAGAACCGAAGAAAATGAAACCCCAAACCTTTCTAATAACACTCAAGACAGACTTAAATACATAAATTACCTTAATTTTTAATTTAATGCAACTCTTACAGACTGTTTTTTCTCCTATTCTCTGCACAGACTGACTGTGCTACCAGTCTCTTACAGAGAATTTTGCAAAGCTCAGTATCAAATAGAAACATTTGCAAACCTTTGCCAAATTCTCAGAAATGCTTACATTAAATCTATTTATATATATATATATATATATTCATTCCCCATACATTAAACATGTTCTCTTGCTACTGATCACTCCTTCAGAACTCTACCCCTCCTACTTCAAATGCTGTTAATTAAATCTGGCAAATTTGCTAACACCACAACAAACTATTTTGTGATGAGGCACAAATGACAAATATCCACACATCTGACCCTAATCTGGATTAAAAATTCACCGCTGAAGTGTTCTCCAACCATCATAACCCCACAAGAGACTGACAATTCAACACTTGATCATGCAGGTCCCAGTTACGAGCTGATGAAGCTGGGTAAGGTGCTGAGTGCCATCTCTGCCCTGCAGCCTCAGGAGAAGATGGATGTGCTCAGAACTGCGCAGTAGCCAAAAGGTGCAATTTACTTAAAAGGAAATTATTTTAAATATCCCAAAGCATTATAAAGCCCACAGTCTTTACTCCCTTTGGATAATCAGAATAACAGAGCACAGGAAAGGCTGCAAGACCATTCACCATGCTTTCAGCAAAATGCTCTTTTAAGTTCTGAAAACATGCTTGAAGTTTTTGACTTGACTTTTCGTACCAGATCTCACCACTAATATTGGAGAATTTAGAGGAATTGTGGTTGCATTTCCTCTGCTTTTTACTGTAATTACTTTTTTTTTTAAAAGCCTGAAAAACTAGTTAAGCGATCAGTATGTGAAAGCTGACACCACACACCACAATGGGCTTTCTTCAGTCAGGGGAAACAGTTCAGGTTTGGGTTATTTATCTACATATGGAGTCATTACACTAACAAACATTTTGGATTTAGATAGTATTATATTCTTGTGCTTTCCTCGTACCATGCAAAAGTTGTTTCCCTGCCTCTCCATTTAATGAGAGCAACTTGGCATAGGCTTGAATGAAACCACTTTCTAACTCCCTTCTCTTCATATGGCTGTCAGGTTTGGTGATGGTGGGTTACTTTTCTATTTCTGACTACCAGTGGGTGTGCAATAAATTCACAGAGTGACTGTTCCTGTGTCCTGTGCCTCTCCAAAATCAGCAGTACATGTGAATGTCTCCCATATTTACAGATCTTGGAAGAGAGCACAGGCAAGAAGGACCAAATAATCAACCAACAAAAGCACCTCAACACCATCCCTCCCATGCTCCCATTAGTATTTTGTCTCAAGTTCCTTTTCTGGAATTGTGCACTTACACTGTATTCAAGAGCAAGAAATACACCTACTTGCTGGCAAAGGGCTTATCATCCTACTTCTGGCTGACTAGGAAATATTCCTGTAGCTTTTATTTCCCCTCTTTTACATCTGTAAGATTAGTTACAGTCTCCACAGAGAGAACAGCACTGCAGGAAGTTCCCTACCTTTGCCCTCTTCCATTTCATTCCACTATTACACCCACGGTCCAAGTTTTTCTGTAGCCTTTGAAATGCTGCACCTCCACCTTTGAGGCCCTCTGGCCAGAGATGTTTCTGTTTAGTGGTAAACACTGGGAACAGCACAGAAACATGACTAAGGAATCAAACCCCAAACGCAGTGAAACCTGGCTCGGGGACTGCAGCTGAAACCTCACCCGCCTGCAAGGGTGAAAGTGGAAATACTGTTTGCTGGAGGTCATGGCAAGACACAGCGAGCATGAGCCGGGAGCAAAGCTGGCAGTAAACCACCAGGATTTCTCAACTTACTCCTGCAGTTTTGTAAATCTGCTCCTGAAGCTGTGAACAGACCAAATGCCTCTTTGCTGAGAAGTTGTCTTGATTTGACTCCTTAGGGATGCTGCTGTTTTCTATTTTGGAACCTTTCCATCTTTCAGTCTTTTTATAATCACATGAATCAATTTATTACCTGGTTTCTTTCTCTTTTCCATCTTATTTCAGTTAAATAAGTTATTTTCAAATGTCCACCAGGTTCTAATTTCTCCTCAAAATATGTGTATGATGGGACTTAAAAGGTAACTTAGCTAAGTGTGTGCAATACAAGATAAAAATATAGGGCCCCAAAACTCATACAGCTACATTAAGTGGTTTGGTATCTGACATAATCACAGGATGCCACAAAAACATGGTAAGGCCAGTTCTGGTTCCCATCACCAGCTTGTTCAGAAACAACTTGCAAAGACCTTCATTGCACTGCTACAAAAAGGGGCTACAACCATGAATGCCTGTGAATATGGAATTAATATTATATTTAAGTCTTGCTTCTCAAAGATGGAGAAACTACTGCTTCAGGGTCCTCAGCAGCTCTGAAAAATCAGTTACTTAACAGAGACTTTTTCCTACTGCAACTACGCCTTCTTCCTTTGCAGAGATGATTCTGCCTGAGTTACTGATTTCATCAGCAGACACTGACATGTTCAGGCTCTCTCCCTTTGATGTTGCTGCATTATTTGCCTGGACTCCCAGCTGCACATGTATTAGCTTCAAGCTCCTTCTTTAATTATATGAAATCCAACATCTCAAAAAGATGTGACAGAATCACAGCAGCTTAAAAGTGCCCCCTGTTTAGGAGAACCAAAGCAGAGGATACTGTGAGAAGAAAAGTCCACGTGCCTCTGCAGATTGCCGGCTGGTCCTTCATGGCTCACCAACCCCGGGCACAGGCAATCATACCAGTCCTTGAGGTAAGACAGAAAATGTCCCTGCAGCATTCACTGTGTCATGACCTCTAAGGACTACTCTGAGCAGCAAAAAATCAACCCTGCAAGCTACACATTCCAGCACACCAAGCTATTCTCATTCCCTTGGTTGACGAGTTCAGGATATTCTGCTCAAATGAAAACCAACTATTTTATGGGCAATAACTTTCAGAGGAAGGATTGTCATTCATGAAAACTGAGGAGAGAAGCAGGTCACAGGCACACATAACAAAACTGCCAACACGACTTGTCTGTTCTTGGCTCGCAGCTTCTTCCTCCAGTAACTACTCTCTACTGCTGTGCAAGCTCCAGCTGCTTTTCTTCAGGTGTTTGTTTGCACCCTCTTGGATGCTGCAATAGTTGTGGAGGAGGAAGAGGAGTTCATCAACACAGATTTTGATCTCTCAGAGGTGTTTCCAAGAATCTGATCCATCAGAAGATAGAAGTCATATGAGTTTCTATTTTTTTCCCCCTAGGTTAATGTTTAGTCATGTCTCCCTATTCTTCCTTTATTTTCCCAGCAGTATTACAATGTTGAGACAGTAACAACTGTCAGAAAATACTTCTAGTTGTCTTATTCTGTGTTAGGTACTGACAAACAGACTTGATAGCTCTGAACTCCTTTCAGCTTGCATGGGACTTGTAGTAGCAGCCTCAAGCACACAAGCAATCGCTGATACACAACCAGAGGCTGACTGGAAACCCTTGGTGGAGGCTCAAATACGCACTTCATGGCAAGGGAACAAAGACTACTGTGTGCCTGCACCACAGTCCTGCAGACGGGGCAATGCTTCACAGCAACCACAGGGCTACATTGAAACTGATATTAAAAACAGATTATGGGGCCAGTAATGAAAAATGACTGGAGAAGATGAAAAGAGGAAAGAAACAGAGGAGAAGGTCATATCTACATCCCTCTCTTCTACCGGCTGCAATGCCAAGTCACCACATCCCAGTGGCTCTGGCACACAACACCCAAGTGCCTTCAGTAGGGTGTATAAAGAACAAAGTTGGACTTTTTAGTCCTGGGCTTTTCCAAACAAAGTTCTGTGCAACTGGGTGGAAAAAAGCAGTTTATGTTGCTGCAGATCTCTGTGTTATGCAGCTTATTTGATAAATGAAAAACTCTTAGATACCTTCACTTGTTCTACCCTCTTTGGATGTGTGGTGTCTGAGCACAAAACGCATATGTATCCTACTGATGGATGTAAAATTTATCCTCCTATGAAATGCTGCCAAACACAGAGAGCCTGCAGTACCAGACAGCTCTGGAAATGTAAAAAAATCTATTTATGCTTACATTCCTGATGGAAGTGTAAATAATCTTTAAAGTGTCATACTGGCTTTATTAAAGTCTACTATTTAAGAAAAGACATAATACGTTTTCTAGAGCTTAAAAAAAAAATCCCATTTGCATCAGTTTTCTCGGAAGGCAAAAAGCGTTTGCTGTGACACCATCGCAGCAGAGAAGCCACGGATTCCACCCATGGATGATAATAAATATCAATGCCACTTGCATAAACCAAAAAGCTTACCTGTGCATCTAAGTTTTTGCGGGAGGAGGCAGGTGTGTTGGCATAGGAGCTGATGGAGGAGCTGGTGTTAATGTCATCAGTACTGAGATTATCTATGGTGTCACTGATCCCACTGCTGACAGAGCTGCTGTCATCCCAGCTGCAGAAAAAGCACACAAGGAAGGGAGAAAATGAGGGTCAAAAGACAGAACATCATTCAAAAGGAAAAGTATTCTTTCTACAACCTTGAGCCTACTTGTGGCAGCCCATTACCCCTATGGTTGCCACAGGGCCCAGTGTGTACCACCATTAATGTACCATCATTAACCAACAGCACTAATGACACAGCTCTTGCTGACTCAATTGAAATGTGTCCCTGCAGTCCCAGAGCAGGGGAAAGTGATGCTTTGAAGGGATATTGGGAAGAAATTCTTCCCTGTGAGGGTAGGGAGGCCCCACCCAGAAGCTGTGGCTGTCCCATCCCTGGAAGTGTCTGAGGCCAGGTTGGAAAGGGCTTGGAGCAACCTGTCTGGTTAAGGGAAGGTATCCCTGTCCACAGCAGGGGGAGCTTGGAACTGGATGGTCATTAAGGTCCCTTCCAACCCAAACCAGTCTATGATTAAGCACAGGCTTAAGCTCTGTCAGGGGAAATTTAAGTTGGAGATCAGAAAAAAATTCTTTCCAGAGAGAGTAATCAGGCATTGGACTGGGCTGCCCAGAGAGGTGGTGGA
>JAWWEV010000167.1:3349487-3373316 GCA_035583235.1 Hafferia zeledoni | reverse complement strand
GGGGTGGATTCCCCATCCCTGGAGGTTTTTAAGGTGAGATTGGCCATGGCACTGAGTGCCATGATCTGGTAAAGGGATTGGAGTTGGGCCAAGGGTTGGACTTGATGATCTCGGAGGTCTTTTCCAACCCAATCGATTCTATGATTCTATGACTTCCAAGTAGACATAGCACTGATTTGCTAAGCTGTTACACAGAGATGGAACTTAAATACATGAAAAAAAATTCATCCCGAAGCAATTTTCTGCACCTGGGCCTCACACAGACCTGGATCCACCCTCAACAGCACCACTGGTCTCAGGAAATTTTAGTAATTGAAAGTTTAGTCCTCCAGATGGTACATAACCCTCCTGGAGCTGCACCACATGCCCCTTGCAAGAAGATCTACTATTCAGGACTACCTTCTTCCAGCAGGTGGTAACTTCAGCATTTTCTAGTACAAGAGAAACATGTAACTGAAGTTTAAGACACACAAAGCACCAAGGAAGTAAAAGTCCATGCCTGAAGTGATTTGAGTGTTAGGAAGAATCAAAATGATCTAACAACTGAGCCAGATGCTCTGCTCCTAAAATGCCTGTAAAAATCAGCTGCTCAAGGAGCAGATTTATGAACTGGCTTACAAGAACAATGAAGCTGGGACTGAAACACTGTCCTGGAAGGAACTCTGTGAAGTCAGTCAGTCCACTGATGGGTAACTATTGCTGGAAGTGCATAAATATATATAACATAGCTCACTGGCAAAAGGTAAGAGCTCATCACCCGGCAGGTCTCTAGATAGTGTTCACCTTAGATTTGTGGAGCTCGAGACTCTCCTCCCCATTGCATTTCAGTTTGCTTTACACACTTGTAGCAGAGACGGCAGAGAGGTTTTTGACTGGGGAGTGAAAGTCGTTCACAAACTGATACACAGAACAGTTAATTTATGCATTTCAAACTGAACTGTGTGTGGAGGAAGAGAACGATGTAACAAAAAGTGACCTGTCTCTGGCTTCTTGAACTTTTTTCACAGCTTCACCACTGATTTGCTACAGCCTTACTACATAAACTTTGAAATGAAAAGCATTTTATTTTTCTTACTTAGCACAACCAAACAGCTACCTGTATGAGTTTTAATGATGCTTTAATGATTTTAATTGCTTTTTGCTTGCTTGGCTGGTGATGACAGAATTTAAAGAGAGAAATTTTTCCCTAGATTTGCCTTCACCTGGATACTTTTAAAGAAGAATCCACCTTGATACAAAACAGAAATACAGCTTAAAATAAAACTCTTAATGTTAGACCTGTTGAGTCTGAGAAAGCCAGACAGCCAGATTTGACACAGAAGTTTTATCTGCTATTTTCCAAAATCTTTTTCAGCATAACTGAATGAAAGATGTGCTGCCCACACAAAGATATCCTTGGAATGTTAGGGAGGGGATAATTGAAAGTTTGGGAAAGGATTGAAAGACTTTTTTGAAGTACCTTTCTGAGAGTAGGCAATTAAATATTACAATGCAAAATATCGAAAGCCACGATACTTCGAGAAATCAGTTTTGAAAACAGGACTTATAACTGGTATTTATTTCTGTTGCAAAACCTATGATATAAAGCAATTCCAGTTCCTGGATTTTATAAGTCTATAAATAAGGGTACAAAACAGCTAATAAGAGAACAAATAAATATGCTTCTAATTATCCATAGTTTTGTGTAGCGAATAACATTTTTTCTATTTTTGAGCCTATAATAAAACAGTAACAACAATCATAACAATAATATCAACAATGCTGATGTTTTCCATGTGTAACAGTTTAATTTCCTTCTTATGGAGATATGGAAACAGGCAAAAAAAATCGTGAAATACAATCATTTTCCTCTCTGTGACTCACAGCCCCATCTCAAACATACAGAAACTGAAACATTCCATTTTCAAGCATTCACCATTCTTGAACTATCACAGACCCCAACTCAGCAGCATGTAAAGAATGCGTTTCATGTTCAGCATAAGTAGTTTTTCTGGCATCAGCCAGCCCTGTTGGCTTCAGTTGGGCAATCTAAGGCCTTAGGAAAATATTTGAGTGCCCTTCTGAACTGGGACATGTGCCTGAGGACAAAGGTAGAGACATGCACCTGAATACATTGAGGGTTCTGGCTTCTCCTGGGGTGTACCCTGGGCTTGAAGTCCTTTATGTCCAATGCACGACTCAAATTCTGCATTTTCAAGTTTACAACTCTTGTTACTAAATTAAAATAGAGGTCTGAAGATAGATGTCTAGCATTTTGGGTGCCAGAAGCTCAGCAAAACAGCAAGATGCTGTGTCAGCTAAACCCAGACATCTCAGGTGTAGCTTTATTTTAAAAGTATCACTGCAGTAGGGAGTGGGAACGCTCAAATCTCTTGCTAGAAAAAAAAAACAGGATATAAGAGAACAAGAAAACACCTCAACTGAAAATACTTTTGAAAACCTACATAAACGAAGCAGCACTTTGGAGTAGCACTAGAGAGGGGGTTTAATGCCCATAGAATTCACTGAACTCTGTAAATTAGATGGCAACACAAGCAACTTTCTGAGCATAAAACATAAACTGCTAAAAAGCCTTGCAGTTACACCACTTGTACTATTTAACCTGCTTGGCAATGATCCATCACACACCAAGCTTTTCCCCCAGCAAGTCCATCCCTCTGTATTTGGTGCAACACACCCAGTGCAGGTCACACTGCTCTGTGTCCATGGATGAAGAGGGACACTTGGGTGAAGACTGAGGCTTCTCAAGGGTCCAGCAGACTGAGGTCTCTGCTTCATGTTGTTCTTGAAACCACCCCAAGCCCTCCACATAAATTAGTTCACTTTTACCTTGATCCAGTGCCTCGATGGTTAAAGTCAAAGCAAGGACGCAGAATGGGGCATCTAACAGTCCTAATTATGGTGTTGTTGGCTCCCAGAACCAAGATAACATCTTTGTAATTTAGCTGGTGCAATTAATAATTTCTGATGTCAGCAAAACCCTACTCAACCACAACCTGAAGCTGAAATGTTTGGGCTTCCCTTTCTCTATTTGATCAATCACCTGAAACTTTACTTTGATTACTGAAAACTACAAACAAAACAAAACAAAAATTAAAAACCCTTAAAAGTGTGTTATGTATGGAAACCACACACTTAACTGCCACCCCAACACTGCCTCCTGCTCTGCATGAAACCAAGCACCCCAAGCACCTTCCTCTCCCTCTAACACAACTTACAACACTGCTATGGATCGCCCACATACAGCACCACATCAGCCACTCCAAGCTGCTTTTTGAAACAGGTTTGCAGAGTGGTTAGGCTCAGACTTGTATTTTTCCACAGTCTATCAGCACTTTTCCATCTTGCATAATCATCATCCACAGAACTGGCTCTTCTTTGTCAGCTTGGACAGCAAACAAAATCACTCGGTGATCCCCAGGATAGCCCCCCTTGCAGCAGAAACCTTCCCCCTTTGCAAAGGAGCCATTAAAATCCTACTAAATAAAGCTATTGTTGAAGACTGAGAATGCACCTTCTCTATGGATGGGTGTGGATTTTAACTTTGTTGGATCTCCACTCAAAACCAAAATTACAATGAGCTGCTGAAAAATACATTTGTCCAAGAAAGGGCCTTGGGGCTTTATAATATTTCAAGTGGAAACATGGCAATTATCCCCTTCTACCTAAAAATTTAACTATTTATGATTTGACAGCAGAACAACAATAACAACAAAAACGGGCAAGGTACAAAATGATAGAAACTTTGCAGCACCTTCAAAGATTTAAAAGCAAAAATTAAATGTGCTCTAACATGAGAGTAAACATTGCAGTTTCCACTGTTTCCTTCTGGGATTTCCTACAGTCCTGATCACTGGGTCGGAAATTCAAAAACCACACAGAGACCCTTGCATGGTTAATGTGTTTTACACTGTTATTAATCACCCACCTCCCCCATGTCTTCAGTTACTCTCCTCTTACATCTCATTACAGGTATTTTAACATAAACCACTTTGTTTCTAACCGAAAAAGGAGCCCAGGGACAGGACTGTTACCTTGAAACACTTCGTAAAGCCAGACCATGAAAAGGAAACCAGCAAAAATTAATACAGACCATTTCCAGTTGTTCCTTTTGGAGCAGAATCCAATCCTTCTAATGACATTTTTTGGTGCAGAGTTGGAAGTGTGCTGTGAGCTATTCAGACATTTTCATGTTTAGTGACTATTGGGGTTACTGCCAGCAGCTCTCTGTCAAGCTCTGTTTAGAATTCATCCAAGATAAGGTTTCAGGATTTACATTTAAAATACCTATTTGTAAAGGGAATAACTCACAGAACAAAATTAATCAGTGTTGAAAAAGTCTGGGCAAGAAAAGATTCAGAGAATCTAGAAAACTTCACATGCTATTTTCATTTAATCTTTTTATATCAGTGCTAAGAACCTTATAAAAATAAAACTGGATTTTATTTTTTCCCTTGAAATCTAACCAGGAATTTGACTGAGCCATTATCAAACTTGAACACAGCTGAGCATACGCACACAGGACCTGCTAAATCCAGCCAGTCTCGGTGAGTTACCATTTGAAACACTCCAAAGCTCCACAAAACAGTCTGACTTTCCACAGAAACTCATCCTGTCCTGCTCTGAAGCTGGAATTCCAATGGCACCTTCTTCACCTGCACGCTGTGCTCAGAGCCCCTGTAGCCATGGCTGTCTGGAGCCAGCACCACTGTATTCAGCTGCAAAGTGCTTGCCTGGTGGAACTTGGTTTTTTGGCCATTGTTCACAACCAGGGGTCCTCTGGCACTGCCACAGCCCCAGGGGAAGGGGAGAAACCAGAGCAAGCACTGCCTGTGACCCAAGTGCTGGAGAAACTCCCAGCTAGGTCTGCAAAATTCAATATACAATACTACAACCAGCTACCAGCCTCTTTTCTTGCACTCACAACCTATAAACGGTATTTTTGGTGTTCTCCATTTACTGCCTCGAGCATTATCGTGTTTAAAAAGCTGTTTAGAGCCCAGCCCCACACTGGGGGCACAGAGCACCCCTCAGACAGCAGCACTCTCACCTCCCTGCTTTGCAGGCCATGGGATCGATGCTCATCCCTGACCATGTCTGTGCCACTATTGCACTGACTCCAGTGAAAGCTGGGAACAAAATCAGTGTCCTCACATCACGGTAAGGTCAGAGTTGAATCTCAGTCATCACGTCAAGAAACACGCTTTGTTTGTTCTGCCCTTGTTTCCATCACAGCAAGAAGCACTGAGAAAAGTCTTCTAATCAAAGTCAGAAATCCTTGTTTACATACAAAGCCTCTGGTGCCTTCCAGAAAATAAATCCCTGTAAGTGCACATGTGACAGTGCTGGACTGAACACATCCAGAGGCCAAGCCCAGGCCCCTGGGGATGCAGAGACAGACCACCCCCCCAGTTCCCTGCAGTCCCCCTGGAATGAGGGAATGGGGAGGAGGCCCCTGGCAAAGAGTAAGGGTGGAGGTCACCACTGCAATATGCCTCCTACTCCCTTTCAGCAAGGTCCCAGCCCAAACACCTCCTTCCTTCAGGCAGGCAGAGAAGGTGACCTGCCCTGGGGATGGAGAGCTATGACAACTGTGTGAGTTTCTTACCCTCCCTTACTCACCAGTACTTCTTTCTTCCTACTTCTACTCTGGATCACATCATCTCCTCATACACAGTTGAAGGTCTGACTTACAGAAGGGGCAGCACTCACTGAACACACTGACATAGTTTCTGACACCCACCTCCTGCCCACAAGCTCCTCCAGCACTGCACTGAGCCCGTGAGAGTTCAGCAGTTCACCAGCAGTTACTGGTACCTGGCAGCTGCTTCATCAGTGGCTCCAAAACACAACAGAAGCAGGGTTAAACTTCGAGAAGAAAAACATTAAGTTAGCTAAATTCTCCCAGGACTGATATAACATGGAAGGAAAGGAATGAAGGGCAGTATGGAAACAAAACCAAGCAAGGTGCATTTAAATTCCCTGCTGCTGAGTGGGCTTTTGTTTGAAAGACTCCCGGGGTCAGGGTCGGACCCACCTGTCCCACGGCCATTTGCTCCCGGGGCAAGGTCACCCACCCACCCACTCCCCAGTACGAGTGGCTGACTGGGACCACTGGGCACACTCATCCAGGAAAAGGCAGGTACTGAACACCCCCAGACTCAAAAGCTCCTGCAGCTGGCAGGCGAATACGGCTCCTTTGCTTCCCACCCTTGTTTTAATCCTTGTTTAATCTCAACACTGTAACTCTGCCAATGACACCAGTCAAAGCTTTTAGGTCAGCAGACAGTAACCCCAAGCAAGCAACACACAGGCACAAAATGAAGATGATAGATAGATAGATAGATAGATAGATAGATAGATAGATAGATAGATAGATAGATACATACATACATACATACATACATACATACATACATACATACACATGAAGATTCAAAGGAATTCCCAGTCACTATCAAGTTTTTCCTTACTCAGAAACACTGCCAAGCTTCTGCATAAATTGAGCAAGGCAAAAACCTGTGCACAGCAAACAGATTTCACACCTGAGAACTGCTCCTGTCTCACAGCAGCACCAGCTGCAGCTGAGCACAGGGAGACAAAGGTAATGCACAC
Source organism: Hafferia zeledoni (assembly GCA_035583235.1). Taxonomy (NCBI): domain Eukaryota; kingdom Metazoa; phylum Chordata; class Aves; order Passeriformes; family Thamnophilidae; genus Hafferia; species Hafferia zeledoni. Next base: position 3,366,701 of record JAWWEV010000167.1, on the reverse strand, counting down.
GCTTGCACACTCTTCTCCCACGAGAAAGAAAGGAGAAAACCAACAGAAATTATTTTCCTGAATGCATCACAGCCTGCTGAAATACATCTTAAAATGAAAGCTGGCCTTGGCAATAAAAAGTGTTAATGTGATCACAGGGCACAGCAGTGCCCCTCAGGAAGCCAAACCACTGAGAAACAACCACTGTTATCACACCAGTGATTTAAAGAACAGACACACAATGAAGTGAAATATTTTTTTCTTTGTGAGATGAAGATGTCAGCGACTACCAGCTCTGAAGGCAGGTTTCTTCCTTGAAGAACAGCAACATTCTGAATAGGACCAATAACACCTGGTTTATGCCAGCCTTTAAAATTAGGCTTATTTGCAAGGAACTACAAAAAAAGAAAAGGATCTTACAACCTTACTCAGACAAAACAGGAAGCCAACAGAAATTTGCACAGGAGTTCAAGTAAGAACTGGATATTATGTACTCAAAGTGCACTCCGGGCTGGGATCTGGCCTGAAACAGACTCACACATGCCTTTGTTTCCCTGCAGAGTGAGCTCATTCCCACAGAGGTTCCTCCTTTGCACAGAAAACAGACTTACAGTGCTAAAATATAACAAAGCCCCATAGTTTTCTGAGGCTAAAAGCCTGTAACCCTAGTGGAAAGATAGCTGGTTAGATTGCATCCTGTGGGTATCAACAAACCTCACAGAATCACGACATTAAGCCAGAAAGAGCAAGCACAGTAATAGCTGTCAGTTCTCACATAGGATATTTTCTATTATGTTATTCAAACATTTGAAATCTACTAAAAATGTACTGATTTCATGCAGCATAAAGAGATTCAAAAGAAACAGTGCAGGCAGAAAGCTTCTCAGACTTATCCATCATCTAATGTGCTTCACTGGTGCCAGTATTTACACAGCTAAACCTCCTCACACAAAGGTGTAACACAACACACTCCCCGTGCTTTCAGAAGTGCAGAAAATCTCTTACCTTGCAATATTCCCTGGCCAAAGCACTTCTCCACCTTGTTGCCCATGAAGAATTCCAGGAAAGGGGCTTAGATTTATTTTGCAGGTTGATACCTTCATTAGGCTACCATCCAAAAATCCCCCTAAATAAACCAGCCTGTAACTTGGCTATCTAGGAAGAGACTTGGAAAAAAAACTTTGAGCAAGGCTGTTTCCCAGCAGAGCCCTCCACATTCAGCAGCTCGGAGAGACACTGGAAAGCAAAGCCTAGCTAGAAGGTGATCATCAGAAACTTCCCCTGGAAAGAAATCTGATCCCTCAACAAAATTAACCTCTGAAGTGCTGGAAAAGTGAGAGGTCAGGATTTTCTGCTGGGACTGGGTCATCTGTGAAAGCTGTAACCTGATGGCAGCAACCAGGCAGACCTGGTGCCTCCAGATCATGGACCGGATCCTGGCAAGTAAAAGCTCCTGTCAGCAACCCTGCACTTGAAGGTACTAAAGGACAATATTTCCTCTCAGCTACAATCCCTAGAAGCATTTTTCCTACTCTGCTTGTATAAAGGGATTCAATAGTGTGACTGCTGAAACAACTGTAGTTTTATGTGAATGTAGCAGGAGACATAATGCTTTAATAGAAAATATGTGGAATACTGGTAAAATATACTTTTTTTTTCTTTTTTTTTTCTGGAGGGGGGAGGGGGTAGAAAAACGTTTTCAATATGAATGGTACTTGAAATAGCAATTTATCCATTCATATCACCAGCAAAGACCTTAAGAAACTGAGATAAGATAGGCAATAGTTATCTGGCTCATCCTTATTTAGTGCTGTAAAGAAAGGGGGGCTTAATACTTCCCTTTATTTCAAGTAGGACAGAGATGGGTATTTATACTTATTTGGCTGATTAAAATTTATGGTGGTTAGCTTTCAAAAGCCTTCTTTGAGCTCAGTATCAATACCTTCTGACAGGATTCTTCCCAGATGTCTCCATTCTGATGCACATCTGGGATTTTTTTTGTTCTAATACAGGAAATCACACCAGCTTTATTTACCATGAGTAGCAGCACTCAGAGGCAGCGGGTGCCTTTATTGTGTGTGAACATAACCTGGAAACCTTAAAAAAACTGTAAGACAGTGGGAACTGGAAAGCTGGGCACTTATAGCCCATGTGGACTCACCACTCAGGGAATTGCTTTGAATCTTCATGCCTATATATATATATATATGTATAGATAGATAGACAGACAGACAGACAGACACAGATATAAATATATATCTCCCATCTTCATTTTGTGCCTGTGTGCCAATGGAAATGATACATGTGCCCCGAGAAATACAAGAAATAGAAGAGGAATGACAATAACAACACAGGTGACAGAAAACACAGTGGTGTTGGATAACCATGATTAGTCTGGCATGGAAAGCAGCCCTGAAGACTTGTAAGAGGTCAAGGAGCCCAGGGGTGTGTGAAGAACCAAGGGATTGGCTCAAGATCACTGTGAGCAGAATGGAATCGGTGGGAGAAACGTTACAAGCAGGTGTAGCGTGCCAGGAGGCTGTGGGATATGCAAAGCCCACTTCCATTATTACAGAAAGGTTTGTTCTCTAAGCAGGAAACTACATTTCAAATCCAACCAGGATTAGATCTCTCTGCCAGCAAGGGATCCTGTCATGGAAAGGAGATGGGCAGCACCTTGGATTGAGGGAATGGAGAAGACAACACCTTACCTTCACCTCAAGAGAACCATCAATGATTCAGCCCAAAACCAGAGAGAAGAGAAGGAAAAAGCAATGAGAAGTCACCCATACCCATGTATTCATTAACTCAGCTTGAGTGCCTTGTTTTAAACAAAACACACACTTAGCGCAACACAGTATGGTTGGTTGAAAGAGTTAAAATTCAAGTATTCAAAGGTCATAAAACAAAGACTTTGTGGAGATACTCTGCTGCCAAGACCTTCAAACAAATGAGAGCAGTCTGAGCTTGCCTTTCTGTACCGGAGTCTATACTTTAGTGGCTACAGTGTAACTATAGCAACACAGAGGATGGTAATTTAGAGCCGGGTGGATGTGACAACTTGCAATTTGGAACACTAATAAAAGTCGCTTGGGAAAAGTGGCATTTAACATAAACGTTTGTGTTTTAAATTTGCCTGCTCATTTAATTTGAATTTTTTTTTTTTTTTTAATTTTCTGGATGATTGTCTGTATTAGGTTGGTCTGGTGATGAATAAAAGATAGAAACACAACTCCTGTGCTTTTTGGTACGTCTGCACCACAGAGTGCAGCCAACCCACTCCTTCACAGTGTGCAGGGTACAAATGCAAAGTGCTGATGTCATTATCTTTGCAGAAGATTAGACAAGAATCACATGGCTTTTTAAAAAGAAAGCCAGGTATTATCCATAATGAAAGAGAGGGAAAAGATTCTTGTGGACTGCTATTATTTCTTCTTTGCCTCTGGTGCATTTTAACTCCTATCCTGTATAAAAAAATCCTGCAAACTACTTCTTGTTCCTTACTTTAATTGCAAAATACTGACTGGGATAACTCTCAGATATGACAGATACTTTAAGGAATCCCAACTGCAACAGCAAAGCTTTATTTTATCTCTAACATCACAGAATGACAGAATCCCAGACTATTCTGAGTCGGAAGGGACCCACAAGGATCATCGAGTCCAACTCTTAAGTCAATGGCCCCACACAGGGGATTGAACCCATGACCTGGCATTATTACAACCAAGTTTTAACCAACTGAGCTAATCTCAGAGTCATCCTTCTTGCCTTGATTCGATCAAACATCTCATGTGATGTTTCTCAATTATCTGCTCATGGAGTTGTATAAGAAATTAATGACTGACCACTAGCTAATGGTAAGGACAGCCAGAAATATTCTAATTAAAAAAAAAAAATTAAATCTGAAACTGTAACCTGGGGAGAGAAAAAAAGAGCCAGCACGTTGCATCTGTTGACTCACCAGCTCCAAATAAATTCACAAGGTTAAGGTACAGCATTACACACTCACACCCATCTACAGCCCTATTGTCTTCCCCTCTCCTGGCAGCCCTTCCCTGGCAAAGGAGGGGTTTGCAACATAATACCCACAACGCTAAATACAGGGGGATATTTCCAGATGAATTTTACATGTAGCAATAATCGCAGTTTTATGGGTCAGGAAGTTCAGAAGATTAGTGTGTTATGGCTGCAGTGTATAAAAGCGTTTGTGTTAGAAGTTTCACATAGCAGTGGGGTGACATAAGCTGTGAACAGCTTTACATTAAGTTCTTTTATGGCAGTTAAAAGTTGAGGAGAAGTAAAGAGACCCCAGGTATTAATTTACCTAAAGAACAGCTGCTTAGAAAAGCCTGCAAAGTGTCCTAATGCTCAGTGTCATAAAATCAGTGCACCTCCAATGGCTTTTCTTCCCTCCCCCTCATGTACTGCTCCCATTAACCTCAGGCACAACTGTGACCATGGCCTGATTTGAGCTAAAACTGGCTGCAGCAAAAAAAAACTTATTAAAGAAATGTGTGGTTTGATTCTTCCTTGCAAAGGCCTAAAACCATAATTACAGGTTTGCACTCGGGGTTAAAGCAGCACAAATGTTGCTGCGTTTCAAACTCTCCCTTTGGAGAGCACCAAAATGCCTGAAAATTGGGGGTTTACTGCAATATGTTAATTTCCTTCTTTTTTTTAATCTCATTAGCTGAGATATACCAGTTAGGAGCTTATAAAATGTCTGCATTTGATGACTGAAATGATTTAAAACGTAACAGGAGGAGGGTAGGCTGTAAAGACACCTCACTTCACAGTCTTTTGAAGCTGTTGTATAATGTGTGGTATGAGGCACCCACCAAATCTTGCCCTGGAAGAGTCTCCATTACAACTGGATAAACCAATCTCTTAAAATAATCTCAGCAGTGATTTCTTAGGATTTCTTTTTCACTTTTTCCCTCCTAAAGGACACAAAGATTTTTTTAAATGAGGAAAAAAAATATTTGTAACACCAAAATGTATTCTGGACAGGTTCAAACATGCTCTTGAACGCTCTTCTAATCTTTTAACTTGAGTACATTGAACGAAAATATCCCTTCTTAAAGTAGATCCACTGATGAAATATCTGCATGAGAAAATAGAGCAGGATTACAGCAGCACTGCTGCCCCATCACAACTATTATGCATGATGCTATAGGTCTACAGTCCTATGTATCACCCTAAACAAATGATATTTTGTTAAAGTAAATGAAAAAAAAGAAAAAAACCCAAAAAAACACTCATATGGAATTGTTAATCCTGGGTAGGTACTTCTAGTTAAAACCAGAGGAACACTGGAAGCAACATAAATTCTCAGGAAGAGATGTGGCAGAAAATAAGGCCCAGCTGCTGCAGCTAAATGAAGTTGTGGGGTTTTGGTGAGGTTCCAAAGGGAGTTTGAAAGACAGGAAAAGTGGGACAGGAAAGACCAAGATTCATTTTTTAACTCCCCAGGCACTGAGGTTGCAGTGATGAGGGATGTCTGCTACAGAATACTCTTCACTCTCCTAAATCTCAGTCTGAAGAGTCCTCTGTCGCCTTAGACTTTCCTGAGAGCAGACAATTCTGTCTGGTGGTGCTGCCTGATTTCCTTCTTTTTAGAAGTGCACACATGAAGCACAGAACACTTGAGGATTTTGTTAAAATCACTCAGGTGGTTTGGCACAGGAGGAAGTAAAAACACACATCACGGGTATGTAGTGTCACACATTTCCCCATCAGGGAAAGGGGGGGAGATTTTTCTACTCCTAAGACAAGTCCCAGAGCAAAACCTCACTTGAAGAGTAGGGATTCTGGTCCAAAAAAGACTGTGCATTTGACCAGAGGAGTCAAATGTGGGATAAGATGAACGACTTGGGAAAATATTAATAATTATTGCATTGACAAAGCAATGAGACGGACTCAGCATCCACCTCCTGTGAATTGCTTCTCCCTGAGCAGCCATAGCTTCCTCTGACAAGGCAAGAAGAACATCTGATGGAGAAGGAAAGCCTGATGGAGAAGGAAAGAGTGTTTATATATGTGTGGTGTATGATCAAAAATGGCTTTTTAACATTCTACCTGCACTTCAAAGATTAAAAAATGCCGGTAGCCCCCACGGAGCACTCGTGTTGACACAGTTGGGAGGCACAGCTTTCACTATACCCACTTCAAGTGAACAAGCACATCAGAGGCAATGAACACAAATGGCTACTTTCTGGTGGCAGTGGAGAGATAAAAAAGGCAGGGAACTGGAGATAATCCAGTAAAAACGGGGGATGCTGAGCAGCGATGCAGTTTGCACGTCATTATCTGAGAGGAATTTCAACTGAATGCTGAATCCAGGGGTTATACTTGGAGGATCCAAATGTTTGTTTCTATATTTAAACACATTACCAAGTCTCAAACTCCTCAAGTGAGAAATATTATCAACATATTTACTATATACACGTATATGCTTTTGCATCTATGTTTTCTGTGCTATCTTATTTTTTCCAGATATAGCAAATAAACAAACCTAACAAAAATATATATAATAGGGCAAATAGCTCATTAGTAAGAACTACATAAAATGGTAAAAAAATCTGATCTTAAAATGCAGTTAATGTAGTAAAAAACAAGTATGATGTATCATTCTCATTGTTTTAAATGCAATTTTCTTTGTGTTCGTCTCCAAACCATAAAAATCAGCCCTCTTTCCAAAGACCATAACATTGTCAATCACAGATTTTAACACACATGCCATTGACTAAGGCAAGAAATTTAATTCTTCCCATCTAAACTGCTGAATAGAGGAACAGTATACTTCTATGCTGTTATAAAACTTTATTGTCTTCTGCAACCATTAAGACTTTCAGAATTACAGAAACAGAGCAGCTGGCACATTTACTTCCTTCTCAGGACTCTGAGAAACCACTTTGGGATGAACACATGACAGATGTCCATTTATCATGTATAGCTTGTTTTCTGAACTTTCCAACATCATGTCTATGTAAACCAGCAACATAGCAGGGAACAGAACCACCAGATATGAAAGAAGCCATACAAACCTATAATTGAGGAGCAAAGTTCTTAATGGCCAGTGAGGCAGAGAACAGCTCAGAGAGAAGGAAGATTTGAGTTACAAGTTCTGTTTTGGCCAGCAGGTCCAGGGGACTGTGTCAGAGGATGCAATCAGCCCCAGGAAGGGAATGCCAAATGTAATATCTACAGAACTACACTTAAATATTTATTTCTGGTTGAACAAGCAGCTCTCCAAGTAGTTGTGGTATGGTTTTGAAAAGTCAAATAAAACTTGATTTAGCCTGCCCTCCCACACCCCTCCCAATAAAATACTAAAATCATTAGTGTTTAATCAACAGTGGTCATTAACCACGTCACAGCACCCACTGTAAAACCACTGCTGTCATCTCCATGGATCTCAGTCAAACCTGGTTCAGTTATGATCAACAGAGTTTACCCATCTTAATTGCTTCAGCCTCCCCCTAATTAGGGATATCTCTGCATTTATAGTTGTTTATTGTTGCTGTGGCTGTTGTAAAGCTAATCCATCCCACTAGAAAAGTAAATTCGTTTATTCTAATTAAAGTAGAACTATTAAATCCAGCTAGCATCATTATAGCTTCATCTTTAGTGTTTGCAAGTCCTCCATATCACTGAGCCTATAAACCTTCCAACGACAGAAACACTTCAACTGAGTAATCAGCAAAGAACAAAGATGCAAAATCCCAACTCCAACAAAAATTAGTTTTCCTTTATTTTTTGAGAGTCCATCTGCATTTCCTTAATAAAACAAAGGGACCTACTTCACCCTACAACATAAGGATGTTCTAAAGACTGTACCCAAGCCAAAAGTTGTGTCTCTTTCTCAGGTTACCTTGCAAAATATTTCCACTCTTTTTGGATGTGCCTTCCCACGGGAATTGTTTTTTTCTTATTGGTATTGTCTGTCAAATAAAGTAACTTGCCATTCCCAAATTCACAGTAGACTCTTAATGCAATACAGACTTTCAGACATTTCCCCTCCCTGCCATGGTTACCTAAGCCTGGTTATGGACACTAAGGTTTTTGTAGATTTATAATGTAACAAAAAAATAACTCGATCAAACCATTACCTACAAGACAGAAGCTCTAATTACTGCATATTTTTAAACAAAAGTCTTTCCTAGCTCCTAAGTATTGTTTAAAATGCTGGCAAACACTTATGCATTCAGTATTTTTGCTCTAGAAGTAGAATGGAAATTCTTAGTTAAGCAGTAAGCCTGACAGGTAAATCACTGAATTTAAACTAATACTTAAAAATTGCAGCTGATTAGAGCTGTGTCCTCCAAGAAACTCCTTATCTTGTGAACACCTGTGGTAATCACAACTTGCCCATGTGAACTTCTGACCTCCACTATGCCCTAATAAAATCGTAGCTGTAGAGCACATGGGGCTGGTCCTCCAGAGGAGGTGATGGAGCACACACTTCAGGCAGCTCACAGCAGTTTCACACACGCTGGACTGGAGGAAATTTCAGCTGGTAGAGCTGCTTTTATCAAAAGCTCAACATTTTACCTGCAACATTGATACACTGAAATCTTACTTTCCGTTACTCATAGAATCATAGAATCAGTTGGGTTGGAAGAGACCTGCAAGATCATCAAGTCCAATCCCACTTTGATTACTAGATCATAGCACTCAGTGCCACATCCAGTCTCACCTTAAAAACCTCCAGGGATGGTGAATCCACCCCTCTCTCTGGGCAGCCCATTCCAATGCCTGAGCACTCTCTCTGTAAAGAATTTCTTCCTGATATCCAACCTAAACCTCCCCTGGCAGAGCTTAAGCCCCTGCCCTCTTGTCCTACTGTTGGTTGCCTGAGAGAAGAGACCAATCCCCACCTGGCTACAACATCCTTTCAGGGGGTTGTAGAGCGTGATGAGGTCTCCCCTGAGCCTCCTCTTCTCCAGGCTAAACAACCCTAGGTCCCTCAGCCTTTCCTCAGAGGACTTACTCAGAGAGAGAACACTTCTTGCAAACACAGAAAGCCTCTATGAGGTTGAAACCTTCTGCTTTTATTCCTCCAGAAGACAGGCATGTTTGGGCTCTGCAGTCTACCAGTTGTCATGGTTGTTCCTGAACAACACAGACTCTGACAGCTCGATGCTCCCTAAATCTCTGCCCTTTCACAGACAGCAGTGACCATGAGCTCACTGGTGAGAGGCATTAAGGTTTCCTCTCCATGGACAGTGACTTGGAGCAGAGATTGAGCTCCCAGTTCCCACACCAGGGGTGAAGGTCAGTGTGGACACAGAGAGCTACTGTGATCACAGTGCCGGGCATGGGAAGCAGCACATCTGCAGAAGGAACAGCAAAGTTTCATGGGTAACAAAACTATTAAACCCATTAATTTTCCTCTAGAAGAGCAAATCCTTTTCATTTCTACAGATGCGATGGTAACTATAAAACACCCAGAGTGAGCAGCAGTGGGATGTGGGAACACCAATGGCAATGACAACAGAATATTGATGTGGCAAACTACTGCATGTAACAGTTATTTTCCTTTGAAACTGAGTAACTAATTCCAAACATCTGTGCCTTGTAGGGCCCCGATTATCTGATACCTGACATTGTTATCTGATACCTGAAAAATTAATCTGGCACTGACTTGTAAATTATCTTCTTGCAGTTTCCTACCAGGTAAATATACCTTATGAACCATGTTAAATATTTAGTCTGGAATGCAATATAATAACTCTTAGATCTTTCCCTAAGATACTATAGGATGGGTATTTTATTTTTTCTTAAATTTCATTGTAAGTAGTAAGGTGGAAGTAGGGCTCAGTGGTGCCAGAAATAAATGGGTACAGTTGTAAATACAGAAGATGCAGCATTCTGAAACACAGTTCAGAGACTCCTGAGCTGGTGCTGCATTATACTTTACACATGCACATCTGAAAATAATGAAATGGTCTGTGTGCAACACCGATTCACCACAACCCCACCTCAGCTGTCACAGCATTATATTTCATAGGGCATCCTTCACTTCTACCACTCAGCACTCTCCTCCTGACCAAGTTCTACTTGCTTAATTAAGCTTGTAGGTCAGGAGGACAAATAAGAACTTTCATTTAGGCAAAATAAAATGACAAATGATACACATCCAGAACATGTGTGGGAAAGGAGAAATGAGAAGGAAGACTACTTGGAGCTGCCCTTGAGACCCAGCTCATCAAAAGTCCAGTCTTGGTAAGGGTCAGAAATACCATGGTCAAAAGATGCAAGCTATTTTTTCAGTGAGCAATTCTGCCCACACCATCCCTTACCTCCTGTCCCCACTCCCAGGTGCCATAAAGTCAGACTGAAATTACTAAACTCTGTGCTCTGGTATAAAGGCACAGCAATGTTCACAAGTGTGCACCTAGTAATTAGTCAACAAGGGGTTAATTATTATCCTGCCTCATGGCATTATCATGCCTTTTGTTCCATTTTATTTTCATTAGAATCAGGTGCCAGGACAGATGTTGTCAGGGCCAGAAGTGACACTAATCCTGGGCTGCTTTCCCAATTGTCGCTGGTTATCTCGGGGCTATCTGGCTTTTTACTCCACCAGCTATTGATTTGCACTTGAAAACTTTGCCACATTCATTAACACGCTGCAGCATTTTGCAAATCAAAATGCTAAAGACAAGGCCTAAGATGCACATTACTGGCTACGTGCACGGTGTAATTAACACGCATTTGATCTGCATGCAAATCATGTTATTGGAAATAGTCACTATTAGCATAACAAGTGCTTATTATTTATCGGCTGCAACTGGAGCAGGCATCCTGCTGGGGTCTGACATCCTCCGCTGAGACAGCACCATCTTGTCTTTCTTCCTTTACACATTCTTCCCTCCTCCTGCTGACAAACAGCACAAGAACAGGGAGACTCCCTCCTGTGCCTTTGTTTGCGGGGGAAGTCTGGAGGGTTTAATTGCCCCGATGCGTTCAAAGCTCAGCGCAGCCTCTCCCTGCCCAGCGGCGGAACCGCAGGCTGCTCCTTCAGCACCACCTCACCTACACTATCTCTCCAACTTTCAGTTGATAACAAGTTTAAAGCGGCTGGGCTTCTTTCTCTGTCCTTTGGTTTTTCTTCAGAAATAAAGCGTGAGAAAACAAAAGCTCAACTGTGCAAAGCCGTAAACCTTTCCAATGTTATGCCATCTCTTATCCTACTGCGCTTCAGAAGAATTCAACCTTTTTATCGTTCCAGCCGTGAAATGTAAAATAAAAACACAATTCTACTATTTTCCAGCAGGTGAGCAAGGCTTTCCTGCTGGAGCAGTTCAGCAGCCTTGCCTGCTGAGAGCTCCACATCACTGATGCTGGCACTGCTTCCTTGCTCCCCTCCCTACCCTGCACAAGTCCTGATGTCCCAGGGTCTCTGCAGGACTCTTGAACCTTTCCTAGCATTTCTGTAAGAGCAAAAACTTGCAAAGCTGTTCCTTGCCCAGTAATTCCTTCCCCAGCCCTGCTGGGGCACATGTTTGTTCTCTCTGGGGCTGCTACACCCACTGCTTCAGAGATGGCTGTGTTACAGTAATGAAATAATTAGCAGGGGGAATGAGTTCAATTATTTATCACTTCGCCAAAATTGAGCTATTTGACCCGAAATTTTCCAAGCTGCGTGCCAGCCTAAGGATGGGCTGTGGTCTCAGTTAACAGCAGCACAACAATCCCTGAGTATCATCAGAAAACAGACATGATTTTATTATTAAGTTTTACTGATCTTCCCTGAGAAACCTTGACCTGCAATGTAACATTTTTATTTGGTTCTGGAGGGCCCTGGAGAACAGAGTCATGAAGGGAAGCCAAAACTGTATGTGAAGAACAACTGGAAAAAAGAAAAGGAAATGGAAAACAAATTTGGACAGAAAGCCTGGAGCTGAAGGTTGGGACCTGCTAGCAGAGGTGGATCACAGCTCTCCAAGGATGGTACTTGGGAAGCCTGGCCCACCTGTCCCAGCACAGAATCACACAACAGCTTGGGCTAGAAGGGACCTTGAAGATCATCTCATTCCAAACCCCCTGCCATGGGCAGGGAACCTTCCACTAGCCCAGGCTGCTCAAAGCCCAATCCAGCCCGGCCTTGGACACTTCCAGGGATGGGGCAGCCACAGCTTCTCTGGGCAACCTGTGCCAGGGCCTCTCCACCCTCACAGGAAGGATTTCTACCTAATATCTGATCTAAAGCCACCATCTTTTCAGTTTGAAGCCATTCCCCCTTGTCCTGTCCCTCCTTCCCTTGTCCAAAGTCCCTCTCCAGCTCTCCCGGAGCCCCTTCAGGCACTGGGAGGTCTCCCTGGAGCCTTCTCTTCTCCAGGCTGAACAACCTCAATTCTCTCAGCCTGTTTCCATCACAGAGGTGCTCCAGCCCTCTGAGCATCCTCGTGGCCTGCCCTGAACTCATTCCAGGAGGTTCACAGCCTTCCTCTGTGGGAGGACAGCAGATGGACTGTGCACAACCTCAACTTTCTGTTACTGCCATTTTTCATTTGCAAAACATCTCCAGGCCCAAGTTGTTCCCTGTGATCCATTCTCTCTTTGAGATCCTCAGACCTTCCCAGGCCTGCCTTCTAACCCAACACAACACCTTCACATGACAGTGGTGACACAAAAGCAGATTAGAAGCAGTAACTGGGGTCCAGTTAGACAATTATTTTGTTAAAAAGAGGGTTTTTAAGTCACTCTCTACTTTGGCAAGCCTTAGCTAAAACTCTCCAGCCATGACAGTCTTGCTACTGCTACAGCAATACTTTGGAGATGTTTGGAATTTTTTTATTAAATATCCTGTTGGTTTATTAAAAAATGTAGCTCCACAACACTAGGATGACTCCCTTGGACCCCTTATTAATTTTCATAGTTAAATCAGCTGGGGGGAAACTGAGAGTTCAAAGACTTCATCCTTAATTCCTTCCATTCCACTTCCTGTCCTGATAGCTCCATAATAGTCAAGAGTCCCATCAACACCTTTCAGTATCTTACGTGGATTTTATTTCCAGCAAATAATTTGGCAGGAGATACAGAGAGAAATATTCTTAAAGAAACAACCCAAACAGAGGAGGTCAAAGTGGAGATCCCTGCTCCAGCCAGGCACAGCAGAGAGCTCAACTAAGCTCTGTGCATTAGAACCTTGCTCACTGCATCACCACTGTGCCAAGGAAAAACAAGGGCAAAAATCAAACCCTTATTTTCTGTTTTATCCAAGTTCAATAATGAAATGAAAATCATTTTACACCAGCCTCTCATTTCTCTGTCCTATTTCAACAGTGCCACAATGGCAGAGCTGTGAAATGGTGCCTCACTTTGTTATCAGAGACTTAAACTAGGGCTGATAAAGACAGCTCTATTTCAGTGAATTCCTCCAGAGTGAAGGAGTGGTCAGTGGATATATTTGTTTAGAGACTTCACTGAAGGAACCTGCACAAGGGATGGCAGGATCAAAGGACAGAAGTCAGTAGATGCCTCCAGCCCCCTCAGAAATAGTAATAAAAAAAAGACTACTAGTTAGATTAATGCAAACATATTTTGCATTGCAACAGGCACACCTAAGAAACTATGAGGAAAGTCCTTGTCTTCAGGATTAATTATGAAATGAACAAAGATTCATCTGGAAAAAACCCCCTTGAAAATCCCTCCTTGGTTATTCCACTCTCCCTCCAACGTGGGATTGTGCTTCGGTTCAGATGGGTTTTTAAGGACACAAAGAGCACACTTCCAGAGACTGGTTTATAAGACAGTAAGTGCCAGAAAGGTTTTGCTTCTAATCATTGTTTTTCTTGTCTGCCTGAAATCCGTTCTACTTCAAGTTATAGCTACAGTTCACTCCTGTTTCTGAAAACATCCAAACAAAGTTTTGTTCTCCTCCCATGATCTCACCCAGACTTGCTTGGCCAAGTCATGTTACCTTTGGCTCTCATTTTTTTTCTTTCTAAAGTGAGCCTTTATTCCTAACGATTTGATAACATGCACATTGCCATAATAAACTCAGTCACTTCACCACACATTGCAAGCTCCCTCATTCCAACAGGTTTAACATCTGACAGTGAAATTAGAGTGAGGCTGATGTCAATAAATAGAAGAAGAATGTATCCGAAGTGGGGAGCGACTTTAGGATTCAAACACATTTCCTGGGCAAAGGAGGGTTTCAGTAACTGGCTGAGGACATAGGCAGGTGTGATGAAAGCCCATCACTGACAGCACAAGGCACTGACTGGAAAGAGATGAATGGCTGCAGGCAGAGCGATTCAGTAGCACAGAGGGGATGATGCAGGAAAGGTAAAATAACTGGGCATGACTCACAGAGAAGAACGACTGGAATTGTGGCGATGGAGAGAATGGAACATATGGTGTGACTCACAGAACAGCATGATTATTTTATCAGTTGCATGTTTAGCTCATTACAGCTAATGTAAAGTCATAAAAACACAATGTGGGAGATGAAAACATCACTAAAATCAAGAACTAGTCAGAAGCTATTGCAGAAAGGGACCCAAACTCTAAGCCATAGCGTGGTAGACATCTCTGACTTTACCCTCTGGGTGTTGGTGTTGGAGATCAAACCATCTGAGCATACTTTGACCAAAAGGAATGACAAGCAACTTCATGTTGCTACACAGCATTTTGGCTTTTGGTATGTTTTAACAAAGAAACAGCTTAGTTATAGTTAAAAACCAACAAAGAATTTCAACAGGAATTGGAGCACCGAACTCACAGCCTGACTTCAGTTCGAAATCACAATATTCTGATTTCAGAAAATTTCTGTCTTTGCATGCACATTTAAGACATTAGAAATATGCAAATGCAGATTTCTTGCCACCTCCTGATCCACCTCATGACTCCTTTGGTTCAGAAATGCTCTCAGGCACAAACTGATAAATTCTCTATCTGGGAGTAGAAGGAGAACACACACAGTCCCAAAAGCAGACTGAGTGGAATATAAGGCTTTCCTGGGTAAACGTAACCTCTGTGAACTTGATTTGGCACAAGATACTCATCTTTCTTTCCCATAAGCTCATGTTGGTGATTATTCCTTCTCCACTTCCCTCTCACCTTTTTCCATAGAGGCACACAGGTGTCTATAAATACATCTCTAGCCATTTCCTGGTAATAATCCATTCATCCCTTCTGCATTCAAAACAGTTTCAGTTTTGCAAAAGCAACATTATGTTTCAGTCATCTCTGAAAATAAAAATCAAATCTTTGCATAAAAATGCAAATGAAACATAAAACTATGCATGCCCATATCAGATAGTATCATATAACATCCATAGTTTCAAAGAAATGTTTAAGGCATTAAGTCATGTTAGGAAGAGTCTTTCTAGCTGCAAGTTCCATAACAAGAATAAATCAATCTTGACAATGAACATGAAAGAGGGAATAAAACCTTTTTGAACACTCAAGGTGGTTTGCTCATTTCCCCCAACCAAAACGAATGAATTAGTTGATATATATGAAAATTAACTTAAACTAACAACACAATCAGAGAAGATAAACTTTCAAGTTAAAATTAGATTACAGAGATAAAAATATTACTTGAGGCTGATGAGAGCACATGGTAACTCCACAATACCTGCTGAGCTGAGCCTTTGCAAGTTAAGAAACAACCAAAAATACCATATGTTTAAAAAGAGCTGACTTCAACCCCTGGACTTTGCTCGGGCACTAATCAGACTTCAAATGTTTAGCGTTTATCCTCTGGCTACTTATTGACCACCTATACCTGGCCACACACAAGCACAGTCTCCAGCAGTGGGGGTTCCTCAGGCTCCCTGTGCCAGCTCTGCACAGGTTTCACACCTCCCAGTGCCACTTAATGTCAAATTCATTAGTCTCAAATTGCAGCAATCACTTTCAATAAAATTATATGTTTTAGTGAGAATATAAAAAACCTTGGAGTAATAAAACATTCTCATAATGCTGCTGTGACAGCCCAGCATGCAGTTATTTATCCAAGCCAGATATATATTCAGCTGTCTATAGTTAAGCAGCACAACAACATCACGTAAGCCTTAAGGCCTGTTTATATAATAGCAGTGTTTTTAAGCCCCCTGGAGCTGTGTAACATCAGGCCATCTCAGCCTCAGCAGGCAGGGGCTCAATGCAGAAAGAGCAGCAACAAAGTGACTACTTGTTCTGTGGAGTTTCAGCCTCACAGTGAATCTTATGAACTGTCATAAAAAAGGTCACAAAGTCACCTTATCACACTGCTGAGAAATCCCTATGCCATGAGGAAGCTGAGGAATGGAGAAGAGCAGAACAGGACTTCTAGATAAGAAGGGTATGGGCCCCCAACACGGGATAGCCTTGTGGGACACAGAAGTTCCCATGACCCCAAGGCACAGCATGGCATAAGCAGGAGCTCCAAGAATCCCAGGGCAGCAAAAATAATAGTTATAAACTTTTGTGCCTGCCACTCCACTCCCCAGCTGGTAAAATGCAGCACAGCTGCTCTGCAGAGATGGAATGTCCTTCCCCTGGGGACACATTCCTTCTACGTGGTCCATCCACTCTGCCTTCGGCACTTCTGTCTGTGGACACACAGAGGGAACAGAGACATTCCCTTCTCGGTGAAACTCAGTATATACACCCAGCTGAGAGATAAGGTCTGTGATGGAAGGGGAACACGGTGCACCTCTAGGAAGTGCCATGGGAACAGGGAGTCAACCTTCATTTTACCTGAAGACATCTCCTGCCTCTGTGAGTGCCAGGTCAGGGATGCTTTCATTTCCTTTGACATCAATCAGCCCCAAAGTATCCCCCTTACTGCATGACCTTCTGAAAGCAGGAGCTGCCATTGAGGGCAGCTGAATGACAGCACTGCTTATGAAACACCCAGCACTTTGAACATGAGCTCAAAGCTGTGGATACCTTAGAGCTTCTTCCACTATGCTGCAGATGTAGATATTTATGGGCTATCCCAGGGTATCATCCAAGTTCAGTTTAGGAGTCTTATTCCCTTGCACAGGCAATGGATCAAAACATCTAAATACCCTAAATTCCTTGGAGGGGTCTCACTGATGGAGACCCCTCACCCCATCTGCAGTGTTTGAAAGCGGGGAGAAAACCCGGAATAATGACTGAGTATTCAATAAACTTAATCGAGGAAGGGAGGGAGGAAGGGAGGGAGGAAGGGAGGGAGGAAGGGAGGAAGGGAGGAAGGAAGGAAGGAAGGAAGGAAGGAAGGAAGGAAGGAAGGAAGGAAGGAAGGAA
>JAWWEV010000167.1:3338432-3349200 GCA_035583235.1 Hafferia zeledoni | reverse complement strand
AAAGAAAGAAAGAAAGAAAGAAAGAAAGAAAGAAAGAAAGAAAGAAAGAAAGAAAGAAAGAAAGAAAGAAAGAAACTCCAGCAAATCTCAGAAGATCATGCAGGAAAACACATCCACCTTACATTTGGACTCAGAATTTTGATACAATTTTCCAAACAATACTATTACAGGAAACATTCATCTGCTAAACAGAAAGCTTAGATCCTGGCTATTATTATTTCTATTGCCATGGAAGTAAATACTAATAGAATATTATTACAATCACAAGCTGTAGAGCAGAAGGAAAAAAATCCTGACTATTGAAAGGTACAATTATGGGCAACAAACTAATATGGTTAGGTTTTCCATAATGAGACATTTAGTAATAAACACAATATTTGAAAAAATCACCTGTGTAGAAATTTACTTTACAGCTACAATGAGCTTCCACGCTCCTCAAAGGGCCCCAAACTGGGATTCTTCTTTTGGAGCCTGACAGCTGTCTGCTATTAGTTTTATCTATTCAATCTCCAAATCCCAAACTCAGAGGTTACTGGTGTAGGTCAGTTGTGAGACTGTGTTGACTCTCTTGCCATTCGACATTGAAAACCAAATAACAAAGTCTGCGCTATGTCAGCAAGCATTTCACATTCTTCGGTTTGTCATGCAAAGCACAAAGACCTTGATACAGTTCAGAATGGTCTTTGTATCTACAATCTTGTTTACTCTCGGAATACAAGCTTCATTTCCCACATGCCTTAAGTGTTTTCAAAGCCACTTCACACAACAGAAAAGACAGTGCTAATCTCTGGCAATGGAACCAAAAATAGAGGATTTCAGAAGAGCCTCCAAGTCAGCACAGAGATCAACTTTATACTGATACACCAAAAGTGGAGGTGTATGAAAGGAAGCATCTCTTCAGGAAAATCTAGTTCCAGTGGTGTAGGATCGTGCCTTTGCCATCCCCAGAAGCAAATTATTCAGCTGCTTAAATGAGGCAATCTTCCCTTTTCCCCCAGAATTAGCATGTAGAATTCTGGGAAAAAAGGTAAGGTCCCTTCACCTGCCCACAGGCTGCAGTGCAGCCCTCCAGGAGAAGTGACAAACTGTGGGATAAAGGGGCAAAAGTAACTCCGGGCTTAGCCAGGATGAGTTGTTCCCTTGAGGGCACCTTCCCTGAGCTTTGTAGTGAACTTCAGCTCCTGCCTCAAACATTTTAATGAGCTGCTAGAACAGAGATGGAAAATCGAGAGGAATGCAGAATCAGAATGGCAGCAACAAAAACACGGGGCATGACACCGGGGGAAGAGATTCAACAAGAAATGCAGCTCCTAGAGCCCAGATCCAGCCTATCTCTGCAGTGTTTCCACCTAAGCAAAAAGGCAGTTCTGAAGAGGTTTGGAACTATAGTGATAGGCAAGCACTTAAAGATTGCCTGGTCTTCTCATTTTGGAGGGAGCAGCTTGCAATTGCAGGGTGTTTTGTTCGGTTGGTTTGTTTTAGTGTTAAGTGGTAGAATTGCACCTCCTCATATGAAGAAAGCTCTTGAAAAAGGCGAAGAACTGCTCTCAGCTGCTTTGTCAGCCCGTGGAGCTGCTAAACCAGGTGTTAGAGAATACCTGGAGAAGAGTAAGATAATTCTTGGCGTCGTGGATGCACTTGGATAGGATTCAGGACTTGGAGAGGTCCTAACGGCACTAAAAATCTGTGCCTTTTTTTGTGGCCATGAATACAAGGAAAACGGATTCTGCCACAGGAAAACAAATTTTTACACCAAGTCAGTTAACTAATAGGCACAAAACTGCTTTAACTATCAGTCTCCTCACCCTCCATCAATCATGTATCTGCTATTGCTACAGGATGTGGTCATTTGGAGCCTGGATTGAAATTTTTACACAGTCTCTGCTGAAAAATTATCTGCTCCCTTAATTCATCCCCTCCTCAAAACTCTCTCCAGCCTTCAAACAGCTCCCAGCCTCACTAAGGTGAGCGTTAGAAGCACACTCTGCTACCATCATGCAATGAGTAAAATCAGACCAAGCCTGAGAAGCAAACAAAACTTTCAAACCTGTCTCCATTGCATCACACTTCTCTAAACAGAACTATCAGCAAATCCTGCAGGAAGACTTCTCAGAATACTTCAGCCAGTGTGTCATATGTACCCTCAAAAATACGTGTGGGGGGGGGGGAGGGAAAGAGTATTACTGTGTCCCCTGAATGAATTCACACAAAGCCACAAAGCTGAGAAGCACCTGGTTACTCAAGGGGGTCACCTCCCACCTCCTTATCATCTTCAAGGGAGTTGTATAAAGCACCTTCAAAGCACCAAAGAACAAACCAGAATATGAAAGTAATAACTGTGGTGAATCTTAAACCCCAGATTCAATAGAGAGACAGCCCTTAGAGCCTGTGAGAATCTGCTCCCTCTCCCCAGTTAACCCCTCCATGTTACAGGTGATAAATTATCCATCTTTTCTGCATCACACAAACATCATATCAAGCCTTTCCTTGCTAAATCTGCCTCTGCTTGGTAGGTATTGTCTATCTTAATTTAAGAGTTAGATTTAGAGCAACTGCTCTTCAACTTGTGTTAAATAATGCAAAGTCTTGCTTCTGTTTCAGGCCTGAAGAAAAGTTTACCTGCTGAGAAGTTTGTCATCTGTAGACCATTGCAACAGATCTGTCACAAGGCATTGCCTCCCTTGATTAACCCTGCCTGGTTTGAAAGTGCAGTGGCCCTTCTTTCCTTTTGGTAATGCTAATTTCAGCCCTCGGGTATAGCTCCTATACCTCTGCTTTCAACTACTGCTTGTTTCTTAACTTGGCAATTACTTTATGTAACCTAAAACCACTCTGGATTACAGCCTGTAAAAAGAGTCCTTGGAAAATAAAAGTATATGGTATTGTGATTCTAATCAGCAGATCCCAAGGCCATAGACTTCAAAGAATCTTTGCAATGTGAATTTCCCCTGTTCCTGAGAGCCAGTTTTCAAGATAAATGTGGGATCCTTCAAAGACAGAGAGATGGATATCTGCAGGTACCAAGGTACAACCTGCATACTTAGAAGCAATAGTACTTTTTTCTAATTTAGTGATAAAATCCAACCAGATGGTCAAGCAGAGCAGATGACCTGTTAGACATGAATAATTTCACCAGTCCTGTAGCTTTGCTGTTAAGCATCTCTAGATGGGCATATATAAAACTGCATATATACACAAACTACAATGACTCACAGCACAGCCACAGTGAGCAACGAATGCTCAGAAATACTTTGTGATTTGTATTACCTCAAAACAATTTGGAAATTTTAAAACTATTTTCTAGGAAATTGTGCTTATTTAGTACATAGGATCCTTATGTCGGGGTGTAACACTGTCCCAGCAAGAAAAAGAAATGGGAAAAGTAGAATTTGTAAGTTGTCTTAATGAGTAACAACTGAATGCAAGTCCAGCTGCCAGGGCTTGCTGAACGTGAAGGAACTGTGAACACATGGCATGAAATCTTCCAGGCAGAGTGGTCACGGTGTGGCAGCAACTCCCTCAGCTGAGATCTCCTGAGGATTTCAATGCACAGAGTTGCTCCTGCTCCGGACAGGAAGGCTGCTCTCTCCCTGGAAACTCCTTCACATCAAATACCAGAGGCATCTCCCTGCAAGTTCATTCACAGGGAAACTCCACAAACACTTATGTCAGCACTCCTGAGAGCACTGCAGGGGAAGGGGAAGCTGCGGGGGAAGGAGATGATGGCAATTCCATTGCCTTTCCAAGGCAGGAAGATCTATTTTTATGTATTATTACAAGAGCTGGGTCCATCTGAAGGTTAAGATAAAATATTAAAACATGTTGGGTCGTAAGACAAAGACCATCCAGTCTATTCCAGAACCATTATCTCTGGTTTTCCCCTTTTCTTGTGTATCATGCTACCCACCCCTGCTAGAGCAGTAAAACCACAGCAATGATGAGCTGGGTAGTGATGGGGTAGTGCTGCTAATGGATATTTTCGATCATTGGAGGACTTAACTCCTCACCTGCAAAGCCAGGAGTTGCAGACACCTTCATTTAACTTTAGCTTCACTGTCTCCATTAAGAAGAAAAACTGAAAACACACAGTCAGGACTTAAAGCTGTCCTTATCCTATTGTAAAACTGCATAAAGAATATCTTAACAAAATTCTCCATTTTCTTGTCCTTGCAACATTTTCCATTGTCTACAATAAAACAGTATCTAAAAAAAAAAAAAGAAAAAAAGAAAAAAGAGGAAATTTGATGCAGCTTCTTAAGCCATAGCCATCAACACCATGGCTGTAATTCTGCTTTCAGTGGAATCTGTCTCCTCCCAAAAGCAGTGACATCTTCTCTCCCCACCTTTCAGAACAGGCCAATATTGCCCCCAACCTGATGATTTGCTTCAACTTGCTTTTCAGCCCTTCTGAAGTGTGATCCAAGTTCCCATGGTTAAGAAGGCAAGCCAACAATCTCCCTCCATCACCAAGCACTAGTAATCTCACCACTGCAGCAGGACTCAAGAAATTAAACCACACTTAGTGAATTGAAACCTACTCCAGCCAAAGGGGTTTACTCCACAAAGAAATGTGAAGCGTTGTCTGCTACCTGAGCCAAAAGACACACAAATAGCCTTAATCTGCTTTCATAAAATGCAAAATAACAGCAAAATACTACTCTTCAGCTATTTTTGAAAGCTGTAATTTTTACCATTTGTAGAAATTACAGAAAATCTGCACTCAGTGACATTCCTGTTAATATTGATGTTTGTGTGCTCTGCATGGAATCTCCTCTGTCTTTCTGCTTGGCTTCTGCTTCCCTTCCAATTCTTCTTTCCTGCCCATCTCCTGTCCTGGTTCCACAGTCTGCTCTGGGATTAGCCAAAAATCTTAGGAGAAGCAGGAAATTCTAAAATGATGCAGACTGCCAGGAAGCAGCTTCAGTCACAAATCCTTGTACAAGATAAGCTGGATATGGACTTGTTTCTAAGAGTGTGACAAGACTGTTGCTGCAGTTCTCCCAGATGTGACCCATGACACAGACACACTCCTGAGGAGCACACTCAGCATCTGGGCCAGGTTTTACTCACAGTCCACCAATGCCACAGCTGTTGGAAGCACCAAGACAACATAATCCAATATTTGATGAGACAGGTCCTTCCAGTCAGAAGCTGGGAAGACTGTTTTATGCCTTTATGCAAAGCCATGTAATTCATGCAACCTCAAATAAAACTGTAAAAGGCAAACAATCCAAGTTAACCATGCCCAGAAGTAGCTCTTTAAGCACTTCATCCCCGAGGATTTTTTAAAAGGTCATATAGCCATTTCCCTAATAACAGCATTACAAGCTCACAGGTATTAAACAGTCTCCTGTTCTACTCACAAGGATATGATAAATCAGCACAGGTCTGAAATAACTTTTCTAAATAGCAGGTTACACAAGTAAGGAATTACAGAAAGATTTATTCAAATCTAAGTTTCAAGTTTCTTCTCTCTTATCTCTATACATATTTATAAATGCAAAATACATATATGAAGGCAAAGACAAGAATTTAGTCTCAGATCAAGCAGCTGCATCTGTGAAATCAACTTAACCAGATGGTAACCAAGTCCATATACACAGCAAAGACAAGAAAACCGGAGATTAATTTCCAACCTTTAAAAAAAAATCACAAACTTAACTAAAAAAATTATCACAAACTAATAAAAGGCATTTTAATGCCTTTTTTAAATTTAAAATGCCTTTGTTCTAGGCAAATACAAATTGTCTGTAAGTCAACAAATAAGCTCAGCTGTGTTTTGCAATGATTCCATTAACCTTGCAATCAAACATTAAATTCAAGTGCCTTGTTTGGATTTCCCTGCTGCAGGGGAAAATGTACCTTCTAAGGTCTGTGCTTTACATTACCAGAGCCAATGAGCAAAAGCCTCACAACTAAACTTCTGCAATTAATAACACAAGAAACTAAACAAGCAAGCACCCTGCAAAAATTCCTCTGATAACTCTGTAATGATTAACCTCATCCTCACAAGTTCACAGGCTTTTGCATTTGTTCTCCCATGCATTCAATTAACAACTGCTTTGAACAAGTCAAATATAATCTTAGTATGTTTTCTACATGTACCAATAAAGCAACTCAGCACCTGCTCACTGCCTCCACTCACAGCATGAAGAAAACAGTTACTGCACTGGTGTATTCAATTCCTTTTTCTTATGCCCATTTTCACCCTGGAAAACTGCTGCTCAAACCAAGACTAACATTTTGTTTAAACTGTACATCATGGACACCCAGCAAGCAAAGGGGAGCTATTTTCAAATCACTGTCAGAAAACTCTCATCTCCTGCATAATGGGAGCAGTTTTATATTTTAAATACAAAAGACTAAATCAAAGCAACACATACTAATATCATCAGCTCTGGGACCAAGGGTAATTATTCTGTGATCCTGTGCTGCAGATAAATCACCAGCCACACAGTCCTTATTGTGCGTCAAGTCCATTCCCTCCATGTGAACAGAAAGGATGATTTTCAAAGCTGAAACAACTGACAAACTGCATTTCAGTGGGTCACAGTCTCACTCCAGGTGGAATACATTTAAACACACAAATAAATCTCTCTTGTCAAATGTACCTAATTGGTACCTGAGGTGGTGTGTCTTGGGGGAAGGAGCTCAGCAAATTAAATGTGAAAATAATTTACATACAAAGAAAAAGTGTTGCAGGTACAGAAAATACTGGATGGGGGAAGGAACCAAAGGGGAGTTATGTACCACTGGCTCTCCAGAAGGCTGACTGTTACCTAAACAATAATAGGCTTTATCTTAAACCAATGCTGTGTTCTAAACAGATGCTTCTGTTACAGTGGCAGTGTCCAGAAGCCACAGCAGCAGAAGAGGATGACACTTGATTAGTCTCCAGTTGCATCACAAGGTGGCAACGCCTTCACTCAGCGCCAGCAGCGAGTGCTGGTTGGGTTTCAAGTAGCAAATTTCCTGAAAGAGATACGAGCTCCTGAGAAATCCAGGCATATTTTGCAACAGGCAAGCATATGTTGACCTGTAATTCAAACTGAGCTGGGATTCTCTGCGAGGTTTGAGTTCTTTTGTTTAGATTTACCATCCTGCTTTTTACTAATCATCATGAGGACGCCGAAGCAGATTGAGGACGGCTGGCCCAGAAAACAAGGCTGGATTCTCCATCACTGGTACTGCCTTAGTAACACATGCAGCTGAACACATGGCACCAGGAAGAAGCTCAGTCAAGTGCACTGTGTCCTGGGAATTACTTACTGATAATGAAAAATGCTTAGTTCATAAATTGGTTCGAACCTGTACCTCATAACTCGTGTTTTGTACTCAGAGGCCCCTCATGGGAGAAAAAGGACACAGGTCACTTACTCCATCATTAGTAACACTCACCAGGCTTGGGGTTTGGAAGGGAAAGAAACAGCTATATGCTGATGTCACTAAAAGCAACAGCATTTAACCCATTTATCTCAACTTCAACAGAATATATCCACCTCCCTGGGTTCCTTTATGATTGCAGTCACATAAATTACAGATTTTCAGTCCCCTGATTCTTACCCTTTGGCCTTAACTGTTCACACTGGATCACTGGACTTGGAAGAATCAGTGGAAATCAGAACAGAACTAGACCTATCGTATTTCAAACACTATGAAAATAGAAGTTTTAAGTTTTCTTGTGCTGCATCTTGTCCCCAAAAACCCGGAGGAGATTTCAGCAAAGCAGTCAGAAGGCATAAAATCCGCATTTATCCTGACACCTAACACAAAACACCCCGGGGAAACTTACACCCATGTTGAAGGGTTTCTTTCAGAAAATGGGCATATGAGCAATCCAGCCGGCATCAACTCTGTGAGACTGGAGCAGATTATCAGCTAAGAAGCAGCGAGGACGCAGCTGCTGTTGATCATTAAAGGAGAAATCACTCCCCAGGAGTTCTCAGTGACTTCCCAGAAGTTTCTCATGAGAACACTTCGACTTTCACACAGGACTCCGGAGGTGCACCTGAAAACTCTAGGATGAGTTCATATAAACACTGGACTTGTGAGATATGGATTATAACCACTTAAAAGTTGTGGGTTGATGGTGTGAGGTTCAATTTAGCCAATAGAATGTATCTTTAACCCTATATAGACCATGTGCAGTGTGTAATAAAATGTCTTCACCGTAAACCTCAAAGGCTTGTTGGTTTAAGTCCTTTCCCTCCGCAGTCCTTACACCCACACACTCAGTATGTGAATTCCCAATGCCACTCCATCTCAGGAGGTCCCAGATGCAGTGGGAACAAAAGGAAGCCAGGGAAGCATGAGGTGGGAGCAGTTTTTGGGCTCACCTGTCAGCGTCTCCGAGCCCCAGGGCCGTGTTGCGCTGCAGCGTCTCCCGCACCGCGGCCATGCCGTCAGGCAGCCGGTTCAGCCGCCGCGTGTACAGGCCCAGGCCACCATCAGTCATGTACCTGGAACACAGCAAAGCAAAGGCAAACAATGAGCATCTGACACAGCACCTGTTTTCTGCATGTTTTTATCTCTATATTGCGATTTCCCGGCTTGCCTTAGAATTTTATGCTTTTGTGGATTTTATATAGCTGTGCAGTTTCCTATATTTGAAATAGGAGCTCCAGCTTCCAACCCCTGTGCTACACTCCTGCATCCTGTCTGAAGGGTCAGGGAACAGCCAGAACACTGAGCCTGACACTCATGGACCAATAGTAGGATACTAAGATACCATTCTAGTCAAAACAAGAGACAACCCAAGAACCTTGGGGAAGCTCCTTCGAGGGCAAAGTGGAGTGATGATGATGATGTAGATGACAAAGTAAGGAGCCTTGGGACTCAGGGGTGGGTGTGCCAAGGGGCAAACCCAGAGGAGGTTTGGGGAATGACACCAAGGTGGCCTGAGAGTAGACAATTTCTTAGACTGGATAAAACTCCTAGTTAAAGTAATTAAGTAGTGTTATAAATTACAAGATTTCTCTGCCGTAGCGCACGTGTCAATGTTTTGCAGACCTGAAAAGCTTTTCAGTAAAGAGCTGTTCTCTACCTTTACCCAAGATAAATACTGTCTCAGAAAGCTTTTTTTTTTTCCCATAAATTTTAGGCAACAAAACTAATGATATTACTCACAATAAGAAGCAAGGAAAAGGAGATGTTTTTTGCTTCTCATCATTCTCAATTACACTTTGCATGCCGTCCCACCAACAACAACTGAATTCCAACATAAATGTGATAAAAGAAGAACACTTCACTTATCTTAATGATGCCCATGTGGAAGTTAATATTTGTGAATACTATCATTAATGATCCCTTCCTGCCCAAAAAAGACATGGTTTATACCACCCTGAATCTTTCTGCGTGGGCTAAAACAATACAATCAAAACCTCAAACCTTTGACAATTTAACTGCAAAAATCATATTGAATATATACCTAGATTTTGTCAACAAAAAATGAACATAAAGTATCCCAAGATTTACAGAAATCAAAATTGCAGCATGAATTGAAAGCTTTTTTCAACCTTCTTTTGGCTCCTACATTCCAGTCTGGCTGCAACTGTGACCCAGAGACAGCTGCATTTAGAAACTACTACTGATTATTACTGTTCTTAGATATTAAGAAGTGCCAGATGCACATATGACAGTTCACAGATTGCTAAGATAGCATATTTCTTACTTTCTAGTTTAGTCAAATGAAAAATTAATGTTAAATTGAACAGAGATGACACATTTTTGCCAAAGTCAGTACCAATGCAGACAGTAATGGACAACATGTAATGTAACTTCAGGAACAGCAGTAACCAAGAAAAGCAAAACTGTGCAACTACCTTGCACTGTAGGGTAGTAAGATATTTTTATCTATTAATATTGAATAAGATATTTTTATTTATTAATACTGAAATTGCGAAGTTACTCCAGTCTTGCCTCATTGAATAACTTCTCACCAATGTTTCAATAATGTTGTGAATATTTGGTAGCATTGCATGACAGTAGCAGGTAAACAAGCCCCAAGTGTCAGAATAAAACAGCAGGATTTTTCCTCTTGGTTTAGCTTCATTTCTTGAAGTATTTCCGACCACGGATACATGTGAGAGCTTTAAACTGGAAAGGCAAGTCCCATTTGCCTCTGAAGACCTTGGCACGGAGTGGGCTCTGTGCTACCACCATCAGTTCTCCAGCCCACACGTGAGTAGCACTGCCAGGGGAGTAAACTCACCACGGAGGGTTTCCCACACCTGAGACTGAAATAACTCCACCAACTCCAGCACTGTGGTCGCTGTTTCCAGCGTTCTGCTGGACACATAACATACCTCACCAAGCTGGGAGCTGATGGGGTTGTGTCTTCGCAATCTTTCAGCTACTCAGCAAATCAACAGCAGCCCACACAGTAATATCCAGACACTCAGGACACCTTCCTCTTGCTTAAGAAAGCACAGAGCTTTCCCCCTAGCAGGGACACACCCTCCTGCACAGCACGAAAGCGGAGATGCTCTGAGCTGCAGCCAGCAACGCCTCTGCTGGCGAGATCCCACTGCAGCACTTGGACCTCACCCCAGCCAGATTTGATTACTGCATTTATAAAGGCAGGAGGGTGAGGAGTCAGGAAACCTGGCCCAATCTGCTGGTTGGCATTTCAGTCAGATCACAGAATCATGGAATGGATTGGGTTAGAAAAGACCTCCGAGATCATCAAGTCTAACCCTTGGTCCAACTCCAGTCCCTTTACCAGATCATGGCACTCAGTGCCACAGCCAAGCTCAGTTTAAAAACCTCC
>JAWWEV010000167.1:3325142-3337735 GCA_035583235.1 Hafferia zeledoni | reverse complement strand
CTCTCTGGACAGCCCATTCCAATGCCTGATTACTCTCTCTGGAAAGAATTTTTTTCTGATATCCAACTTAAATTTCCTCCGGCAGAGCTTAAGCCTGTGCCCCCTTGTCCTACTGATGTATCTGCCTGTACAGGGCCAGCCCAGGAGCAACCCAGGAGTCTCTGTGGAGTTTCACAGAGGTTGCTAAACCCATCAGGTCAGACACAAGAGCATCCTCCACTCAGCAAACCTGCAGGGACCCGCTCTCCTACCTCATAAATAAACACTGTAAAAAGCACGAGCAGCAGTTGCACTGTAACATGTGGAATTCACCTTAGCTCTGCCATTCTAACTTTGTTTGACAGTTTCTAAATAGTTTATCATGGAAGAATATTTTTCTTCCTAAGCTACTGAAATAAATGGAAAGAAGAGAGAAGTGGAGCTTAGGACCATACTGTTATACAAGCAGTATTTTAGCATGTAATGGTCATACACTAATTGGTTTACTGCAGCTACTTGCCTGCACATGAAACATGTTTCTGTATGAACACCCACTGCACACGTACTGGAAAATGCAGGCCTGAGCCTTGCTGTCAGATTCTAGCACATGATCAGTCCTTTGATAAAAAAGATCTACTACAGCTGAAATACATTGTTTTCTCTACCCATTACTCAGAACACGGGAAAATAAATATATTACTTTCAGGAGTTAGCCATGCTGAAATCCATGCTTTTTCATCAGCATATTTCATGCTCTCCATGGAAGCTCAACAAGCTAAAAGATTAGAATAATTCTGCAGTTGCACAAACTGAAGACTAAGAGTCAGATTTTCATTTGATAAATCAAGGGGAGTTGGATGCCTTTGGCACCTTTGGCCATTAAATCATGGCAGTTTATCTAACAAAGACCATGTAAAAAAGCACAGACAAAAATGATGACTTTTAACCCCTGTACCAATGGGACAAGTTTCTTATATGCCAGAACAACACAAGATAGACCTTTGTATTTTGACACATGTTTGTGTAATCACAGTTTGAAAGCTTTATATCTTATTTTCATTTCATGCAATATCCTCTACCAGGAATGTTTAATTCTGAAAAGATGCCAAAACCAATGATGCTTTAGTCCTGCATGCACCAGTGAGGTGAAGGAAGGAGGAAAGGTACTACTTTCACAAGTCTGTGGAGAAAAGTACATTTACAATGAATATACCTTAAAATAAGTGAAAACAAAAAATTGTCTCCTACCCATTTGTTAGCACAGAGGAGATTAAAAGTTACTGGTGCCACAAACCTCCAACAATTGTTTTTTTTTAACTTCCTCTCCATCCCTTCAAACTTAAAACTGTCTTGACTCTAAGAAACTGTCTTGCCTTTATGAATGCATTATTATTGCTCCAGATATTTGCTCTATGAGAAAGGAGAACATGATGAAGGCATATTTTTCTAAAGACAACCTTACAACATTTTAACTGGGGAGGAATAACACCAGGAAATATTATCCTCCATATACTTGTAACAGGATTCAACACTACCTGGATTTATTATCCTATCACACCCACACAATATGGAACACAAGAATATCAGCCTCTCCTCTACAATGACCCATTGCAGTCCACACAACTGTATTAGTGTAATTCACTTGACTTCCTTTTTAAAAAACATAACAAATTTGCACTAATTGCCCTGTTAAGTTCATGACTCCCAGGAACTCTGCCAGCACATTCAGTGCAAAAAACCCCAGGACTCAGAAGTATTTTTTTTTACCTGCCCCAAAATTAAAAGAAGTTCAAACATGATCTGGGGAAAAGTGTAGTATCCAGACCCAACTTTTATACAGATGGGTAAATCTACAAACAACGTAATGTCCCACATGCCTTCAGAATGGTACCAAAGGCCAGTGGGGAATGACTGCCTTTAATGAAGTTAAATATAATATTTAATGAATGGACAATGAGATGGTGATGACATTGGTTAAAAGGAGTTTCTAATCTTTCCAGGAATTAAAGTTTAAATATTCCTTGCTAGAGTTTCACTCTTCATCAGCAAGGGAAAAAAAATAACCAAACTCCTGTCAACATGGAAAGACTCAGGTTAAACAAGAGACGTTTTATGCACTTCTAACACACAGCTGGGACTTACTGCCCACTTTCTAGGTGACAATTTTTCCCTATAAGAAAGTGGCTCCCTGCCCTGTATTACAGGCATAAAGTAATTTGCTTTGGACAACCTGGAGATTTAAACTTCTCTTTTCTTTAGCCAAACACAGTCTTTCTATGCCTCTGAAATTCTGAATGCTGTAACAAGCCCTTCCAAGTGTAATATTTTTAGCGTATTTCTGATGCTGAAGTGATTTATTTCCCTTTCCTGAGAGGCACGCTGAGGAAACAGGAAGAGGGATCAGTAAAATCCAGTGGTGTGAATCACCTGCCTTCTGCCTGCACTCCCTCCCTCCTTACCCACAGACACAGCCAGCCAGCAGCACACACACTTTTATGGTCTGACAACTCTACCACTTCATACATATTCATTTCGCTCCTTAATGCATGAATGTGAATTTTCCAAGTTTGAAAACAGACAGCCAAGGGACAGGCATTCTTTACTTCAGTATTAGGAAGAAAAGGAGCAGCAGGTAAGGCAGCAGCACACAACAGAGTGGGCAAGCCTGCCCTGATGTGCTCAGGCTCACACATCAGCCCAAACCGACAAGCAGAGAGAGCAGCGTGCCCCAGGCTGGAGCACACTCTGCCAGCCCAGCTGCTCCTGCCATCCTTTGATGCTTTGCATTCCAGGTGGCTTTGGAAACAGCTGCCCAGGTGGCTCCTGGCAGAAGATTTGCTCAGCAACCCAAGTGCTCAAAACTTTAAGAAAGAAAAAGCTGGTAGGAATTACAGCTTTTGGATTATTCTGTGTATCAACATCCACTCTGAGGTGCAGAAATGTTCTCTTACAAACGCAGCAGTAACACTGTCATCCTTAATGTTTGCCTTTAAATCTCTATTTTCACTAGGCTTCATCTGTCCTGTCATTGCAGTCAGTTAGATGAGATCAAGAGGCTTAACAAGCTTTGAGTATCAAAGAACAGCTCCAACTCTGCCAGTTGCTAAAAACTAACAGCAGAAAATTCTCCACTGATGTTTCCGAAACAGGATAAATGGGATCAAAACGATCCTGTTATTGCAACGAGGAGTATGTGCTAAATCTACCTAAAATGAAATGGTGGGATGATGGCAACTCCAAATATCTCAGTTTAGTTTGAATCTGGTCTGCATTTTTCATCGTAACACGGACATTAGTATGGTCTTTTCCCACGTTTATATCCCCCAAAGTTTTTCCAGCCTCTGTTCTTGCCTGGCCACCTCCCCACTGGCACAGATCTGGATCTCTGTCACCCAAGGGTTGAACACAGACCCAGCCTCCACACCTATGGCTGGCTTAAACTCCAGGCTTTGATCCCTGTGAATTCCAACACACATTCAGGAACGAGATTAGGTCCTGAGCTTTCAGGTTGGGACTACTAACACAGTGCTCAAATTCCTAATATTAGACCAAATATTACCCTTCAGGTTCACAGAAGCACAAGCTTATGGCTCAATTCATTTAAAACTGAATATATATTTAAGGCAGTCTGTAATTTTTAAATTAATAGACTTTCACAAATAATTAGTAACTACTTACAGTTAACAAAATAATGAATGAACTATTAATGGTTTTGAAGATGCTCAACCTAAACATGGAGTAAACTCTTATCAAATTACTTGCAGTCTCAAAATTCCCAATCACTGCTGGAAAAGAGGAGATACCTGTTCCACTAACGGGTAAGACAGGAAAAATGAGATTATGCAAAACTTAGTAAGTATATTTTAGTTTCATAGTTTACTTAGGGAAACCTCTCACCTGTAAATCACCAATAACACAAATGGCACTGCTTATTCACACTGTCCAAGCCAGTCTAGAAGCAAACCAAGTTCACCTCAATTAACTGCTTAATGCTCAGACCTTTTTCTGGGGGGGAAAAAAACCCAAACAAAAACCAAACCAAACCAAACCAAACAAAAAACTCTACAGAAATAAGTGGCTTCTGTGAAATCAATACTTTCCTATCTGGAGATGTATTAAGGCTGCCTGGCACGTAAGTCATTCAGCAGCCATCAGATAACAATCTTTGGACACTGTTGTCCAAGGCTACATTTTTTTCCTATGTCTTCTCAGCTTCAAGCAGTTCTGCAGGCAAGGAATTCCAAGGACAGCGTGGCCTAAGGAACTTGGGTGGGGGTTGCCACTACAGGTCAGATCTCATACGTGTCCCCACATCTATTCCTTGCAGGAAAACGGCTTCTGACTGAGCTCCTGAAGAAACCAGTTTCCTTGTGGAATGGCCAGTCTCTTAGTCAAAGAGAAATTGTCAATATATAAAAGAATAATAGACTGAAAGAAAGCACCTCTCACACTGCTGCACCCATTGCTGTTCCAGCAGAGTCTCCTCAGTGTATGATCCTCTTCTCAACACATTCAAACTGTCAGCCAAGTGCACCTTGACCTCAAACTCACCATCACCTCAGGGAACAGCCTTGCTCCACCACTGCTTTTAAAGCTCTTTTACAAATCTAGTCAGCCCAGACAGACTGGGCTGGAGTCAGGCTGGAAAACACCCAGGAGGTCAGTCCTTTCAGGTGTGCAAACGTCACTCTGGACCCCAGAGAAACATGGGTGGGAATTCATTATTTACAAGAGGAGGAGACTCTCCCACCCCCAAGCACAGGCTGATGGCCTAAAGCCAGGGCAGGGCTCACCACCATCAGGCCCTTGTTCAGTGGAGCTTTGCACATGCCAGTTTGGATTTAAATGCCTAAGTCCTTTCTCAGTATCTATTTCAGCGAAAATCACAGAAATAAGCAGTGGGATAAGGGATCTATTTTTCATTATCCTCTTTAATTTTGTTCAGGACAGGAATGACCTGTGACCAAAGAGGAGTAAGGAGGGAGTGCTGCTTCTCCAGAGCTTCTCAGCAACATCAGCAGCAGAGTAACTCCACAGCACCTTGGGATCCCCACTCTTTCCCTGCAGATAATCCCCATCAGCACCGTGTGTGTGACTGCATCCCCCTCTACTGGCCAGCCCCAAACTGGGACTGTATTTTGGCCTTTAGAACCTGTCCTTTCACTCAAATTACAACAATCTGATGCAGCAGTTCAAACACTGCTGAGGTGTCTATTACAGAAAGGAGCCCCCAGTGGGATAAGTGCTATTAAATGGTATTTTGCTAAGTGTTAACAATAGGACAGTATTTAGAAGGAATCAAAAAAACCAATACACCCCAACTTCTGAGTTCATTTCATTGATTAACACCATATATGACATAACACAGCTTTTTCTAGCACTATAGTCAATAAAAAGTTTGATTCCAGCTGATGTCTGAGGTTATAACTTGTCTTCCTGAATCATACACAGCAAGAAAAGTTCTATGAGAGCATGTTATCTGAGACATCATCTGTGATAGATAAAACACTGTCTTACTGATGAAGCTGACACAAGAACTATTCCTGAAATGAGAGCAATATTTAAGAACACTTAAGACAATATACAACATTAATACTATTGAAAAATGCTTATGCAATATCCTATCCACATCTCCTGTAAAGAACCATAAGCACAGTCCTTGGAATCAGAATCTTATTTTGATTTAAACACTGCCACAATTTTTAGTTTTCATTCTTACAGTACCCAGATGTCTATGACTTTAAATCCAAACTCACTTTCAATTTGGTTTACTATGAAGTCCAAAGTCAAGGTTTCCTTATACCTTTTCATAAAAGTCAAACATTTGAGTTTGCTTGCCTGACCCCTTCATTATTTGTGTTAATTATCCATTTACCATATATAGATACTATTCTGCAATGTTGAAAAGATCAAAATGTGAAAGAAGACAGCCCTAGCAAGACAAAAGGCAGTTCAAATAAACACTCTGCTCAAATACAGAAGGAAAATAAAATAAACCTCCTAATGAGTCTTAGTCATGTTGAAGTGTTAGAGCCATATAAGGAATGCAGTTTTACCCACCCACTGTACTTAGATGAAAACTTATCACTCAAATCAGACCATTTAAAGAGCAATGTCCAGTAAATCACTAATCCACTGGAACTCAAAGTGTACAGAAAAAAATACAGTGGTAATAACCATGGCAAGAAATAGGTCAGAAAAGACTATACCCAGAGCACCAAATCAATGCACATGTTCTCACTCAGCCCAGGACCAGCTCAACCACTCCTGATCCCCAGCCAGCCACGTGTTACCTGGAGCAGCAACCACTCCTGTGGCAGACAGGTCAGAAGGAAAGGGGCTCTCTCACCTACTGCCACCAATAACAAATTCTCCCCAGCAGCAAACTGCACAGTTCTTCTCCTCTTCCTCTGAAACCTCAGCCCAAGTGAAGGTCTATTACACCATGTACGACCCTGACATCTGAAAAAGATGCGTCACTGTCTGACTGATAAATAGCACAACCAAGAAACTTAGCTGCAAGAATCTTACAGATATCAGTTACCCTTCAACATTCAAGGAAATCAGTCCTCAATTTCAGCTCTTCTTCGCCTCCTAATAGATACAACTCCTAAATGTAAGCCTGCATCAGAAGTCTATGATGGCTGTGGTCCATGAAGGGCACCGTGTTCTCTGTGGGTTTGACAGACCTGAACAGATGCAGGGCTAAAGGCTGATTCCCTGATTCCCCACTCCAAATGGCCTGCTGTCCCTTTTAGCATCCTTCATCCATGCTCCAAATTCAGCTGCTTGCAGTGCTTGCAGAAAGCCCCCCAGGGAGCATGAAGGTTTGAATGAACAAGAAGGGCTCATAATCCCACGAGCATTGTGCACACAAACACATTAGGAGGTCATGGAAATCAAGATCTGCAATGGGAACTCTGTGAGCCCCAAGTCATCAAATAAATGAGCAGGTCAACGAAAAAGCCAAATGCCTCCCCCCACCACCAACCATGCACCCATGGAAGGTGGTTGCAAGGAGAATTTTATCATGGTGGCCCTGAACATCACATCCAGGCTGTGCCCTTCTGTCCTTATCCAACAGCTGAAGGAGCAGCGTGTTCCTAGGCTGGCCAAGTGAGGTTTGAGAGAGTCACTAAATGAGTTCTTAACGAGATACACTCCAATGAGTGAGCTGGGCATGCTCCAAAGCCCAGCCTGGCATGGTCCCCACGCTGGCCACTGCCCTGCCTCAAAGTGCAGGCTCTCAGGCAACTGAGCTGTCAAATCACCAAACCTACATTTTGTTTGGCCATTGTTGGAGCAGCCACACCTCTGCAAAAAAATGATTTTGACTAAGGTGTGTTTGCAGAATCAAAGCCATTTCTTGAGAAAACCTGTGACCAGCACTGTTAATTCTGCATAGAAAGCTGCACATTAAGGTAATGAAAACAGGGACAGAGGGTTAAGCAAATTAAAAGAAAATAATTCTAAAAGACTTTTTTAGACCAACAGCCCTGTCACTATGTTCTAATGACAGATAAAAGGGAAATTAACTCTACATCTCATTAGAGAGAACTGGGGTGGGGGGAGAGACAAAAAAAGTATGTTAGTAGCTAAAGGGAGACTGAACTGGACAAAACCTTCTGAACAACCCCCCAAAAACCATGAGAATTAACATCCCTGCCTGGGACAATCTTTGGGGCAGACAGGGGAGACACTTCAGGGCTCTGAGGCGCCAACTGTGATGAGGCTCTGAGGTCAGCCAGCCACCAGAAGGTTACAGTGGGTTGGGGTAGATTTGGGGTAGATTTGGGAGACACTTTTGGGCTCTGAGGTGCCACTTGTGATGAGGTTCTGAGCTCAGCCAGCCACCAGAGGGTCACAGTGGGCTGGGGCTCACTCCCCACCTCACACAAAACCCAGTCCCGCTGCTTTATCACTGGGTTATGTTTTAGCTACCACAATATGGCAACTTCTTACCTTTGATCTACCCCCTGGAGACTTCCTTAGTTTAAGAGCTGTTTTCTGGCTGTTTGGCAAAGATTTTCCTCCTAACCCTAAGAAAGCAATGCTGGTGTCTGCCAGAGCTCTGCTTGAGCCGACTCACTGAAGGAGGCCAAACGAAACTTCCCATGACCCTGTACATTTCAGAGAAAGCATCAGGATCACAGGGCTAAAATAGCTTTTCTTGGCTATTGGATTTATTTTGGCTGTAACGAATATTTTGGCTTCCCTCCTCATCAGTTTGCCAATGAAAACACAGATCCAAGGTTTTCAGGCTGCAGGATTGCAGCAATACTGAAAAATGACAAAGTGAAACACATACCAGCTAATAAAGAGCTATTCATGCTTTAAATACCCTCTTGTGCTGCTCTCCACACACTGTAACAGCTTCTGGAAATACTGAGCCTGTTTGCCCTAGCACTGATGTTGGTGATTTGTTCTGCAGCAAGTCACATGGATGCTTTCTTTACAAGCAACCTCTCTG
This sequence comes from Hafferia zeledoni, assembly GCA_035583235.1. Taxonomy (NCBI): domain Eukaryota; kingdom Metazoa; phylum Chordata; class Aves; order Passeriformes; family Thamnophilidae; genus Hafferia; species Hafferia zeledoni. Next base: position 3,329,286 of record JAWWEV010000167.1, on the reverse strand, counting down.
ATTTCTAAGCATTTTATTACTCCTTTCCCACAAAGACACCATGCTGTCCTACTTTTTTACTATTTGGATTAAACTGATACTGGGGAAGGTAACTTATGGAACAGGCTACAAAATGTCTGTTCACACTGGAGATGGTGGCCCAGTGTCTTTAGGTGTCAGTGAGATTCCCCAAAGGTAACACAACACCCTCATTTTTCTCTCTCTCCCCATTATTTTGGGATTATATCCAATGATGTTATTGCAATTCAATACTGCAATATTCCCTTCTCAGGACTCTCCATGGACAGTGAGGGGCTCCTTCCAGCAATGCTCCCTCCAAATGCCCAGTGCGGCGAGGAGAGGACCCCAAACTGCCCACCCCCAAACCCTGCCCACAACCTGGAGATGGAGCTGCATCTTTCCAACAATGAACTGACCTACAGTGCCCACTCTGCCCTTGGAATTGAGTCAATGACTCCAACAGTGCTGTATCAATCGCTAAATCAGCTCATATTATGTAGCAAAACAGATTGTTTTGCTAAAGGTAAAAGATAGGGGGGGAAAGGAGACATTTGTTCACACTTCTTCTCCTAAGAACTTTACATTGAGATCTCATTTATCAATCTGTGGCGAGTTACGTGAGTAAAAAGTGAAAGTTATCTCCCTTTAAAAACTAATGGGGAAAAAAGAGTCAGATACTCAGTTTAAGATGTCCTAACACTCAAGGTTAGGAGTGAGGTGGGGTAGAGCATATGACTCTTTCTGCAGGATTAATCATTCTGACAGAAAATCTACCTGGCAAAGCCATTTTATTACACTGTTAGTCCCTTAGACCCAGAATCTAAAGACCACACCTGTACTTTCAGATGGATACCCACATTTTTCACCTTGCAGAATGACCAGACAGACACAGAAAAGGAAATGATACACAGAGATGAGTGAAGGCACATATTTCTCTGGCAATACCATTCATAAATTCAACAACTTTCTTATTCTTTGCTTTTCCTCAACCTGGAATCTGGACTTTATACACTAAATGAAGATCTGCGAGGACTGGAGCTCCTCTGGGACATGAGCAGCAGAAGCCTTCACTGACACAGTTCTGCCAGGGATAATTCTCAACTCCTGCTCAAGGTGTTTTATAGAAACCATGGTGCTACTCAGAATTTATTTTCCACACTTCCGGACAAAGATTTCAAGCACAAGTTTGAATAAAATTCATAGTCCAGAGGAAAAGCAGTAACTTACTACAATAAACATTACGAAACTCAGGTGTAAGTCGATTTATTTGAGGAAAAGACAAGGTCCTCTTTAGTGATATGATGCATTATTAATGCAGCTGCAGGTACTGGTGCTTTATGTGAAACAGAATTTCATACTGGTTTTTGCATCAGCTGCTTCAATATATGCTTCCCTAACAAAGAATTAAAAATAAAGTGTCAGACTTCAAAAAGTGTGAAAATGTCCAACAGACAGAATTAATGGAGGTTTGCAGAGGGTGTAACTGAACTGGCTATGCTAGTGACAAAGCAGCAGCTGGATTCCAGCTTTCTACTCCAATAAAAGACACTAAATTTTCCAAAAAAGCCAATGTCACAAGAAATGTCACTAACAACAAAATTACAAAACAGCAAAGGATGTAAGATGGCCAGACAGGGAAAAGGCTGATGCACTTGAGCTAAGAAAAAAATGACTATATGTTACAGTAGGAACTGAACATAGACATCCTGAACTGAATACTGACTTCAGAGCAAAGAACAAATTCTTTTTCCATTCAAGGCAGAGAAAAAATGTTCATGTAAAAACTTGTTCAGAATTGTCTATCACTGCATATTTCTGCCCACTAACTATTCTTTCAACTTTATTTAGTGCATACAACTATTGTACCTAGCACAGGGATGCAAACTGATTTCCTTACAGTGAACTGCCCCCTCAAAGTTCAGTAAAGCATAAACTATGCCTCACTCTCTCCATCTCGTGGGCATAAATGAATGTTGCAGCATGAGACTGACAACCACAGTGAACCTTGACTCAGGAAAACATTTAAACATATGCAAGAATATCTTCATTTACAGGAATAGTATTTTCACATGCACTTCAATCAGGTGTTTAAATCCAATGGATGAAATGAACTGTGACAACAAGCTGTCTCTCCAAACCAGCAGAATACATTTGGTGTTGGTTTTAATCCTGTCTCCAAACCACAGAAATGCGGTGTGGAAGAACCGCACCAAGGGAAGAACCCCACCAAGGGAAGAGCCACACCAAGGAAAGAACCGCACCAGGGGAAGAACCGCACCAAGGGAAGAACTGTGCCAAGGGAAGAACCTCACCAAGGGAAGAACCATAGAAACGGAATAGCCACACCAAGGGAAGAACCACACCAGGCAGGGTGTTAACTTACCCACTGGTGATGTCATCAGCCCTGATGTTCTTGCCCAGCACGTCCCCATCACTCATGTAGCCCGTGGCGTCCATGGCGATGCCCTCCAGGTCGATGTCGTCGCCAGCCTTGTCGGCGATGTCGGCGTGGCAGATGCCACTGCTGCGCGGGGCCAGCTGCCGGCGCAGCGGCGCCGAGTACACATAGCGTCCTGCCTCGGCGCTGATGAAGCGGCTGGCGTTGCCTCGGGGTGGGTACCCATTGCCCATGGATGGGGCATCGCCCGCCTGCAGGCGAGGGCTGGACTGCCCCAGCCTCCATGACAAGGGCGTCGGGCGCCCCGTCAGGCTGAGGATGCTGCGGCCGCTGATCTCGGTTGTGACATTGGTGTCGAACGTGGTCTCCAATGTGCTGGAAAACAGGGCACATGTCAGGTGAAACGGAAGATCTCAGGGGGCTGCAAGACCCTGAGCACCCACCAAGCCACAAACTGTCGGTGACAGCACTGACAGAATTTACTGCTGGACACTGTCACAGTGAGGTCCACTACTCCATATTCCTAATTAATGACACTCTTGCACATGGACCAGCAGGTGCTCAACATGAGAAGACTTAAGCAGGAACTTTTTAAGGGATTATCCACAATATCAAAGCATAACGTTTTCATCTTCAATTTCAATTATATGTAACTTCATTATACCACTCTAGGCAAGGGAGTGGGATAATAAGATGACTAAAGGAAAATCATCTGAAGTATTACTTTTCTGATACATTCTTTTGTCTGCATTCATTACAGTCCTAAAACTCTGGAGACATGCATGGCACCAAGATGAAAGTTATTTCTACATTGAAGAGAGGATTAAATGAAAAAAAGTAAAAAGAAAGGCCAAAACAATTTCTTTTTCAAAATATATTTTGCATATTAACAAACCAGTGAATGAACTGGGAATTGTTTCAAAGATGCTCAAACCCAAACATGAGAGCAGACCCAGAAAAAACCAATAAATTATTTTATATATATGTATATATATAAATATACACATGAATTGAGAATATTTTTAAAAATATTGATAATATTTATATATAGAACCCTAACAATGGGACTGCTACACCATGAGATTTCAGGTGATGTGTAGAGACTGCAAGACCACACCCTGAATGCTCATAGCTGCAACTTCTCTTACCCTCATGAACTCCCCTCTTCCTTTTCTGCTCTACTAACAGTGCCACTTTTTTTTTGTTTATTGCAGATACTTTTAAAAATAAACAGCACTGTACCATTCACAACATAATGTTACATTTATGCTGTAAAAACCTACGTATCTTCTGGTTGTGGTAATTAAATCCTGTTGACTTGTTGTTGCATTAATTGAAATTTGAAAAGAAAAACAGCAATGGAGTTCATCTTTGCAAGCTCTGCCTCAGTTTTAGATACAAAGGCAAACCACAAAGTGTTCCCTCAGTGAACTCATTTAGGGCTGGAGTCCATAAGGCCCTGACCTCATTAGAGGACAAACAGCTGCTTCTCCCAAACCTCCTATTCAACACTGAAAAGGTCTAAGTCACAGAATGTTTAAATGCAATAGAAGCCTTTGCTCATTTATAGCATATTTTAGTTATTGCTGAAGATTTCCAAATGCTGCTTTACCAAATAGAATCATAGAATCAGAGAATTTATTGGGTTGGAAAAGACCTCCGAGATCAGCAAGTCCAACCCTTAATCCAACCCCACTTTGATTACCACATCATGGCACTCAGTGCCACGTCCAGTCTCACCTTAAA
>JAWWEV010000167.1:3310360-3323424 GCA_035583235.1 Hafferia zeledoni | reverse complement strand
TTCTCACACACACAGCCGTGCCCCCACCTGTGAGTGACCTGTGTTCCCCGGAGGCTGGACATGGTTTCCTCCAGGTTCTGCCGAAGGTCCGCAATGTTCTTCACCGTTCGCAACCGCCGCGTCTCCGCATCCTCTCCTACAGGGCGGAGATGCCAAGAGAAAGGATAATGCAGCAAACTGCACACAACTCAGCTCTTGCCTATGCCTGAATCTGACTCAAACACAGTTTTTTACTGACTTCCTAAACACTCTAAACTGATTAGGACCAAATTCCATTCCCCTCTGCAGGCACCTGCCATCATCACATCCTGACTGAGATGAGCTCTGTAGGGTCAGCTCCATTGCACAGGCTGCCTTTCGGATGCTGCTGTCCTGTCACTTCCCCATATGCCCCAGTTTAAATTCTGGTTAGCTTTCAACCTCATTAGAATACATTCTCCATCAATACCACCCTTTCCATCTCCCACATTGACACAATTAACATCAACTTGATGCAGCCAGTTTCTCCAATGCTGTGTTTTCACTAGACCTTCTTTTTCCTTTTTCACATGGAGCCCATTCTACAATAACAGCTTTCCAACAAACTAAACTGTGCTGACTGGGTGTTCCATGCTGACTGATTTTTCAGGTAAAACAGCAGAAGTTTTTCCTTGTCAACATCACAACACAATTACTGTTACCTAAATGTGCTACATAACACAAAGTTGGGGGATGACTTAGTCCTCATGGCATATAGAAATCCTGTTCTTTTTAAATACTCTCTTCTAAAACACATTTATGTCCTGCTCTTTAAAAGTACAGTTTATGTAAATTTTAAAAAAAGTCCTCCTACTACCTCAGCATAATTTCTCTTTATAAAATTAATAATTTAATTAGTGCCTCAGCATAATTTATTTACATGCTCTCAGCTGCCAATTCAGAAATGTTTTGGTTGCTACCTCAGCTGAGCTTTTTAGAGTTAAACCTTCTAACAGGCTGAAGAGAAGTGAATCTCTAGTAGTGCCAGCATATTCTTTGTAAGCTGAAAGCTGGAACAGAAAACCTCCAAAGAGCCATCACAAAGCTTGTGTTGGTCCCAGAAGGACATGATGTCATTCTAAAGGGTTTACAACTCATGGCTAAAGAAAATGCTGCAGTAAATGTAAAACTTTTTACATTTTGTATCTGCCTTCTCAGTACCAGTGATGCATTCTCAAGCTGCCAGGATCCTGGCTGACTGCCAGTTTAGATGGATATCCACATATTACACACATCACATGTGTTAAGAACCAGATAAATAAGCTGTGGTTGGAACTTTCTACATTCTTTGCCCTGCATTTCATGTTTCTAAAACATGTCTAGTTGGTGGCACAGAAAAACCCAGTCACACACTGTTGCCTACAAAGCAGCAGTGGCACAAACTACTGACCAAAGTGCTTAGAGTCCATGTGAGCAATTTTTTTTATTTAGTCCTTACTCCCTGGGAAATCATCTCCCTGAGTTACAATTCACTTAAGCCAAAGGGTCAAACAATTCTGGTCTAGCTGGACTGGAAACATCTGCCTAACAAGAATGATTCCTTTAGCCAGAGGGTCTCTGGGACAGAAAACATTTTCTGTACTCATGGATCTACCAATTTTTGCAGTAAAGAACATAAAATATTTAGAGGCCTTTAGCTTAACAAAGGTCACAGTGCTCTTTTGCAGAAAATTTCTCTCATAGATACGAAGGCAAATGGTAGGTAACTTCTTAGGAGAACACACAGGAGACGAACTAAACCCATTTCTATTGAGATCACTCTTACGCCTAAATTGATACTAAATTTTCACCTAAATGACATTCCACTGCTTAAATCATAAGTATACTGAAAAGATAGATATTGAACAGTGTCACCAGAACTTAATCATGAAATTACTTAGCTCCCCATGAGCAGGCAGGATCCTTAAATTATTCCAATTCCATTTTTCCCTATCTATGCTCTCTCTTGTTTTATATGTGCCTTTAAATTAACACCAGCTATGCAGGGAGAGAAGAAATCTGTCCCTTATTCCCTAATTCATTCAGGTTGAGGGGCTGATTGCCTTGTTTGCTCTGTTGCCCCCAGGTGCCTTTCTGGCGGCTGCTGTGGGGGTCTGGCTGAGCACAGCTGGGCTTTGTGTCCCCATCGTTGGAGGTTCTCGGCTCTCTTCTGCTTTTGCATCCCCCAAACTTACATATTCTATGTGAGTAATAGTTTGTATTGACATAGCATCTGTCATTAAAGACTAAAGCCCTTTTGTGGTCTGTAAACACTTCTCAGTTTACAGGCTGAAATACATCCAGGCTATGCAAGATGATGATGATGATGATGATGGTAACACTGAAAAACTCTTAAGTTTCTTACTTTGAACTCTCATATTTAAATATGAGCCCAAACGTGTTCTCAAGGATTTTATCCCCTCTGCCACTTGTTTGCCTCTCAAGTACTTAATCCACTCATACAGAAACTGTACACACAGATACCCTCATTTATGCATTCCTGAAGCCCTTTTCCTCACCAAGCCTCTGCCTCCCACCTCTGCCATCAGCACACTGGTATAAATGCAGAACTGATAGAATATGCAATGCAGTATGAAATTATTCTGACTGTGAAACTTTTAGCCACATCATTTTTCCAAGAAAGGCATTTGGTTTCAAAATCCACATTAACCTGGAGGACACCACGACTGAGGAGATGAAAAAACCCTGAGATATTCTACAGATTGGATATACTGCAATAGCATGCTGTGAGCAAAGTCATAGATATTGCTGAAACTGGATCAGGAAGAGACTTGAATGTGACTTTAAAAACACATTTTAGATCAAATTAGATTGTACTGTACATCTACACATGCATAGAATATGGTTGCTAAAAAGGGCTTTGTTACATGGATCAGCTTAAAAATGTTTGCTAATTATCACATACTTCTTACAGTAGCAGGAATTCTAGATAAATATATGAAGTACTTTCTAATTTAGACTGCATTCTAGCTACAATCAGTTTCAGCTTCTCTATGCTGGACACAGTAAATTGTAGCAATTCTTTTGACTGTAAATTGATTTTGGTCCCCTGTTGCTGCAAAGGCTATTTCTCAAATTGATCAGACTTGTGTGAGTGATACTGAGATTCCCTCAAACCTACAACTGAACCAAAACATCAAGGAAATAAACTTGATCTTTTCTGTAAGCTCCAAAACAAAGTGTTTAAAAGTAAATAATAACTATCAAATGCTTGGGAACACTTAGGATCCTTATAATGGCTTAATCCTGAAAAATGCTGCACATCTCCTAGAGAAACATTAAGCATGTAGAATTCCTAATAATTTCAAGAAATTTGGGGGGCACACCATTGTGCTGAACTTGAGCACCCAGGATTCAAATTCCTGACACCCAGTTTCCATTGCTGAAGAGCTGAAAGAAATAGCATAAAAACCAACTTGCTTTAGCCCATTCTTATTTAACCCGAGCACAGTGAGCAGCTGGTGATGTCGCCAAGACGTACCTGAGAGGTCTTCGAGAGCAGGCTGGGCAGTTTTGACATAGAGAGCAGAATCCATGCTGACCCCTCCTGTGCTGGCCTCGGCTGTCACATTCCCCTCATTGTCTGTCTGGGATCTGGAAGGCAAAACAGAACAGAGATGTGCAGTCACTCTCCATCAAAAGTATCTCAAGTACAACAAGGAGACGAGTGCACCTGCCAGCAGCCACTCTGTCCCACTCTGCAGAGCACACCAACAGACTGATTGTACATAATTCATTAGTCCCATGTTGAATTATGTCCTGGAAATGGAAACAAGCACTCAAGTGTAAAGAGAATAAAAAATTCATAGTCAAAGATAGGCTTCACAGCTCTTCAGAAAGGGTCTTAAGATACTTGGATTTCCAGCTGTATTTTAATTATCAATAACATCAGTTGTGGCTGATCTGCTCCTCTCTAATAAAGTCTGTATGACATGAAGATAAAGCAGGTAGTGTGTGCTGGAATCTTACCCTCCTGTTAGTTTCCCTTCAATAACTAGCATTTATATTTAAAAGCAATGACTGGGTAAAATCAACTTCAAGCTCCAATTTACTGTCCAATATTATGGCTGTCAGGTAATGAAATGTGATGTTGTAAGAATCTACTGTCAGATTTGAGCAATATATTGTGACTCATTTCACTTTGCTAATTGTGCTGTGTTTTGCTTATAGAGCCACATAAACCTGGAAGCCCAAAAGGGCAAGTGTTGTACAAAGTGAAGACACAGTGGGGAATGGTTATTGCAATATTCTTAATTTCAGCTGCCCCTTGTAACAGGATGCTCTGCCTGGAGTAGGGGTAAAACAACTTGAACAATACCCCATTTTCAAAGCTGTTGGTAGTGAAAGGAGAAGGGGGCCTCATGCTGCTGACTTTTGGTGTTGAGTGATGTTGAAACCAGCCTGACTCATCAATCCAATCCCAAAGTTAAACATCCTGATGATGAGGTGAAGATGTGGCAGACCAGGTGAAGTGCCTGATAAAGGAACAAACCAGTGATACTACTGAGAACTTAAGATGCTAAGCTGGCACAGCTGGCCAGGAGACACATGACTGACAATCACTTTATGCTAATAAAGTCCAGTCCTACTTTATAACAGCAGGGTTTTCTAACACACCCCTTTGCTCAAAATAGTGCACTGTACTATACTAGTAGTTATAGCTTCCCATACTGTGTAGTAAATAATTCTGATTCTAGTCTAATCATTATCATAATAAAACATCTATTTTTATATAAATATATCTGGTTTTCTATCCTTAACCCTGCAGGGCAAAGTTACATAAAAGTTCAATTGGACCTATATAATCCTTTAGACACAAAGTTGACAAAGTCTGGGGTTAAAACTGGGTCCAGCCAACCTGGACTTCTCTCAGAGGAGGGGTTTAGAAAAGCAAGGGAATCCTTTCTGCAACTTGTGACTCAACAGGAGGAGGCCTTAAGGAAGGGAAGGATGTAATAAAAGTCCCAAATTATGAGCAGCAAGAATATGAGGAAGACACAACAAATGCTTGTGTGCTCTTCATATGAAAGAATTAAGTGGTGTCAAAGAAAACTAAGACACAGCTGTCCAAACCAAACATCCCATGATCCAACTGAGGAACTTCTTGTGTCCCTAGGAATCTTTGCTATTGATTTCCCTGTTGTTACACTTCCCATTGGCTAACAAAAGTTGCTTCAAACAGAAAATGGACTAGACAGAGGTCAGCTGTGACCTCATTTGGCCACTCCTTTGCTCATCTCATTCAGGGTTAATGCACAGAATAGCAGACTTGTTGTCTGGCCTTACTTATACTAAGCGATGTTTTTCATTAAGTTTTTTTTTAATTCCCCATTCCTGCTTATAGTGAGGCAGCTCCACCACTGTGACCCTGAAGATCATGAGTGCATCTACATCATAAATTGGTGCTGTTACAATTTTTAAAGCTATGATGCACAAAAGAAACCTGCTACATGTGCCTGTACCATGTGGAAGAGCAGCACCTGGTCAAGGTGTTCAGATCCTCATCTTACCTGTTCGCAGGGGTGAACACAACAGTTATTCCCCCTCCTATCCATCACATATCTTAGCCTGGTAGCCTTCACCCTCAGTTTTTGTGTAAATGCGTACACTGCCTTCTCTCTTAAAGCAAGACACTTTTACATGCTGCTTCACCCTCCCATCCCAAAAGAGTCCCAAATGACCCTTCCAAGAGCATCCTGTGCCCCGAGCCTGCCAGAGCCGTGCCGTACCTGTACATGAAGGGGGCGACCGTGGCGGTGTTGGGGTGGCTGTATTGCTGCTGGGGGTGAGGTAGCTGCACACTCACAGTGTTGCTGCCCGTGCTGTGTGTGCTCACGGCGGGCCCGTTCACAGCCTGGCTGCTGCTGCTGCTGTGCAGGCCCCCTGCACCTTTGCCCTCGGACGAAGCGAGGCTGGACGAGGAACTGGAGTGCCGGCTGTCCAGTTGGGACTTCTGGTGCGAGAGCCCCGCGCTGGCCTTGCCACCACGGCTCCTCTCGCCCTCCTTTGCAGGGACGGGGGCACTTGAGGATTTCCCTGTGCTGTTTTTCAGTCCTGGTTTTGGTATTCCACTGTGCGAAGGGGCAGAGGCCTCCTTCTTGGCACTGTTCAGCTTTCCTCCTTTAGGGATAAAGCTTGCGATCTTGGAGGACTTTTTTGGCATCTCTGTTGTTGCTAGTACTGTCTGTTCTTCTTTTGGTTCCTCTCTCAGGTCTGGCTTTTCAGTGATAGATGTTCTCTTTGTAATGTCTTTACTTTTATCCTTTTCCTTCTCTTTCTGTTTCTCTTTCTCCTTCTCATTACCCTTTGGAGAACTTTTCTTATTAGTCAGTGCCCGGCTAAAAGTCCTTTGTGCAATTCCCTTGAGTGCAATTTTGGGACTACTGGACATCGACCCCGGGTTATTCACGCTCGGATTCGTGGCATCGATTTCCTCGCTCTCCTCAAAGCTGAGAAGCATCTCCAGCCTTTCACAACTGTTGTCCCGAGACCCCGGACCCTCCAGCGTCGTCCCTCCAGCTTTGGAGCCTCCTTTGCTGTTGAAGAGCTTTAACTTTTCCAGCATGGATTTCTGGGCGTTGGGAGTTGTTTTGGCGATTTCTGGGGTTGGCTTAGGAGGCTCCACCGCCGGCTGCTTTACAGACAACATGGAAGATGTAGCTGTGTGCTTAGCACTGAGGGACTTGCTGCGCCAAGGCTTAATAGCAGAGCTGGGCTGAGGGATGGCTGAGGAGTTATTGCAACTGAGAGTGCTGCCGCAGCTTTGAACTGAGGATGAGACATTTTCATTCATTCCTGTGGGCTGGGAGGCTGTGCTGTCTGCAGGCTCTGGAAACAACACAAAAAAAACAACCCAAAAAATCAACACAGTAGTACCTGATGCTACAGTTAGAATGAGATCCTTTCTGTAAGGAAACACTAAGACTTTTACACTAGTAACATTAAATAGATACATATCAGTATTTTCAACATCAGTATAATGTAGATAAAATAAAAGCTGGTTTTCTTTTCCTACCCAGCAGAAGAGCAATGAGCTCCTACTGTATAATTTACATTTACTTGCTGTTTCAAGAAGGAAAAAAAAGAACCTCTTCCAATTCAAACCAAAATGTGTTTTGCAATGTGTTCTCCCTTATTAAGTCCACAATACTTTTTCATTAGCAAAAACACAGCACTATTTTCTAACTGAGGGTTCCCTCTGCTTTTGGCAAAATATTTGCTGTACAAGTTTGATTCTTAGAAAAACCTCAAACATATAAAAAATGCAGGAGTAAGGAAAAAAGTAAAACTGCAGTCTTTTCAGTTATCAGGAGTGGTGAAATTTTCACATGTAGAAGGTAGAAGAAGCCTCCATGTACAAAAATAAAACCAACTGTGTCCTTTTGCAATGAATCTAAATTAAGTATTACTACATATCTTAACCCAGCTGTAAGAGAAACTTGTTGCAGTAACTGCACAGCCCTCCCCCTGCAGAGAAAACAAACCTTTTATTTAGTTAGTTCCTCCTAATAGTATTTGTTCTGGTTAAGAAATTAGTTTAGAGCTAAAAGAGATCTTGAAAAATCACACTCACCTACCAGTGGCCACTTCTCCTCTGAAGTTTCTCTCTGCAGAGTTTCCTTTCTGGAGATGTCACTCTCTCAATTATCACAAATATGTTTTCTGTTAAACTGCTCATGTTTCCAATTAAGTTTTGTCATCTGTGTCTGCTGCCTGCCCAGCAGCCTGCTGGGGATTAACGGCTCTTACCTATATTTCCCTGCCCTCTCTCACTCAAGTAAACTGTGTACAGAGCAGCATTTTTTTAATTCAAAAATCAACAGCGGCGCGGAGCGCGCGTCCTCGGCAGCAGGAGCAGCCCTGGGAGCGCAGCCCCGTAAATCACGAGCTGCTGCAGCCACACAGGGACTGCTTTGCTTCACTTGCAGTGGCTCGGTGAAGATACTGCTCTGCTGACCTCCCTCCTCTGATCCAAAGCAGATCTCCTGAAGATTTCAAGCACGTACATCTTCCTGACTCAACACAGCATCGGGTTTCTGACAGTATTAGAGACTCCTTCGTAACAAACTCAGCCACTTCACATGCTTATGGACAGAGTGGGATAGCAGGAACTAAGGATACTTTAAAAAATACTATTGAAGTCAGAAGATTTCCAGCACACTGTTATTAACCAGTAACTATGATACTGGCCAGCTTTGCCAGTCCTTTTCCTATGACAAACTACCCACATGGAGCTGGGAAGGAAGCATGAGCTGGATTACAGACACAGAAAGGAATCACGCTCCTTTTAAGCCTGTGCCAGCTTCCTGACTTCCAGGGCATTCCTCCTGTTTTACTCCAGTACAGAAGGAAAATCAAACCATAAACTGTCCCAAACAGTAATGCCACCTGCTCCTCTCATTGCTCTGCTCAAGCCTTTCTAAATCCAACCTGATGGGTTAAAGAGGACTGAAGAAGTGATGGCATAGAATCATTAAGGTTGGAAAAGACTTCTAAGATTGAGTCCAACCATTAACCTGCTACTGCCAAACTCACCACTTAACCGTGTCCCATGTTTTTTGAGCACTTCCAGGGACAGTCATGCCACCACTGCAGGAGTCACAGTGGCTCCCAGTGACCTGACACGGACACGAGAGAAGAAGGTTCCTCCCTCTGCTTGCAAAAGCTGGACACCACTTCTCTTTCCTCTGTGCCTCTCACCATCCACCGCTGCTTTGTTATTATTTTGATTTCCTGCAGCCCTCCTACTCATCCCAATCCCCTTCCCATTTGCCACACCATACCAGTCTCCCTTTGTACACTCAGAACAAGTGAGCCTTTGTCTCAGCTTCCCTTCCACAGAAGACATCCAGCAATGTAGTGAAAGCTTCATGAAAATCCCAACTGTGCATAATTTGCAGTTAATTCTTGTAGATTATTTTTGAAGTGGTTGCCCATTTCAGTATTGAGATATTGCTACAGAAACTGGAGACTGTGAGTACTTTCAACATATTAAGTTCCTTATCCACATGACCAGGTCTGGGAAGGAACCTGATGAGCTAATCAATAGGGGCAGGGAAGCCTTTACTTGCTCAGAAAAACAGGACTGGGACAATATAAGGGTGACAAAAAGAAAATTCCCAGTAAGGGGGGGTAACCACAAAGTAGGAGAGCAGGTTGTACACTCAGTTAGTGGAAGGTGTTGGTTCATTGGGGATCTCAGCTTCAGCCTAAGAGCCTAGACAGGTGCTCCAGTCTGGGGAAAAAGGCTTGGCTTGGATCAAGTGAAATGTCTTGTTTTCCAAATCCCAAAGCATTGCCCAAAATTTACTTCTCAACAAAATCCAGGACTTTTTAACGTCTCCTTTTGGTTTATTTTTTTAATGTTTTCAGAAAAGAAATTAATTAATTAATTATATTTGGTCACTGACCAAAATAAGCTTTTTTAGGTTTATTTGTTTATAAACGCAACGTTTCTTTGTCCCAACTCCCCCACACACATCCTCCTGTTTGGAACTGAAATTTGCTTCCGTTGCCAGTGGTGTAGGATGAGCACAATGTAGGTCCATTTATAGACACGTCAGAGAAACCAGAATTAGGACAACAATACTATGAATGTAACATTAAAAAAAAGAAAATAATATATTGTGACAGTAATGTAATTTTCAGAGTCTCTACTTTGCATTTTCCACAAAGCAAATTCTGGATGCTACACATCTGAAATGAATTAAAAATATTTACAAACTCTTAATATACACCTTAAGCAGCAACACTTTAGGAAGGAGAAGATATTTTTGTACACAACTGAAGTGGATTTTGATTCATACTAGGGGCAAATACAGTGAAACTTCGAATTGAAAATCCTCAAGTAATTTGTTATATTGCACCATGCAAAGTTACCGCAAGAAATAAAGGTTCACCCTAAAATGAAAAATTGCCTCAGCTTAAGAAAACTTTGCGTTTTTTAAGGATTCTCTGTTTCTTTTTTACAAAAAAAGTCTGCTGGCTCTTTTACCAAGCCTGGGGAAGGAAAGGAGTTGTGCTGCCAGACTGCAGCTTCAAACGCTGGGTGGGTTTCCTAATGAAGCAGTAACACCAATCTGTGGAGAACACATCAGCATGCAAAGGGCAAAGTTGTATTCAGCATAGCATAGGCCCTTCTTTCATGGAAAGGAGAGCAGGTTTCATGCATTCAATTAATAAGCTTATTATTTCCCATGTGTTCCTTTGTGAGGGAGATATTTTCTTTCTTCAGCAACTTGCATTAACTAAAAGTGACTATAAAAGAAGTGTTTTCAAACCCAAGCTACAGTCTACAATAAATAATGATCGCTTTCCTCTTTTCAAGGTCAAGTCTTGGCCTGAAATGTATTTTGTTCCTAGCATTCCTGCTAAAAAAGATGTTGGTGGTCTAGTTCCAATGCCAATGCACACTGTAGCATGGGTAAATCTGATTTCAGCTGCTCCTGCAAAGACTGAACTGCATCTGCAGTTTGTGAAGAGGAAAAAAAAGAATCTGAAGGCTTCTGATTTAATTCTCCCACTGAAGTTCTTTGAGAGCTTATTTTATAATAACGTCAGGAGAAAATAGATGCAATTTTCCATCATTTGTCATGTTCACTCTAAGTAAATGGACTTTGATTTGCTATAACTGAAAACTTTCAAAAGCCATCATTATAGGCATGAAAGGCAACACACATACAAAGGATGTTCTCATGGTTACTTCTCCTTAGGAGGGTCAAGAACTTAACAGCATTTTCACCCATTTGAAAATGAACAAACTGTCATTTTTTATTTCACAGCTATGGGAAAAGTAAGAAGCTCTTATGAGGAGAAATATCTTTTAGTCCAGTCCATAGATTAGATAACAGATTTAAAAGCAAATCCACAACCAGCTTCTAATTTAGGAAATAAAAGCAGCTCTGCTCTGTGACATTAGAGTGTCAGAACTACAGAAACCACTGTGGCAGTTCCATCATTTCCCATCTAGAAGAATAAATAGTGAATCGTGACCCTTCCTATCCACCCACCAGAAGACTTTCCTTTAAAAGAATTACAAATAAAGCCCTATAGGGAAAAACTCTTTAGCTGAGCTGTTCTGTTCTTCAGTAATGATTTATCATGCTCAGCAACCCCTGGCAGTGTGGAAATGTCTGCATTTCTTCCAGGAGCTGACTACAAAAATCACCATTTTCCATAATCCCAACCACAGGCAGGTAGAGCAGAACAATCCCAACAAGAGCAACCTGGCACACTGTCCTTACTCAAAATAAACCCAACCCTTCTGGCCCCCAGGAGTTTCCATTTCAACTGTAACCCTGATGGCTGGAGATAACCACAGCTGGGAGGAAGGGGCTGGCTGAGATACGGCTCGGGGTGGGCACAGACCAAACCCACAAGACCACTGAAGCTTTCTGTTCTCTCTTCTATTCTGCACCACCAGAAAAAAAAAAAAAAGGCAACAAAATTTACCTTTTCTTAAAGCAGATGGCCAGATAGGGAAATTCTGTATAACCTGAGAAAAGCCTGGATAGGAAACATCTTGCTTTGCTGAGGACCAAAACTTAGAATCACAGAACCACTAAATGCTTTGGGTTGGATGGGATTTCAAAGATCATCCAGTTCCACTCCCTGCTGTGGGCAGGGAAACCTTCCACTAAACCAGGTTGCTCAGGACCCTTTCTAACTGAGCAGAATTGCTTCCTCCAACTTCTGCCCACTGGCTTTCTCTTTAGGGTTGATTTAGTTTTCTGTAACACAAGACAAAAATTACCTTTACTCCATGATATTTTTCTCTCCTTCCATCACATCTACTTCAGCCCTATTCTTGTGAACTCTGCAGCTTCAAGAGCAGTTCCATGTATTCACAGAAATGTGTTGCATCTCTGAAAAGCCTCACCAAAGCCTGTGGATGTGTCAGAAACTCGACACATTCTTGTGAACTCTGCAGCTTCAAGAGCAGTTCCATGTATTCACAGAAATGTGTTGCATCTCTGAAAAGCCTCACCAAAGCCTGTGGATGTGTCAGAAACTCGACCTCCACATTTCTGTCACATCTCCTTCATTCCCACAGAGCTCCAGCACATGAGCAACAGCTCTGCTGTTGGCTGGTTCACGTCGCCAAGACTCAGCTGCTGCTGAGGTGAGGGGAAACAGAACCAGAGCACAGGCAATCCTTTACTCATTGTCTCCACATAACCAACTAAGACACTTGCATTCCTTGTTGTTTTTGTTTAGTTACTGTAAAATTCAGAATGCTGTCCACATGACTGCCTTAAGAGAGGTTGGAGGGACCTCTGTCGACCACATTCCGGTTAGATGATCATAAAAATAATGAAACCGAGTTTACTGTGCCATTCAAAACAAGTTGCACTCTCCATTTATTACTAGACAAATACCATTCTTGTTCATTCCTCTCCATTTCCTTCTCATTATTTGTACAATCTAATCCCCCAAGAGTTCTCACAACAGAGTTATTCAAAAGCATTAATGAATTCCAGGCAGGGAGCTGTTATGGAGCCTTTCATTAGGTTTTATTCTTAGCTGGAGTGGACAATATGTGCCCTTGGCAGCCCTGGCCTGACACATCTCTCCTGCAGGTTCTGTGAAAGAGGGCACACACAAATTAGTGTTGTGAGAATTGCAGTCAGGGAATACTGTCCATTTGAGTGGTGGTGGTGGCTCAATCAGGGCGTGGGCTGACCATGGAGGTGGAGATGGAGCCACATTTTTAACAGAGAAGGGACAGGCAATAGCAAAAATGTGTAAGATTGAGCAGTGAACAAGTCAAGCTGAACTACACTTCAGCTCAGAACTCCCCCACTATGCTCAGGGAGATGTCACACACTGCACACAGCAGAGGGTGAACAGCAGTGCACAGGGGTGCACACCCATGGGGAACACCAATGCACCCCCAAACATGGACAGCCCACATTCAACCTGAGGTGTGGCACCCACCCACTCAGAAATAACACACTTCACCACCACTAAGTGGCCAAGAAGGCCAATGGGATCCTGGCCTGGATCAAAAATAGCGTGGCCAGCAGGCCCAGGGCAGTGACCCTTCC
>JAWWEV010000167.1:3281989-3309812 GCA_035583235.1 Hafferia zeledoni | reverse complement strand
GATCTGGTAATCACAGTGGGGTTGGATTAAGGGTTGGACTTGATGATCTCAGAGGTCTCTTCCAACCCAACTGATTCAATGATTCTATGATCTACATTGACACCTATACACGAATACACATAAATATGCAAGAATTATATTTTTATATCAAAACCAGCTGACAGATAGATACTGCTATTTATGGTGGGGTCTCCTTCCTCTCCTCTCTCTAGTCAACAAAACTACCCTACAATCTGTAGCAGCAGATCTTTCAAACCAGGCCAACGTGCAGGTAACAATCTGCTGTTCATGACAGGGTTGGACCCATGGAGGGTTGGACCATGGCTTTATGCTCACCAGCCAGCTCAGGAGTGCTGGCAGCTCTCTGATGCCAGTCACAGACTCCTCAGATCTCTTTGGTTATGGATGAGGAACAGGTAAAAGGCTCAGCTGAGCAGCCACAAGTGGAAGGGCCCAGAGAGGGTGGACAATGCTCTTACCCAAGGAGAAGGGGCTTCTGCAGATGTGGCAGGAACGTGCTGGCACTCAGGGAAGTGTGGGATGCAACACCACTGCTGTTTGCTTTCCTATGATTTAGTAATGAACTTTTGCTTCCATGGTTGTTTCTCTGGCACACTTCACCCAGTAATAAATTTACAAGAAATTGTAAATGTTTATTTTAAGAGGAAACATCAAGGCACTGTAAGGGCCACAAAATGCTGGACCAGCTCTTCAGTTGGTATAAATTAATGTGGTTCCAGCACCTCCAGGGCAGCTCTGCAGATGGACACTGGGCTAGAAGCTGCTCCTCAGGGATACATTTTACTTCAAAGCTCAGGATTTTTATTCTCATTAACTGCACAGTTAAGAACATGTCATTGGCTAATTTTTTTTGGGTTTGTTTTTCCCCAAAACTTTATTTAAATACATTTTTGGCTTGTTTTAAATAGTTGGCTTACACAACCACGGCAAAGTCCTGTAGTCTTGTAAAGCTCCACTTCAGCCATGATTAAGCCTTCAGCCAGCCTTTGTTTAGGTAAAAGAGAACATATTTTTAAATGCTAGATTCAGCCAGTTGAACAGTTGTAAAATGAAGCAGGAATATGATTTACTGCACACTCATATCTTGTCCTACAAATGTGCCATACTGCTTGTTATTTTCTGACAGTCTTTAAGCTGTTTGATGAGCACACACACAACACAAATATGTCACTAAAAATTGACTAAGACAAACCAATCTTTCCAAAAGTGTGTTTGCTTAGAAAAGTGAAAGGCTGCAAACAACACCCCAGGATACACTTATATGGTAACTGCCCAGAGATGAGTGTTTTGTTTGACACTGATGACCCTCAGGAGAGTCACCTTCTGACATAAGGCAGTAACTTTATGTCTCTGAGGAAAAGGCTGGAATAGTAAAGATTGCTCAGTCTAGAAGAGGAAAGACTGAGGGGAGACATCGTAAGCCTTCAAATACATGAAGAGTGTTATAAAGAGGACAGAGATAAAGGAGGAGCAAAAATGTGCCTTATTTTTAGCCACACAGAATGGCTTTAATAGACACATTTTTAATAGTTACTCTTTAGAGCAAATGGACAGCAGAAGGGATGCACTCCAAGAGATGGCCAAGTCCTGTCATGAGACATCTCAGAACAGACTAACAAACCCCTCTCAGGCACAGATACAGTTGATTTTCCTTCAGAATTGGAGCACAGACTCCACATGTTATTACCAAATGCAAGTCTGCAAGTACATAATGTAAGCTGCAAACCTGGCAAAACTTTAAACATAGATCTTGAAGCAGAGTTAAACCCAGGAGGTGTATTTACACTGCAAAGTTATGACTCAACAAAAGAAACTATGGGGTTACTCAGGGTATCTTTCAGATTACCCCCCACTTTCTCTATATATTTTCATTTTTCCTCTTGCCACACCAAATTCATGATCGCTGCACTATAATCCAAGGCAAAATAATCACCCTGAACATCTTGTAACACCTTAAATGCAAATTATATTTAGAAAACTGGATAGGGTTGTTCCAGCATCTGCTTTTTGGTAGTGCATAGAACAAAACAAGAGAAAACACCACCTGCTCTATAGATTTTTTGAGATAAATTCTGCAAATTTATTTTATCATCAGCTTGACTTACAGGGAAACCCCTTGGTCAGTAAAACCAGAGAGCATCTCTTGAGTGCCAGCACAGATGAGAACAGAGGCAGCATCCTGAACACAAAGCACAAGGTGATGTTTGCTTCATGCCTGACCTAAATAAAACTCTGGTACATTTTCACAGGGTGGGATAACTGAGATATAAGTAATTATCACATTCTCACATTGTTGAGCCAATCACATTTATTTCCCAATGAAAATGTGGAAGTGTGGGCAAACTGGCTGCAAATCTTGGGGACTTAGACTTCTTAAAAATATAAAACCTTTTCCAATTTTGCAGCACTTTTAATCTGACTGAATTCTGCAGTCTTATCAAGTCAATATTTCAAAACTAAACATTAGATTCATGCCATTTTCTAAAGAAAGAGAAACCTAAAAATAAAAATAATAAAAACAAAACTAAGCTGAAAATGGATATAGTACAGGAGTGAAAGTAAGTGCTCCAAAAAGTCAAATGAAGGAAACTTTTTCTAAATCTATATGGACACAACTTTCAGTCATGAAGAAAGTTGTAACTGCCTAATTAAAAATAAATAAACAAAAATACTCAACTTATTGCTATCTGTTGCAGGAGCCAGCTGTTTCCTTCTATAAAATCACTTCCCAGCTTTCTGAACACTGAGATACCAGGCTTAGTATTTCCTATTTCTGTCCTATCAGTGTCCCACCAGATGTTGCAGTGACTGACTCAACAGGGAGCACTGGGAAAATTAATTTCAGGAGCTTGTATGACCTCCCTCCTCTATGAGATACCACACACCTGAACACTTCAGGAACATTCAGTCTGTGATTAGCAAAGAATGTAATTCAAAATTATGAGGCTTGATGCAACAATTGTTATGTAATAATATATAATCATAGGATCATAGAATGGTTTGGGTTGGAAGGGACCTCAGAGATCATCCAGTCCCACCCCCTGCCATGGGCAGGGACACCTTCCACTATCCCAGGGTGCTCCAAGCCCTGTCCAACCTGGGCTTGGACACTCGCAGGGATGGGGCAGCCACAGCTTCTCTGGGCACCCTGTGCCAGGGCCTGCCCACCCTCACAGGAAGAATTTCTTCCTAATCCCCAATCTAAGCCTTCAGTTTAAGGTCCTTCCCCCTTGTCCTGTCCCAAGCTGCCCTGTCACCCAAACCTTTGCAGGAGTGCCAGTTCAGCCATCCCAGTGCCCTCCTGCCAGCAGTGACTCAGCTGGCTCAGTGCCCCAGGACTGAATCCAACATCTCAGCTCCCTCCACTGCCATGAGAACCATCCCTGCATCTGATGCCATGAAAACCCTTCCCTTTCCCATTCAGGCTGAATGCTACTATAAATGGGCAAAAAAAAATAAAATCAAAAAGTTAACTCCCTAAGACAAATTTCTATTGTTGATTACAAGTCGCAGAGCTTTCTTTTTCACTGCTATTTTTTAAATTTTTTTCTTTTTTTTTTTTTTTTTAATTCTTACACTATTATTCAGCACAAAGGCAAAAGCCTGGGTTTTGTCTCTGTTTATTATTATTAATTTACTTGGAGTGGAAAAACTGTATGAGGTTAAACAGAACACAGGGTTTTTCCAGCAAGGAAGCTTGTGCAACATCACTTGACCATCCTGTACTTGGAACAGGAGCCAAACCCAGTCATTCAGAACATTGAATACTTCATCTCATTTTATTTGCAGCTTCAAAAGAGGGCTTGCCCTCCATTTTAACATGCTTAAGTGAAACTTTTTTCATTCAAGAAAACTCCCAGAATCATCTAAGTTGATCTTAAAGATAACTGGGCTCAAAGAAATTCACTCAGTAATTTCTTGAGCCAAAACTGGAACCTCTGTCTGAACATGAGCTCTGGGCAAACATCAAACTTTGACTCATTATATCTGATTTTGTCTCTTCTAATGGCTAAACATCCTCATTCTTAAAATTTCTATTCAGTTTGGGGTCTGAATTGGGCTAATTTCAGATTCCCAGCAAATGGATGCTCACACAGTGCCTACTGAGGTAATGAAGAATTAGTATCCCTATAAATGTCACTGCCTACAGGTATCCTGTAGGTAATAAGGGAGTTACCTTTCTTTCAGACAAAGAGCATAAATTAACCTTTGAAATACCAAACTGCAAAGGAGACTTTCCAAAGCATTAATTATGCAGTTCTCTCCTCTGTGTTCTATCAGCATCCCTCTTTTTCAGAGAACACTCTGAAAATTTGAGCCTTCAAAGGGACTGTGAGTTTGGATCTCCTTATACACGTTTCTCACCTCACTCCACATGAAGAGGAGCTTTTCCTTGCTGTTACTAAAGTAGCATTTTTCAATTCAATCTGAGGGTTTGACATCACCCAAATCTGCCACTTTTAAATGACTTTAAGCAATGCTGAGTTCAAGACAAGCTCAACGTCACATAGAGTGTATTCTCACGTGCTTTTTATATCAAGACAGGATTGACTATGAAATATTTGTATCATTAAGAGAAGAAATTCCAAAGGCTCAGCTACAGATTTAGGATTTTCTACCCTCTATATGAGAGGACATTCAAAGAAATAAATATGTATTAAATATGGATTAAATAGTAAAGTTGACACGAAGACACTGATTTAACTTTTAGGAGCTGTTCCCACCAAACCTCTGACAAGCTCTGCCATGGCCTCTTGAGTTGTACCCTTGACTCTGATGCCATGCCCTCTTGAACTTGATAAATATAACTACCTACATATAAAGTGCACACATTTTTAGCACACATGTGGCATGTGTAACCATACACCAATTTGCTCAGTGGAGTGGGGGTGACATTCCCCTGCTAACATTTCACTAATGGCAGTCACTCCTGTTTTGATAACACAAAGTTAAATAGTTGGAGGAAAGAAATTCTTTAACTGTCCTTCAAAATACTTTAATATCTGTCCCTATTTAACTAGTTTAGAGTTAATAAAAATGTCAAAAGGAAATAATATTTCAAGGTATCAAAATGTGGTAATTTTATACCTGCCAGAGCTCAGAGCTGGACTCAAGTAATATTAACCCCTCATTTCTGGCTCCCTGCAGGTCTGATCCATGCACAGCTGCCATGGCAATGAGACACTGTCCTTTGGGAACTGCAGGTCCCTGTTGTAGTGGAAATATTTACTGTGCCAGCAGGTTATTGTGTCTGCCATGAATATAACACAGATTGGTTTGTGCATCACTGAATCACAACCCACACAGCTTCCCACAACACCAGAGCACAGCTGAGCACCCACAGAAAAGGAGGGGAAACATGGAGCATTGAAATAAAGCAGGAATGTAGGACACTTACAAAATATCAGAGATTTTCCAAAGAGCTGCAACTCTTATGTGTCCAAAAGCACACTCCAGTTTTGCTTTGCCTTTTTACCCACCCCAGGATTAACTGATAACTCCTTGTCCATGGGTACTTTTCAAACTCTAAGAAACTAACCATACATTTAAACTGTAGAGATCACAGAAAAGTCCAGGCTGCAAGAACCCCCTGGAGATGCTCCTCCCAACCTTCAGCTGAAAGCAGAGCCTTACATGAGGTTATCCAGGGCCCTGGCAAGGTGAGTCCTGAACACCTCCAGCAAAGGAGATCCCACCCTTTCTCTGGATAAACTTCTCCCATGTTTAATTCTTCTCATGGTGAAGAATTCTATTCCTATTTCCAGACAGGATTTCCCCCAAAGGAATGTGTGTCTCTTGTCCTCTCACCATGCACTCTCAGGAACACAGTGACCCCCTTTTAAAATATAGTGATTAAATACACACTGTGCCCCAAGTCAAAAGGGTTCACCCAAAATGCAAGAGCAACAAAATAAAAGGAGCAGAAGGAACACCACACACTATCCTTACTCTCCTGCCCATGTGGTATGTCCATACCTAAAAAACTGAGATGTGCAGAACAAAGTTTATTGCTGAGTTGGCAGGATCTGGTTTACAAACTCTCTCATGAGGTAAGTTGAAAAGAAGACTGCTATTAAAACAGTCATTGATTCCACCTGAGTGCCTGAATCTGCATGCAGATATTCTTGGGGGTTTCCTCCTTTTCCTAATACTATCTATTTCAGACAAACCTGACATCATCAGTGCTGCCTTCTTCAAAAATCTGAGCAATAAACATTCCTTTGATCTCATGTGAAAACAGCCAATGTCTGGTAGTGCTTTTTTTCTGCTGCCATTTTTCCCTAATATTCAACCCAAGGCAAAATGTCATTTTTCCCACAGACTTCTACTGCCCTCTGTAGGATTGTTTTAAATAAAATATTATGAACAAATTAGAAGGAAAAAAAAAAAAATGAAAAAAGAAGGTGTGTGAGCCTGTCACATCACTGCATCACATCATAAACAAAGTGGAGATGGCATATTAAGTTATGTTTCCCACTGCTTTGTAATTTCATGGATTTTATACCCTGGATCCAAGTAATAAGCAGAATATTCCCTTCCAATGTTATCAGACTTTTGAGACTGCAAAATACAGACTGAGTGCCTGAAGAACAGTGAAGATATGAGGGTGTTCAGAGCTAGGCAAAAATACCCACCATTCTGCACCTCTCAAAAGACTCCACTGTGTGCAAGCAAAGCACTGATACAGTAGATTTTTTCATTAATTTATTTCAAAGTCTTTACTGAAATTGTCTGTTTCCATATATTGAAGTTTCATTCTTGATGCCACCTAGGACACAGTTCTGCTCCTCCTTGCTCTGGATAAAAAATATATTTATGCATTCTAAATTGCATATGCAAGTAAAATTTTGGCTATATTTTATTTAGTGCTAATATTAGACAATTAGAAGGACATGGTAATGTGAAGACTCAAGATAACTAGCAACCAATAATTACACACAGGCATAGAAATGTAATGCTCATTTCCCTCTCTATATTCCTTAGAGATGTCTTTGATACCTTAGATGAGTTCAGGACGTGAAAGTAAACCAAAGGTATTCTTACATAAGCATGGACAAAGTAACTCTGACAATTCAGAAGTGAATTAAAAGGCTTCAGTTGTATGGAGTGATTAGGAAGACATAAAAAAAGTCACAACAACCCTCAGTCACTTATTTTCCTCACAATCCAAATTTTTCTTTAAAAAAAAATCCTGTAACACACATAAAAACTCCCTGTCTAGAATGCAACCCTTTCTGATGGTGCTTCAATCCTTTCCCCAACATTTCCAGAAGATCAGTGTGCTCATCAGTAATGGATTTATAGAATCCTTCACAAAATGTAGGTTATTATTTCCCAGTAGCTCCCTATTGCTCCATGCTCCACTTGCTGTCCTTTCCCTTTCTCAGGCATTTTGATCCAATTAATGCACTTTCATTGCCACAAGACACAGACAATTGACTAACAAGACAATCTGCATTTGCAGGGAAATGCCACCAATTAATAAAAGCTAAAAATTACAAGCTACTTTGTAAGAAATGATTCAAACATAAGGCACTGAAGGCCACCTTCTATCAAAAAGTGACCAATTGTGCCAAAGGAGGCATTTCCTTCCTCAAAAACACACAGCTTACCGACACTGGCACACAACATGGCCATGTAAGTCCCATTTTCTTAGGCAAAATACAGGATGTGGGTCAGAAAAGTTGAATTGTCGTAGCACTTTGACAATAAACTTTGTCTGGCAACGTTACAATTAACTTCAAATAAGCCAAAAATTTGTCAGACCAACTGCTTTTGTTTCTCATGGATGCAGACCAACTTTGTGTCATGAGTATACTTTGAAGAAAAGTTCAAGTTCAACTTAACATAAAGCCCTCATTTTTTAATTCTTTTCCTAAGACCATAATTTATGACTGGAAATTTTGACCAGAGCAAAATTCTGAGTATTTAATCCAACTTATGCAGACTGTCAGCGTTAAAACCAGCCCTGTTTCTGTCAGTCATCTGCAATATCCTTAGGAAGCAGCTCATCTCAAACGCTTCTTCAGCAACCAGTTTATCTTTCTCAAGAGATGAATCACAGTGAGGAATGAGGGTTCCCAGAACTGCCTGCCTAAAAGCAGTTTATATTTAAGTTGCTCAGTTGACAAATTATTGTGATTTCTCTGTATGCATGAGCACTTTTTTCTTTCTTTTTTTTTTTTTTTTAAGACTAAAACCAGTATTTTACTTCCCTTATTTAGTAATCTTGGTAAACTGAGAGAAAGCCAAAACAGATCCAAGTTCCCTCTTCCACGCAGGACAACATCACACCACCCCTGTGTAGTGGTGTGATCATCCAGCCAAGCAACCCATGTTTCAGGACAAGTCCCACAGCACGTCCCCCCAGCCCAGCAGCTGTGGGACAGGAGCAGAAGAGCAGAGCATTGACAAGGAGGGCACAGACACAGACTGGGGAGATATTACACCAGAAAAAAAGGTTTCCTCAATCCTGCTGCTCACGCTACAATCTGTTACCTTGTTCTTTTAACTCAAAGCCAGACTTGATTTAGAGACAACTGTTATATGTTATTTACAATTAAATCACTACTGTTTACACAGTGTACCTTCTAAAAGAGTAAATGTGGATTTACCAAGGTAGAATGTTGCTAATTTATTAGCATATTATGCTAATACATTATTTTGTAATATAATTATAACAATGATATTATGCAGCAGTGAATTTAATCTTTTTCTTATACAAAATCTGATTAGGGTGCTTTGGAATGTCCCTGGAGGCTGCCATCCATTGCCATCATCACAAGGGCAGTTTTTTGGGCTAACATTCCAAGGTCTGCTGATGTGCAGTTCTAACACAAGAGTTCCTTGAGAAGGAAGAACAGTTTCCTGGAAAGATCCAGGCATGAGAACTCCAGCCAAGCTCAACCAGACCAGTTTTTTTCCCTCCAGAAAAAATCCTCATTTCAGTTATTAGAACTTATGCATGGACAGTGAGGAGACTTGAGCCTCAAGGCTGAGACTGTCAAGTCACTGCAAAGAGACTTCTGAAATCCAGTGCTGACCCATCTTTGCCACAGCAATGATTTTAAGGACATGGAGTGACTCGCTCAGTTCTCACCAGCCACATCCCCCCAGCCCCACTGGTAAATGCTGCACTACAGAGCTCAGAGTTACAAACTCAAGCTAATGAATGCTGTCAGGTCACTACATCAATGAATGGACACAAAGTCAGTAAATGTCATTCAAAAAAGCTGCACTGAGAGCTCCTGGTGCACTGCCACATGTGTGGCTCCACTGCCACATGTACAGAACACAACATGCTCCTGCCTTCAAACACAGTGCCAGGTGATTCCTGAAACGAGGCTTAAAGCCTGTACTTCTGTAACTTAGAGCATCTTCCACAACAGTGAGGGAAATGAAAGTACATGGCACTATGTATTATATTAAAAGCGTCATTTTTCATTATTGTCAAACTGCTAAACAAAAAGCCTTATTCTACAATTGATTCATTCCACCTTATCTGTGCTTGAAGAAAAATGAAAAAACACGGTTCAACATTTTTTGGATGTACCTTCAGGACAGCAAGTCACAACTTCAGATACATTAAAGGAGGACTAACAGCTTTTTCAAGAAAAGCCCGCTGGGTTTTGGATTGCAGACGTCATGTTTACAACACACAGCTTTGAGATACAACACACAACTTCTGGAAACTGATGGAACGTTGAAATTTCCCCAAATGAAGCCACTGTAAAGAAAAATCTTGAGGATACCAAAGTCTCAAGTGCTTACCTTTGTCATTGCTACTTGTTGGGGTTGGAGGGGGAAGTCCAGGCTTAGATTTGTCATAATTGTTAAAGCTCTGGCTGCGTCGGTTGTTGGCACTGAGAGAACCACGAGCTTTGGCCTCACTGCCCGCAGTGGACACCCTCGTGGTGGGACCTGGAAGTCTGGTGGAAGAATTACAGCGTGAGTAAACACATTTTCAAAAGCACTCTGGGAGAGGAACTATGGGATACCATGCATAAGCTGAAAATAAAAGGATCAACAGCACAAGTACATACTCATAAGAGTCTTTCTACTTCCATAAGAACAAACCAAGGAATCATCTCAGATGAAAAGTGTATGTCAAACAAGCTACAGTCTGAATTGTTTTACATCAGCAAAAAAGCCCTGAGCCAAAATTAATGGCCACTTGCCATAAATCTTGTGAATCAGAACTAGTTACAGGTAAATTCAGTGGAACAATCCTACTGGAACAAGGTTAAGCCTAAGTGAGGCACTGCTGTTCTTAAACCAGACTGCTGGACATTTCATCATATGCTGCACACATAAGGGCCAGTTCTACTTTGGAAAGAACAGTGAGATGGAATCTGGCTGCCTTTTCCCTTGTAGAGAAGCACATCACAACTCTTCTCTGCAGCCCAGCCCAGCAAACTTTAACTTGGTTTAACTATCTGAGCCTATAAAAATCACACAAAGCTTAAGTGCAATCACACAAAGCTCTCAGAGCAACCACATTACCAGTGAGGTGGTAGAAACCTCTGGTTTAAACTGGGAATCTGTCTCCTCCATACCATAGCCTGTATTTACCAAATTTAGCTGATTAACTAGAAAATAAAAGGTAGTTGGGATTCTGCAGTTACTAGACAAGCTTTCATGCTTTTCAGGAAAAAGGGAAGGGGGAAGACTTTTCTTAAAAGGCCAACAGAATTAGGAAAGCCAGTGGCATCACATCTTGGAACACTGTGTGTGCCTGAGTCCTTCAAAGGCAATGCTCAGACAGAGCTGCCATGTTTGTACTGCATTCTGTGCACTAACAAGGACAAATTTAAACATTCCAAATAGATGAAATATTTAAAAAGTAGAGATCTGGTAGCTGCTCAAAGTGCACACTGAGGAGTTAGTGAAACAGCTCGCTGTTTTGAAAAGCAAGGGCAGCCCTATGAAGATTAAAGACAGAACCAGTTCCCATCAGCTACAGTAGCACTGGGAGGGACCACTCTTTGCCTTCTTTGTATTTTCTGTGTGGTAGACTCTTTTTAAAACTTCTTTACACAAAATACAAAAATCTGTTTAAATAGCTTGAGTCGATAATAAGGTCAAATGAAGTCCCAGTTGTCAGAGAGAATGGGGATGCAACCCACCAAGTCACTGTTGTGCCACTAAGAAGGAAGAGAAGCCAGGAAGGGACCCGGCAGGGCTTCCTAAATACACTAATTTCTCCAAGACTAGTGAAAAAAACAGAAAATATGAAAAGAAACATGAACAAAAATAGCAAAATGTCAGCAGCTGCATGCACATGCTTTCAAAGCTTTAAAGAGTGTAAGACATAAGGGCATCATTCAAATACAAACCCAAAAATCAATGTACAAACTCAAACCACCACAGATCCAGCACAGCACATCATGGTTCTGAGGCTGACTTTGCTGAAACCTTTTACAAGAGCCTCTCAATTTATCCAGCCTTTCTCAACACTGGGGGGTGCTTGAAAGTTGTCCACACTTGACATCATTGCAGCAAGGTGTGCACACATGAGAACACCCCAGAGATGCTTCAGAGGAGACTACAGGGCAAGAAGCAGAGGGCAACCAGTGACAAACAGTGTTCCTGATGACTTCAAAGTCACCAAGACAAGCAAGTTCATCAGGAGTTGATTTTGTTTGACAGGAAATGAGCTGGCTTTCCTACAAGGTAGGAAGGATGCAAGAGCTCAAAGTTTCCACCCGGTTTTGGAATACTGAGTATGGGCCAACTACCCCAGGAGAGCCCCAGCGTGGGGAGGGAGTTTTCCAACAACACTTGGCAGGAGGGAGGGGACAATGTTACTGTACTGATGGGTAAGGAAAGACTCCTCACACATGCCCACACAGGCTTTGCAAACCTGTCACGTTTGAGAACAAATAAAGCTATTCAAACCATGTGACCACTTAAGAAATGACAAGTTTTCCATCCAAGTCAGTATTGTCACTGCCAGTAAAAACACACCAAGAATAAAAGCACCTACGTGCTAAAACACCCTTGTAGTTATCCTCTCTCTTATTTTTTTCCCCTCTGTAGTTTAACTGACTGGTTTTAAGCCCCTGCTTTTGGTATTAGGTCAAGATAATTCACAGAAGTGCCTGTGAAATCCAAGAGGGAAACAAAAAAACATGTTCAGGGAGATGTTTCCAGGTTCTTGCTACTGGAGACAAGGCACTGAGCTTAGAGAACACCTTCCTTTACTACTCCTCAACACCTCTGACAAGCAAATACGAACTGTCAAGCCATAATTATGATCAAGGGAGAACATGAAAAGGGAACATGGCACTTTTTAACAGGGGTTATTTTGCAGAGCTGTGCTATCATTATAAAAGGAATAAGATGTGGGAAATAAATCTGAATCTTACAGCAGAAATAACAATCTAGGCAAACTGAACAAACATCAGAAGTCACAGTTCACAAGCTTAGCAAAAGCAGTGTGGTGTCATTTACCAATATCAAACTACATTCTAGAAAAACATTTAAATATCCCACAGCAGTAGAATGAACACAATTAATAACACAGCAACCCTTATGATCACTGAGATGAGATGGTCAGATGAGCTGGCATGCAAGTCATGCTGGGGGAAAAAATGGACTGAAATACTTATTTAATCACTTCCAGGGAGCCCACACATGCCCAGGGTGAGACACTCAGCTCTGATGGGACAGACCCACGTGGTGCTGTCTGGGCTCACACCATGCAGGGGATGTTCTCCTCACTAGCTAAGACTTGGTGCAACTCAGACAGGGGCTGGAACCAGACCATCTTTAAGGTTACTTCCAACACCAAACATTCTGTGATTCTATGATTTCAATAATGTAGATCAAAATGTAATAAATGCAGCGGGGCAAGAACTCCCAGAACCATGTTTTGTTCTCCAAAGCAAAAGCTTATAAGAACAAGAAAACCAACTGATTTTCTTGCAGGCCAAAATGCATTCCACACCTCGAAAGGAAAGAGAAAAACATTAAATCCATCTCAAACTTCCACACTTCAGCTGCTTGCAAACACCTGGTTACAGACTGTTCCCAACAGGAACCCTGAACATGCATCCAGAAATATTGCAATGGGATTATTCATGCGTTGCAGAAGATGAAGAAGTGCTAACCTAGAAGACCTTTTCTGACCAAGAGTGAATCGGATGATTTTGCTTTGAGATGAGTCCCTGGGAGATGCACTGTGACAGGAAAGAAAAACGGGAAGATAACATTGAACAAAGAAACTTCTGTTTGGTTGGTTGGATTTTTTTTTTTAAACCACTGAACTTAGTACCAGCTTTAGGGAGGAAAGAGTTTCATATGAATTTCACAGGAACAAAAAGCTTATTGCCCAAGTGGGACTTCAGGTCAAAACTCCAACAGTCTGAAATGAATTTTTACAGAGTAATGAACATGCAAATCTGCATGCAACCCCCAACTTTACTCCTCTTCTCCTTCTCAATCCTTTATTATACACATTTTCTGCAGAATCTGAGCAATTTGACCACACTATTTGATACACAGTTTGATATACTAAGATATGCTTGGTCCAGCAGGTATGTTACACCCACTGGGCTTTGATACACCAAGAAAACATGACATTTAAGATGTTCAGGATCGATATTTTTCCATTCTTTGAAACCCAGCCTGATCCACGCAACGCACTAAAAATATCACAGTTCAAGTGGTCCCAAGCATCTCTGCTGCTTTGGGCAGGAAAGTTGCAGAAATGTGTTCAAGCACACCTTTGTTTCATGGTCATTATTTCCTGCACATGTTGTAGCAACACAGTGTTTTTCAATTAGGCATAACTATTGCTTACACCCAAATGAGCACAACTCATGAAGAAAGACATAAAAGCAAAACCCAAACAAGCTCTGAGCAGTCTCAGCTGGAAGGCTTCAAGTTCAACTCTTTCTATCCCTCCTAAAGCAGCACCTAAGCCAGTGTTCACCTCAGTAGGTGTTAACACAAGTACACCTTAATTTGAATATGTGAAAACAAAAAAGCCTTCAAACTTTAGCAGTTGTGCAAATATTGTGCTTTTAATTCTGCCCACTTATCCCCCCTGAGCCCTCCCCTGCCTGAGCAGTGGGAGGGTCAGACCAGCAGAAGGCACAGCCTCCAAAACTGCATTTATTCTAACCTGGACAGAGCACTCCTACTATTAAAGACATTTAAGAAACAAAGAGCCTTTCTATTCATCTGTACTCCAAACTAGGAGTGCCAACAAACACCAATTATGAACATTATTTTTCATGTAAAGCCAGCAGTATGTTATTTTTTGACCAAGCAGCCCAGATTTGATTTTTATTGCCACCAGGCATTATGAGCTCTATTTCTTTTACCACTGTCAGAGCCTTCCACTTCTTAGTGGGGACTGAAACTCTTGTAATCTGAGAACTGAAGTTGGTTTTCATATGCCTAAAATAGCTATTCTGTAAGGGCAGCAACGTGCATGCTTTGTGAGTAGAAAGCAAAGGAAACGGTGAGAAAAACAACCTTTTAAAATACTGTGGTTGCTTGGTCTAGCAGGTATGTTACCCCCACTGGGCTGCACATTTCCAGCACTGAGAACATATTTAAACACATCTGTTTTGCTTTCCAAAGGCAAGAAGTCAACTCCTACTCGGCATTCCATTTCCAACATTCTAGAGCAGAACTAAAGAAAAAGGAGTTTTGCTTTGGATTTTCAAGACCTTTAATGAGAAGCAATTAAAAAAAAAAAAAAGAGAGAGAGAAACAATGGGAAAAAAAAAACCAAAACCAACCAACTTAGAGGAGATTTCCCCACCTGGACTGCATTTCTGGCTGTGCTTTGAACTGGTGCTGCGGTGCTGGCTGTTGGCACGGAGCGTGGAGCGGCGCTGGCACCCCTGCCTGGCACTGGGACACTGCCTGCTGGCACGGAGGGTGCTGTGGCTGCTGCTGCTGCTGCTGCTTGTAGCGGGACAAGCTGAAGAAAAGGCCCAGGATGGCCTTTAGATTCCCATTCCTGATTTCTGCAAGGCAACCATCAGAAGTCACTCGTCAGCCCCCGGGGTTTTTCCTCCCCTGCACCCCCGGAACACTGTCTGAGCAGAGCTCCTCTGGGACACCCTTCAGGAGAAGGTTCTTTCTGCACATCTAATTGGCATTACACTTGATTACCAGTGAGCACCAGCAACAAATAAATAACTGGTTTTCCCCCTGCGGTGACCGAGCGCTCCCCCACATTTCTGCCACAGTCTGTGGTAACACCAGTGTGATTAAAAACCATGTTCCTTTAAATTTTTCCTTTAATGTGACTAAAAATCCCAAAACAGAACCCCCACAAGAACAAGTGTATTAACAACATCACAGAGTAAATGATTTCTCAGTCCTAAACTTGCATAAGGAAAAAAAAACCTACTGAGTTCTCACCCAGTTTCTGGAATATTAGACTAATAATTTCCACTAAGAAAATCTGATGCAAGTTTGGCCCTAGAAAATATGATTATTGGGTGAAATGGCTGTATTAAAACAGATAATTACCAGCTCAATACCATCACAAGCTGATAAGGAATGGCTACCCAACATACCTAAAGAAAGCTGAACAGTGAATGCATAAACTTTTCAATTCCTAAATGTCATCCTGTTCTTCTATGCAATATCAAAAGCAAAAATGTAAAAGCAAACAGAAATAAGATGATGAAGAGGTTTACCAGACCATGCAGTTAATAATTAATATGCCAGAGAGCAAATTGTCTTGCAGACAACCTTAATGTGCTGTGATTTAATTATTTAGCATGTTTAATTTCCTAAATTAAAGAAGTGAATTAAAAACATACATCAAACAGCTGAACTTTTGCCTGTGCTATAGAGACCACTCATACTAACAAAGCTTACTACTGCCCTCTGTTTTTATAGCCCTCTGTGTGGGTTAGTGCAAGATGGGAAGAAAAGGACATTGGCAAGACATAAAGGGAAGAAGCAGAATTTCAATTTCTGCTCCCAGTTCTGGCTGAAAGGTTGCTCTGAGTTTGTGAGCAACCCTCTGCTCCCTCTCCCAGCCACATTTCTGCTCATGTTGCTCATCTTTGCTGTATGAACAAGCTTCTGTTCTTAATCCTAAGCACTTCACCCAACAACTCTCAGGCTCACACCTCAAAACTGTTGCTTTCTTTTCTGTACCAGCTTCCAGCTTTGGCCTCCTTGTCTACCTGAACCTCAACCTACTTTTTCTTCCTAACCACTAAGACAATTTACTTTCTTTCTTAAATTTGTTTTGGCCCCTGCCCTCAGAGAATCACAGACCTAAGTGGCCCTGACCATCATACCCAGAGCCAGGATATTCCTTGACTCCATTTCCTCACCCGTATTTCCCTCCCTGCAGTCTGGCCCCTCCACCAGAGCTCTCTCCCATCGCTGCCTCCTCATTCCCCTGTTCAAAGGACTCGCATTCCCAGTGCCCCTCAGCAGACATTCTCACTCTTCCTTTGCTTTCTTGGCCAATTTGAGCCTCTCCTGAACAGCAGGGCCCCAGTTCATGCTGCCTGCCTCCCCTTTTCCCAGTCCACTCCTGCTCCCATGAGTGCCATCCATGAGCTCAGCCTTCTCCCACTGCCATCAGCACCAGGCAGGTCCTTCACCAATCTGCAGGTCCTCCTCAATAACCTGTGCTTAGCCTGGGAGGACAGGGATGGAAGCAGACAATAAAGGAAAACAGACACAAAAGACAGCAAAACACACTGAAAAGGATCACCTTATCTTCAGTGAAGAACTCAAATTACTCATGGGAACTGTAAGGAAAGTAGCATTTAATCACAGGTTGAAGCATAACTAAACAGAGCCAGAGGCACTGGGAAGCTCAACTGCACAAATACAGGCCAGAAGATAAAAGAAATTACCGTGGGCCTGCTTATTTAAACTTAGCAAAGCTACAAGCAACTGGAAACTGATTTCCATGTGAAATGAGAAGCAATTGTAACAATGACCCACCTAAAACCCGTGGCTTTCTAAGGCTGATTCTCCCTTTCTATGGCTGCTTGTCTTCTGTTGTACTTACCAGGAGAGCAACCTACTTTTGACTTCTTTACTAAGGTCACCAAAAACTGATAATCAAAACTCCTTAAATGAGTTAGAGCAGTCACTTTCCCACTGGATTTGAAGCAAAATATTTCAAACCAGACTTCCAGAGGTAGCCCTGTTTCTCTTATCTTTAAGACTGAGGTAATTCTCCTGGCAGTTCACCCTGCACTTTGTACAAGAGGAGCATTTCAAAGAGCACTTCAGCCTCACTGCACTCTGCCCATCAGTGTAGTCCCAACTCCTTCCTGCTTCAAGTCCCCTCCAGTCCCTGGTGGGCTCCAACACTCATATTGACTTAGATAAGGACAAGGATGTCACCCATCCGTTTTAAATGTGGAAGTCAAAAGTGACTGTCCTGCATATTGGAAACAAACACTCCAGACATGTGAGAGGAAACTGGAACTTGGTTTTCACAGGAATCCCTTCAAAGCTACTCTCTGGAAATCTTCACCCTGGAATATCTGTCACTGCTTCTCTCACCACTGTAACTTGCCAAACGTCCTCCTCTGACTTCACAAAAATCACAGGACTTTGTGGAAAAAAAAAATGAACTCAGGGCAGAGAAAAGGTAAAGAAAGGCTGTACAGAGAATGGGGTGAGAGCAGCCCTGAGGAGAGAAGACAAGAAGCTCCACATGACCAAGCCACGTGCACTGACAGCCCGGAAAGCCGAGCGAGCCCTGGGCTGCATCCAAAGCACTGTGAGCAGCAGGTGAGGGAGGGGATTCTGCCCCTCTGTCTGCTCTGGTGAGACCCCACCTGCAGTGCTGCATCCAGCCCTGGGGTCCTCAGCACACACAGCATGATGCGGAGCTGCTGCAGCAAACCCAGAGACCATGAGGACAATCAGAGGGATAGAGCAGCTCCCCCGTGAAGAGGGGAACTGCAGCACTGCAATGTGTGCACTGCAATCCATTTACCTACAGAGGCATGAATGTCACTGCAGAGGTAAAAGCTTGAATTGTGGTTGTTCCACAGACTAGAGGGGATTTTCTTTCATGGCTTTATGGTCTGTGATTTGTTCAGCTGACCATTATCCAGCTAATCTGTTAGCCAGGAGGTGCAGCCACTATCTAGGACACTACTATCTAGTTTGGGTCTCTACTCCACATTTATGTCCTCCACAATCTCCAAAATCTTGGCAGCAAGGAAATACTGTGTGAAGAGGAGCAAGTTTTGCTGGGCAGCGGCAATGCCAGGAGTCTAAAACCTCACTCAGTGTGGAGGCAAATTTAAGAGCATTGTGTGGAGACAGCTCAGACCAATGGACAGTAGAAAACTGCAGTGAGGAAAGAGCTTTCCAGCATCTTCACAGTTTTCTTTAGTAACTACAAAAGGAGATTTTAGGGCCTAAAGACCTTTGATAAAAGAATGTCTTTTTGCCTTCATGCAGCTGGGGAAGGGAACCTGACTCTAGCACAGCATGGTCACCATCAGTATTGCAGATCCTCGGGATCTCCACTGCCTAAATCCACAAAAACAGGCTGTGTCTCAATGGCACACACATATCAAAGCAGGATTTTTCAACACTGGAAGGATATGACACATGAAATCCCAAATTCTTTCAACATTTAGGAGTCATCCAAATTCCAGTTTTGAATCATTAAGTTCCCTCCACACTAAAACTGCACTATTGAAAAATACGTGTTCTTGAGCAACCCAGGAGAGCTCGATGAGGGTTATTCCCATTTGGAAGCAATCCCAGCCTTTTCCTTCCTCCCAGATGAGGATCTGCCAGGGAAGTAAATAAAGTTATTTGCAGTTGACCTAGCAGGTCTTGGCAGCTTGCACAGAAACACTGGTTTGTTTGGTAATGGCACTCTTCATTTTAAATGATTCTGTGTTCCTCAGCACAGTTCAGGAGTGACTAAAAAAAAAATTTACTTTGTTGTTGCATTCAAAGTCTTTCATTTTATTAAAAAAATGTTCCTTCCCTCTCTGATTGTCACTCTCTTCCTTCAGTGTTAGTGGTGCAGCCAGTAAATGTTGGCAACAAACATCCCAATCCCTTCTTTGCTTCTGTGTGATTTAATACAAGAATTCCTAGATAGTGCAAAAGAAAGGAAGAAATACCAACCCAGCAAAGCCAAGGGACAACATGGACCCTGCTGGGCCTGGCTGGTGACTTGGCAGCAGTGCCCTGAGCATTAATCATGCTGTCCCTTGCCCAGTGTGAGCAACCTGTGCTGCCAACTCTGTACACCCCCAGTTTCCTCAGCAGCTACTCTGCTGTTTCACTCAGCTTTTGCCTTGTATCAAGACAGGTAAATAATGTGAAATTTATTCTATTTTGACAATATTAACGTACCATGTCAAGGTCAGAACTGGCTTTTACAGGACTCAGTTCCCTTTTCTTTTTATTAATTTCCTGATAAACAAACTTTCTGCTGTTTGAAATTTTACCTCTTACTTTCTTTTCTTGACATGAGAATCCTTCTGATTATGACTGAGCAATCGAGGCATTTAATGCTCACAGTACTCAGGCAGAGCATAGGAAAGCTTCTCTTTGGAGGAAAATATTTGTTTTTGCTTAAGGATACCCCTAACATTCAGCCTCCTCTTCTATTAGTTTTGGTGTATTCAGGTTAGAACAATGTGTACTAACTATGTGCTAGTTTGTTTTGCACACTTACAAACCACCTCAAAGCTGGTGGCATTGCATTTCAAATATACATTTTAAAGTGACTTGTAAGATCTCACAGACCAGGATGTCATTTGCAGGACAGCAAGGAATGCTTTAAGCTATTTTCTGAACAGTTAACATGTCACTTGAAATTGTAATTTTTAATGATTTCTTTTTTTCTTTAATAAAGAGCAGCTTTAATTTTACAGTAATTTTATAATTTTTTCCCCACTTTATGGGGTTTTTACATGTAGGTACCTATGTAAAAACTGTGTACATGATGGTTTCACCACAAGGTACATCCAGCAGTGGTTATCTGGCACACATTCCATCAACACACAGGAAACAGCACATGCATGGTTTGATGCTGTAACCTCCTCCTCCAAACCAGGTCTGGAAAGAGGCTCAGCTATCAAATATAACTTGAAGCCTCACCTGATGCCACAAATTCATGTATTTGTTCTGTGAAGCTCTGATGGAGATGTCACATAATATAGTCAGCTACTGAACCCAACTGCTTTTTCAGCATATTTCAATGAAAATACAAGTGAAAGCTGGTGCTGAGGATGACAAAAATCTGTTTGATCTCTTAATAAGGTAACAGTTAAACAGCTTCTGAGCCAGCACCCACACATCCTGGCAGGTAATACACACTGGCAAAGAGGAATAGAGTAAACCCAATCATGTTTGGGGGTCAGAAAAATTCTGGTGCTCTGCAGAAGCAGAGGGACTAGAGGTCAAAGTCTTATTCTTCTTTGCTTTGGTTCAAAACATTGGGATTGTATTATTCCATGCATTTGGAAACAAACTATAAAAAATAATCTTTCTGTAAAAAAGAGGAGAAAGCAAGACAGTTGTTCAGGTAAGAACAATTGAAGAATATGGAAATAAATTTCACTCTCAAAAGGCAAACAACTACCAGCAGTTCACTTATATCTGTAAAATGTGCACTGATCAATGTGTCAATTACAGAACTGAGGTAAGAAATTTCTGGTTTTCAACAGAAAGAAACAAAAGTGATTGAATTCTAACTTGGTCTCATTGATTATTTTTACAAGACAGCTGATTAGAGATTAGATATATATTTTACCTACCTCTCATGCTGAGATAGGGGGGAAAAAAGAAGCAAAGACTGTTAAAAATTTAATTTACACTTCATGGTCTGGTTGCATTTACAAGCAGTAATTCAGGTTCCTTATTTAAAATGAAATTCTGAACAACCAATGCACTCACCTTCTGCTGACAGCCCCTGGATGTTAATCCCCTTAGCAGCCAAGAAACTCAGGCATGCATCTATGTTTTCAATCTGTTCAAGAGCAAACAAAAAAAAGAGACACA
This sequence comes from Hafferia zeledoni, assembly GCA_035583235.1. NCBI lineage: Eukaryota > Metazoa > Chordata > Aves > Passeriformes > Thamnophilidae > Hafferia > Hafferia zeledoni. The sequence goes on along the minus strand of JAWWEV010000167.1, from coordinate 3,288,800 downwards.
AAAAGAAAAGGCATTGTAATAATTATTTACTTCCATCTCCCGCCACATCTGAACCCACTCAGTCTGTGCATCCCATAAAAGCTCCCTTTGCTCACTCTGTGGGAACCACAGCATGAAACCCTCTGAGGTCCTACATGGGATTATTACATTGATTATAAATGGATTATTCCACGGGGCAGAGCTTCCTGTTGTTGGCACTTGATGAAGGTTTGTTAATGCTCTACCCACAACAGGCGATGGCCACACACCCCCCTGGAGGGTCGAGGATGTTCTGGGCCAGGATCCTCAACCTACAGCAGGTACAGCAAACATGAAACTGAAAATAAACACATCTGTTGGAGCAGGCACATTGCCACTTGCTCCCGAGCTGACAGCTGGCAAAAGTTTCCAGCCACGCAAACAGATGAACATAAAAGCTGTAACTGGAAGCCACGGCTGGAATCCCAGAAACGCTCCCTCATGACATTCCCTGCGTGGCAGAAACCACAGGCAATGTGGGCACTTACTGAGGGCACATCCTGCTCCTGGGAGAGGGGACAGAGGGATGTGGGGCACGGGAGAAAAGGAATTTTGGCCAGGTAGGGAATGGACTCAAATCCTGCCTAAGGAAGTGAACTCCAGGTTGGTTGGATGCTTCCCACTCTGTCTCAGCATCACAGAGGAGATCTCACAGCAGCCTCACACTCAGCTTCCCACCAAGCTCCCACTGCAGCTCTTCTCTGCAGTGCCCACCCCAGACCACAGCACTTCCATGCAAAAGCCTAAGGGGCTGCAAGGAATGTTTTGGGAAATCTGATGATTTGTGTGTGGTTACAAAGGTAATATCATTGAGAAATTTTTTATTTCGTCATGGTAATCAGCAAGTGATGGAATAAGAGTCTCTGTGTTTAAACCCCTCTCAAACATTAATTTATTAATCCCTGAAACGTTGCAACTAAACACTGCATCCACTGTATGGATAAGGAAGGAGACAGACACCAAACTCTGCACTTGCTCTCACATAACTACCTCTATTTCATCAAGTTTGGAGACATCAAAAGGAAAAGTGAAAAACCCAGTTGCCTTGTCAGCTCCTTCCTGCCCTCTAAAAAACACACAAGTGAGGGCTGGGTGGCATTTTAGAGCCTGAGCTCCCAGCACCTGACCTGAACTCCCTGTCCTTCTCAAAGTAATAAAAAAGTACCAGGGAAGCTGCCAGAAAACCTCCCCCACCTGCCTTCTCTCAAGGTACTTTCATTTATTGTCTGTAACAATAAAAACATTTTCTTCTTTTATCACAGGGGAAGAAAGAGTTATTGGCATTGCTACACTGTGATTTCAACAATTACTCAAAACTTTCATCACACTCATTATACTTTGAGATACACTAAAAAGTACACAAAGTACTTTGAGTAACTGATACCCTCCAAAAACCAGGGAGATACCAAAGAACACATTTCCTGTAATGCCCAGATCTTGGAGCTCAGGGCAAGGTGCAGTTCAAAGGTTCATTTATCCACGGCTCAATATGATCCCACAGTCAATCTTGACCCATTTCCTTCCTCAGCACTCAACACCCTCTCAACTTTCAGCACAGCTCTTTTATTGAGGTGGTTTGGCCAGAAAACCAAAGTTCACCTTTTCAAGAATAAACACCACATGAAAAGCATCAATCCATTGGACTACCTGCACTTCACAAGCTGCATCATTCCAAGAACATTTCCAGCCTCCCACAGTGGTGGGGAGATGTCTCCTCTCCCAATAAGCAGGTTAGTGGGTAAAGATAAGCACAATCTCATGTCCATTCCAGATTTGCAGCAGCTCTTTCAGTCCTGCTCTCCTTGCTTCTCTTCCCAGGTCCCTCATGTTTGCTCTAACTCTCCTTTAGGACAGAGTGAGCACAGGATTAAGATTTACATCTGGATATTGAGTTCCTCATCCATGTCCTCGTTCTTGGTTCTATACAGCAGTCCCTGCCAACCTCCTAATCTCACTGCAGACCCTGTTCAGGTTCAAGGAGCCCCCTTTAAAATATTTTATTTCTTCCTGGGACAGCCCCCCAGTTTTTACTGAGCATTTGAGCCACTGAAGAAATAGCACCCCCAGACTGATGGGTGACTCCTCATCACAGGTCTGTATTTGGTTGAGCAACTTGCACCTCTTTGTCACATAAAAGGTCAGACAGGCTACCTTGGCACACCAGCTGTAATGTCCACCTAAAAGCTATGAGAAACAGGGCTCTTGGTGCTGTACTGGTATGGCAAAAGCATGAGGGGGAAAAAATAGAGCAATACAAAATGCAGGGGAAAACATACATAGAAATAAAACCCCAAAAAATTTGTCATGGATTTATAAGAATCAAAATATTACAGAAGCAGGGAAATACCCTAATTTCAGTATTTAAAATCAGGCACAATGAAACAAAGTGGGAATAGAAAGGACATGCAAAAGCAAACTCTTTATGTTCCGAAAGTAGAGAACTACAATAAGATCCTATGGGGATGTCCAGCATTGGACTCACAAGGAATTCACTAAGAGAATAAAAGGGAAGGATATGAACACATCAGTGACTCAAATGCTAACATTTACATGGTATCTGTGATATTAACAACATTACAGGGCAGCAATGGCAGAATGTGAGCAATTAGTTGATTCTGAAGGAAAAAACAGCTGGAAAAGGAAAACAAAGGAATTCGAGAAAATCCAAGAAGAAAGTGAAACACTGAATATGGGACTGTAACTGAAATTATTAAAACTTAGAATTGGTAAGAATTGAACAACTGCTGACCTGAGTCAAGAACCCTGATGTTGGCTGAATGAGTCTGCTGCCTCAGAAATCATGTTACTTGTCTGAAGAGATGAGTCTCCAACAATGGAACATTTCAGGAATTTCACCTGTAAAAGCCCCCAGGGCAGATTCTGCCTCTGGCCCCTGGTGTATTAACAGAGGGATTAACTATTTATAACCTGAAAATACTGCTTTATGGAGAAAGATGCCCCCAGTGTATACGGGGCTGGAGACAGCAAGCTATTCTGAAGCAGCAGTATGACAGCTACACTATTTAGATGTGTGTACCTGGGATAGAAGTGAAGATCCTGGGTAGATCTCCCCTAAATAGGTAGAAATCCTTCCCTGGGAGGGTGGGCAGGCCCTGGCACGGGTTGCCCAGAGAAGCTGTGGCTGCCCCATCCCTGGGAGTGTCCAAGGCCAGGCTGGATGGGGCTTGGAGCAACCTGGGACAGTGGAAGGTGTCCCTGCCCATGGCAGGAGCAACCTGGAATACCGGCAGAGACGGCCTTTAAGGGCCCTTCCAGCTCAAACCGTTCTGTGATACTAAGCAAGAACCTAATGAGCTGCATCACAGTGGCTTCCAACACAAGGAACAGTTGCCACCCTGTAATTCCAGTATTCTGCAGCAAATCATCACCAAGACTCCATGGCCCCTTCCTTGGCCAAGTCCACATATTGCTTAAACCCTTTAAGCAGATGTGAAAAGACCAGATTTGCCAAAGGGGAGGGGATACTTTCACTGTGGGCTACAATTGTTTTTTGGCTGACAATTCTGATTGCTCCTTTGCTGTGTCAGCAACATTTAACACAGCAGAAGCAAAGCAGGAATGATGGCACTTGGATGCTCCCATTTTCCTGCCTGCCCAGAACAGGAAAGCTGGGCAAAAGGAGGAGGAAAACCAAGGACAGCCAAGCACAGGGATCATCTCACTTGGAAACATGACCAGGAGTGTCCAAAACTGAGTTGTTTTAGAATTCCTGGCCAAAAGCATAAGATGAATTTGTAATTTTGGATTGTCACCTTTAAACTATTTCAGGTGTAGTCAACTATCAAAGTGTGTTATCAGTCCCAGCACCTGGGACTAAATACAATGGGTATTTATTCTGAAGTGTCCCTAAATGCCAGCCAAGGACTGCTGAGCCCAGATCTAAGGGGCTGCCAGGCCCCAGGGTTCCTCCTCCTTTCCTGTGATCAGAAATTACGAGAAAAAAAACAACCCTGCAGAATGGAACTTCTGTTCAGACACAACATACAAAGTGTCACCACTCTCATTCCCATACTCACACAAGGAAAAGACATGTCTGAAAACTTCCTCTTACCGTGAATAACCTGGCAAGGTGGGGGCAGGAGGCATCATGGCTAAGTGTGGTACATGGATAACTGGGAAGACCAGATCATCAGCAGTTGATCTGTCACACTAGTAAGACTATCAGCCTCTTGCTAGTGGTCTCTGGTATTTAATGATTTCTAAGTAAAGGACATCACTGCACATCACCATGTTCATTCCTGCCAGACCTGCACACTCCTTGTTCCTTCCCAGCTCCTACAACACGAAACTCGAGTACAGGTAAACTTCAACAGCCTCACTCAATTCCTCTGTGTGGATCAGAACCCACCTATTTCACTCTGCCTTTCACAGGTCTATGATTCAGATTTTCCTCTGTTCTCTAAAGCACTCTGACAATGACACAATTCTGACTACAGTGGCCAACAGACCCACACGAGTTTTTGTGCTTGTCATGTAACAGCAATTTCCATTTCTATTCTTGCCAGTGCAACAGAAAATACATGTCCTGGCCTGTGTAAGTAGAACAGGACATGCCAGAAACAAACAAAAAAACCCCACCAAAAATATCCCCATCCTGTAGCTTGTAAATGGAGACTCACAGGTGGGCACTGATACATGTTGAACATTGACTATATCAGACAAACACTTGAACGTGGAAACTTCCTCCAGCCAAAGCTGCCTGTCCAACTCTGCCAAGGCAAACACACGGGGTAAAGTGTAACCAGTGCTGCCCTTGTGAAAGACACGTGTTCTTCTCAAACAAAAATCAGAATTAAGCTTGCTGGAGGTCCTTTTACTTAGAAACCATGGGAAGTTCTCATGTTATGGTGCAAAACCTCTGCTCCCAACTTTTACAGTGATAAATGTGCAGATTTTATGGGCTTAACTACAAAACCCCCTGTACTTACATTGAAACCAGGGCTTTCCATCTAACTTGAAGCTCAATGGCATGTGTACTACACTAACTTTCAAAAGAAAAAAAGATTGATTTCGTGCCTAAGTTTTTAAATCTCATAAACCCTTATGCAACAATCCAGCAGACTTCATATACAATGTAGAAACAAGGAAAGAGCCCAACACAAGCTTTTTCTTAAGGCAAAACCTATTCTTTGCCTGTATTTTTGAATAAAGCTTTTACAATCATATTTTCATATCCTAAAGTTTAGAAAGAGCCTTAAAATCTTAAGGCATTAAACTGACAACCCTTAAAACACAGGAGTTTTGGGGGAGAGAGGGTTCTCCCTTCCAATAATACCTCATTTGCTCTGTTTCCTAAACATAATTATATATAGGAAATATCAAGACAGAACTGCAAATTCCATTTGTCCCAGAAGGATATAAATACTCTTAATGCTCTGTTTAAAATAAACCTCCATTAGTATTTATCCCAACCAAAATATATCTCTTTTTTAAAGAAAATAATATGTCGTTCCAAGTGTTCATAATGCTGCTCCTGAACGTTTGGATAAAAATGCCTCCCAAAATTAAGTTTCAGGATTTTGACAGAACTCGGTGGTTATATTAGGAAAAAAAAAAAAAACCAATATAACAAGAGGGCAACTGAAGCTAATCCATATTCTGAAGGCAGGTTGGGACAGATCGAGCCACAAACCCAAAAATCTGTTCTTGTGGGCACACTGTTCTCACATGCATGTGAAGAGTTCACTCTTCTGTTAAAACTGTGTTACTTTGGGGTTTTAAGGACAAGGAGAATTTGGGCACCAGCCTGAGACTCATCTTCTCTTTGACCCTGGTAAAACCTCTGCTATCCTGGGTTTCAGCCCCTCCTCTGGAAATAAGGGGACAAAACCTCAACATTCACTCCCAACATGCCCATGTGAATAGCAATGAGGGCAATAAGCACACAGAGAGAGCTGTGACTCGCAGTGGCCAAGATTTCTAATGATGACACAGGTCATGCTTGGACTGGGAATAAACTCAGGCAATCCTGGGTGACTCCCAAGGTTTGCCAAAGCTAATCTGCTTGGGAAGAGGCAGACAGAAAGGGTTGGGGAAATGCTCCTAGTTTATCTTGAAATTCAGCTTGCTTCCAGGGTTTTTTTCTTTTCAGGGTCATTTATTTAAAACTGAAACTTTCCTAGGGGGAAAACCAAAAGTAAAGAGTCATTTCGTGGAAAAAATATCCCTGGAAATATTATTTTTGGATTAGTTTCCCAGGATCAGGCCTTAAACATACTCAAAAAGGTGAAGTGGATAATTTGAAAGCAATTTGAAATCTTGAAATGTTCTAAATTATGATAAATTAAGCAACAACAAGCTCAACTTTGCAAAACAAGTATCAACAAAGAATCCTGCCTCTGGAGAATCCTTAATTTAGGATACAGATGAAACTCTTTGCTGGTGTCAAGAGACACTTGACTAGATTTTAGCACACTAACTGTGTTATTGGCACTAAATCTCTGCTTGTGAGTAACTGAAAACAGGAAAAGATGGGGAGAAGTCCCGGCTGTGCTCAGCAAACCCCTAATGAGGAGAGCAGCCAGTCCCATTGATGAAGCATTAATGTTGCTTGGGGGAGACCCTTTTCTGTCTGGGATTTCCAGACTTAAAGTGTAACTGGGAGAAGGGGGAATGGCTTTAAACTGAGAGAGGGCAGGTTTAGATTACATACTAGGAAGAAACTCTTCGCTGTGAGGATGCTGAGATACTGGCACAGTGTAGGAAGATGCTAAAATGAAGACCAGGACCAGGACTGGACAAATACCTTGGAAGGCTCGGGGACTGACAGTTG
>JAWWEV010000167.1:3264624-3281889 GCA_035583235.1 Hafferia zeledoni | reverse complement strand
TTTCTGGTTCTGTTTCCCTGTTTAGTTCTGTTACCCTGTCCATTGTATCCCCCGAGCTGTGCCTGGTTCTGCTGTGTCACACCCTGCCAGCCTTCTTTGTGTTCCTTTTGTTCTCTTCAGGACTCACACATTAAGCTGGATTGCCTTTCCCTGGCCCAAGCGCCCATACCCAGGAGCTCCCGTGGAGGCCCCGGGCCCCCCTCCCCTCTCTGCCCCTGCGACTGCAGGGTAGTAAACCCCGTGTTAGTCCCTGTGCCTCATGGCTGGGCAGGGGCAGGGCCAGGCCCCAGCCAGCTCTGCCATGTCCCAGTTCTATTGGTCAAGGGACCTTGACCCTGCCTCTACCTCAGTTTGCACCCAATCCAGCCAGACCCGAGGACCGCCCACAAAGGGTCTGTTAATACCTATACCTTTTTTGAATAAACGATTTTTTTCTGCCCTTGCAACCGGCTGGAACTCTTTGTCTCTCCCTCCCTCCCTTTCCCTCCACACCGCACAGAAGAGACCTTTCCTTTCCTAAAACCTATAGCATAGGTTGCCCAGAAAAGCCATGGATGCCCATCCCTGGAAGTGCCCAAGGCCAGGGTGGACAGGGCTTGGAGCAACCTGGGCTAGTGGAAGGTGTCCCTGCCCATGGCAAGGGGTGGAACAAGATGAGCTTTAAGGTCCCTTCCAACCCAAATTGTTCTGTCATGATTAAATGTAAAATTATCAATACCCAGCCAAGATGGATGCCTTCCCAAAACATCCTTGATTTCTACATACACCAATATTTTTCAAAGTGCATAAATGCTTAAAAGGAAGGACTGCCCCCAAAACCCCTCAATGCTGGATTCTGCACACCGTTGTCTGTCCTCAAACACCAGCTCAGGTGCTGAGGGGTCTGTGTATCATTAACTTGAATTTGCAGCAGGAATCCAGAATGCAACAAACTCACACAGAAAGAACCTCCCGCAATGCGGTCACTGCCAGTTGTTGGTTTCTAAAAAAGATCCCTGGGAAGGGAGCTCTGGCCACAGCCCTTTCCCAAGCCCAGCACTCCCCCTGTGCTTGGCTGACACACATATTTGTGTCTCGACTTCACCTGTTCCCAAAGGATTGACTCCAGTGGCTGGAGGGGCACTGACACATGTGTGCCCACTCCTTCCTTGCACCTGGATCCTGGATAACATCTCCTACTGAAATGCTTAGAACAAGCACAATACTCCTGCTTAAATACATAAAAACGGCCCTACAGAAAAAGTAGAAGAATAAAATTTTCAGGATATGCATTGCCTTCACAGAGCACCTAATTAAAACAACCAGTATCACAGTTACAGTGTATAAACAATGGCTGGAAACCAAAGATTTCCAATGACACAAAGACAACAAGTTTATTTTTCTGGGCTGTGTAATGCTTTGTAACAGTTATGATCTGTTTCAGGGATTCCAGAGCGAAGAGCTTATCACTACAATGCCTGTAAGAAGAAAGAAACATCCAGGCACCAGAGGAAATTGCCAAACAAACAGCTTTAATTCTTAAATCACCAAACTGAAGGGGAATAATAAAAGAACTTCTACGTTCACCTGTCCTCAAATCGACCTCACCTTTTCACCTTGGTTAGAGAAGACCCTCATCCATGATTTCCCAGTTTTCCCCATCTGTGTTTGCAATGTTCTGCATAAAAGGCATATTTATGTAATAATTTTATGTCAATAATAGGCATGGCATAAAATGATCATGCTTTTAGACTTTTGTGGAGGTGTAAATATGGAAATAAAAACTACAGAGATCTCCACGTGCATCTGTGGGAGGACCCCAACCCCTCAATGCATTTGCTGTTTCAGGTATTTAGTCCATGCAGGGGGTAGAACCACAGGCATTCAAAATGCCATTTGACAGTGAAATAAATTATCAAATAGAATCTAATTCTGTCTGTATAGCTAAGCTCACACACCTCTTTTTTTTTTCCCAATAAAAAAGACTTTGCTGCTCTTTGTGGAACCTGACACTGTTTCAGAGACAAGTTCTTGCACCACTGTATAGGATAAAGAATGAAGAGCATCTCGTTGGGGAACATGAAGGTGCTCCCTTTTGGGAATGATGTAACACTGTCCCCTGCAATGTTTCCAGAGGTATCCCATCCACCAGAACAGCACACACATCCTGCCTTATCACCCCTCACACAGAAGAGCTTTGGAAGTCTTTCCCTGTAGAAATGAACCAATACCTGTTCAGTGACACTCCCATGCCCTGGGGTAGGGAGATGCATCTATCAGCCTTTCCCAATCCAGTCTAGCTCTGTTTATCCTGCTATTTCCTATGTGGGATGATGGTGGGGGTGAGTGTGGGGGCTTGTGGTTTTATTTAGACTGATTGGTTTTATTTAGACTGATCTGCCTGTGCCTGTCATGCTGATTACAAAGCACAAATGGTGGCATGGCAGCAACAACAGTGTGGGTATCTGGCAGAAAAACAGAGACGGGCAAACCAACCTCACCTTGGAGCAAGAGTCATTCTATAAACTGAGGCAGAAGGACAGAGAAATCCAAGCAACCTGGCAGATCCCCTCTGCAGCACATCATCCCTGTCCACAGGACAACACTCCAGTTCCTACATGACCAGCAGAAACCCAGGACGCTCAGAGGAAAAGCTTCCAACATTCCCAAACTTGGCGTTTGGCCACGTCCCTCCACGGGCAGTCGCAGCAGTTCAGCTGGTGCCTATCACTGGCCAGGCTGGCACAGGTCTGGGGCATGCCCTGCCCTCCAGCCAACCTTCAGCTGTGAGGAGCTGCACCACCAAGGCCAAAGGACACCCATTTGTCACCACTGTAACACTAAACCACACTGAATTTCTCAACATATGCTGCCAGTAAGTCACAAACTCCCCCAGCAAAGGGGGGGAAGGCTCACCAGAAGATGGGAAAGTTCCCTTTACTACAGGAGTAGGACTCCTTGAAAATACATGGCTATATTTAACCCCTGGGATATGTTTCCAAAAATCCTGTGCTAGGAATTTACAGAGGAAAAGCATGCTTGGGATGCTTTTGATCTCCCAACAGAGCTGCTCCCCTGAATTAGCAGCACATGCCCTGGCAGCAGAACCCTCCTTGGCTTTGGGTCTGCCCCACAGCTCGGGGTGAGGGCTGCAGAGACAGCCTGGCAGATATTGCACTTAGTTGTGGCAACATTTGGACAACACTGGGTGCATGAATTGCTCAAAACATTTAGAGCAGCAGGTTCAAGTGGACACCTGCTCTCCAAGAGCAGAGACAGAATTATTTTCCTTGAGAAAACACAAGCAACTCAGCATATTTACTTCTTTTTCTTTTTTTTTTTTAAATACAGCAGCTATTTTTAGTGATTTGTACAGAACACTCACTTTGTGGCTATTACACACATAGATAGCTGCTTGGGTGATGCAGATGGTTTCAGCTCATATTTTTCCCACCAAGCAACTCACTGATTTGAATCCAGCTCTCCTCTCTAAGGATGGGCCACACCAGCACTCATTTGAAAAAAAGAACAGAGAAATAAGGATGGTATACACTATACACAGAAATAATAATAAAGATTTCAATATCTCCTGCTCTCCTACCAACTAAAAAAAATCATTCCTGGAGCTGGCAAGGGTCCCACTGAGGACAGAAGTGGATATGAGAAGGGAAGTGGATACCTGGTTTCAACAACTGAATTAATATTCCAGTACTGCTCGATTCAAAACTAGGGTTTCCACCAGGCTGGAGGATTCCTATACAAACTGTTCTTTGAGTGTCACATACATTACACATTTTCAGAATACAAGTTATCAGTCATATTTTACAACAATGGTCAAATTCCCATAGCTGGAAGTAAGACTTCCTTGATAATGCAGTTATTGCACTGAAAACACAGCCTTCATCTCGACTTTCACAGAGCCCTTGGATAGAAGTGCCAGCTCTGGCCCATTCTGCAGTAGAAGATTCTTTGTTTGCAAGAAAGAGCAGCAGGAAGAGTGAGCAGTATTAGTTTACTACTACAGTTTGTTATCTGCACCAGAAAGAGATAATTCTTGAAAAACGTCCTGTCAACACATGGAAAAAAACTCCCTCCCTTCTGTTATTTGAGAACAGATACTTGTATACACAAAGTGATCCTGAAAAGTAATAAGGCCCAAGCACAAACCCACATGAGAACCACAGTAATTTCCTCATCCATTTATAGGAGGTGCTGTGGTGTTTGTTAAACCTACATGCCTCTCTTGTTGCTCCAAATTCTTGTCTGTCCCACAACTTCCCCAGACTTAGCAGGGAAAGATGTAAGTCTGGTGTGTCCACCCACAGATTCCCTAATCCTCTTCCTTTCAGCACCAGCAGCTTTGCTCCCATTCCGCTCCTTGAGGCTTCAGTAACAGGGGCAACACACCACCACTTCTCAGACTTTCACACCTAATGTTCTTGTCCTTCTAGAGTACCATCACCTGTTTTTAATTTTATTTTCAACCTTGAAAAAAAAGACTTTCTCATTTGTCACTTCCCGTACTTTACTAATCTCCCTCCCCAGTCACTTCCAGTGTAGCTGATACAACTCTCCTCCCTTCACCTCACTCTCCACTTTAATGCTCTCACCTTCCAAACATCCTGTCCTTTGCCTCTTCTTGTACCATCTGAGCTATACCATTACCTCCTGAGTTAGGATTTATCACTTCCATGTAAAAGGCAGCACAACCACCTCCCTCTCTCTGCCTCCTGGCCCTGCTGTATTACACAAGAGAATAAAATGCTCAGCAGTCACACCACGCTAAAATATCTCGGAGAAACTTCCTTCAAAACCTGTGAGCATTTTACACAACATATTTCCTCACAGACAGAACACAGCCCCTGTAGAGCAAGATTTCTACAGCACAGACACCCCATGCACTCTGTGTTTTGTTTACCTCATCATTTTACAAATGTAAGTGATATGAACTCTTGTATAATAAAGTAACATTCACCACTTGCAAAGGCAGCCACATCAGTAAGAACTATCTACAGGAGCTAAGAGGGGAAGAAAGTAACCAGAACCTCCCACACGGTCCAGATTCTGCAAGATGCCAAGTGCTGAGCTCTACTATCACCCCCTAAACAAGAAGCAAATTAAAAGAAAGAAAAAAAAAGAAAAATATCCCTGTATTTCTATAACCAAACAATATTAGCAGCAATAACCCTACTCAGGTTTTTTGACCTAACTCTTCAGAAGTGTGAAGGAGAGGAAACTGGCCTTGTTTTACTGTCCTTCACCCAGTTATCAAGAACCATGCCAACGTTTTCTGGGGTTTTATCTTAAAAACACAAATGAAGCAATGGTCTCCAAATCTTCTTGGTCCCTGAGCCTGTGCTCCATACAACTACATCCTGTATTACCCACAGTATTTTCAGCATCCAGCTGGAACTAATCATCAAAATTACAGCCTTTTGTTTAGACAAATACAGTGCAAAAATACAGAGGTTTGGGGAAAAAAACACCCTGAAATGGATCTCATGCAGAGGACAAGCCACAGAACAGTCTCTAATAGATTATATAAAAGCCAGCCAACTCTTATCTGGAGCAAAGGAAGACAGGGATACTCCCCTCAGCAGAACAACCCAGACAAGATGATGATGGGAGGATGGGTTCTCACCTAAGTGATTTTTCACAGAGCCAGTGGGGTCCCTGTCATGTCATTTTTGGCGCTGGGACTACGTGGATAAGCACTGACGGTCCCACATGGTTCTGCAGTACTCAACTTAACTTGACAAGGCTTATTAGCACTGGCTTTGAGCCTGACAGCTCCAAGCTGTCTCCAAGGCTCAGTGTGGGCCCATCTGCACGATGCTCCCCAGCACTGCAGCAACAGGAGAACAAGGCAAGGATCTGCCCTCATCTGGCTCCATGGAGAGCTCACCAAAGTTTGGCATCACCAGCTTAGGCCTGGGCCACATGGAAGCAAACATACTCTTTTTTCTCCCCTACACTCCACTTAATAGACTTGGAAGACACAGATTAAGTGCAGCTTTCTAAACTGAGACACCTGGCTGGGTAGGAGGTGATTCTTCACACCTCAGCTCAGCCGGGGCTGCTCAAGGCATTGTAAATCTGCAAATGAGGCAACTGCCCCCAGGGGAAAAGGGCAAGGCAGAAAACTTCCCTCTGGGGTCTGCTGTGTTTCTGTACAATGAGCAAAGTTAAGCCTTCATTTATGGTGCTTTTCTTATTTTTAACTCCCCAAATCTCCCCATCTGTGGTGCTCACCTTACAGGCATTTCAGTATGGATATGGACACTTGTAACTGAAAGATTCATTTGAAAAAATTAGACTGGACATCGCCTGGTTGAGCGTCTGAATTGACTGGGTGGCCTTGCCTGTGCTACCCCTCTGAACCAGAATTACCAGGTACAAACAGCAGCTCTCACACTCCACAGGACCTTGTAAGCCTCCAGCAGAGAAGGCACTGCAAGGCAAAGGATAAAGACTGTTGTGTCTAAACAAGTACTTGCCCTAGAACACAGGAGACCCGCCAAAGGTTCTTGCTTCAATAGAATCAGAATAGAATCATGGAAAGGTAGAAGCATTTGGGTTGGAAGGGACCTTAAAAATCACCTACTTCCATCTCCTCCTGCCACAGGCAGGGACACCTTCCACCAGCCCAGGTTGTTCCAAGCCCCATCCAACCTGGCCTTCGACACTTCCAGGAAGGAGGAATCCTCAACTTCTCTGGGCAAAACCAGTGTCCTTCCTCACTGTCAGATGATGAAGAGCTCTGTAAGCAGCCCATAAGCACAACTCTCATCTTTCTCACATGGTAAACTGCTGGGGATGCCCTGCTATGACTGTGCCTCGGGAGTGGGGAACCCCGTCCCATCTGGAATAACTTCAGAGCAGGCAGCACAGAGCAGACACATCTTCCCAGCACTCCTCAGCATTCCTGACCCAGCATGTGCCCCCTGCATGCCTCTGGTTATAACCTGATCCAGCTTCCACAAGAACCTACTGTCCAACAGAGCACCACTTTCCCTTCATTGAGAACAACAGCTTCGAGTGACTTTCAGCAGCAACGTCCCGGAATTGTTTACAGGCTCCAGTCCTGAATGAAATTCAGTTCCTATGACACACTTGTGGAACATTAAATTATAGTAATTGTCAAAATTTCCTCATTATTTATACTCCAGACAGCTGCTGTGGCTACAGCAGGAATAGCAACCAACCTCTTCAAAGCAGCAAGAAGCAGCAGTGATAAATCTTCCTGAAGGCTTCCCTTTTCCAGAGCACTCGCTCCGTGGCTCAAACAAGACTGAGAACTTCCAAGAAACAACAAAAAGCCAAAACACAAGAGCAGAACAGACTGTGGGTTTTGACTGAAGATGACAAACTCTCCTTAAATCTTGAGTAGTTCCTTTAAGTGAGTGGTTGTGCTCACCATGCAGTTGTGGAGGGAGGGGCAGTTGGGAACAGAGCCATAAAAATGAGAAACATTAAAAGAGCTTCACATACAGAACAGGTATCCAAGTACCCAATGCAAAAGGGAGATTTTAAAATTTACACTGTAAAATAACTTTTTTCCCCCCTCAAGATACAAAAGGCAATAACCTTCTTTAAAGTATGATAAATTTTAGATGCTCATCTCACAGGATGCATTTTAAAAAATCAGTTTGTTAGAGGTTGTGTTCTTGGTAAAGTTCTGCCATACCCACAGCACACATACTCCTGAGGGATTAGATGCTTTCCAGTCTCCTGCACTAATTTTTTGTTCTCCAATTTTGAATATGAGATACAAGCAAGATACAAACCCACTTCTTATCTGCCAACAAGCTGCATCCTGTATTTTGCTATTCCAAGTATTTTTATTTAGTGTATATTGGTTATTTATTTTGTTCCATTCACAGCATATAGGAACTCTTAATCCAACTTGAAGTATCTAATTCTCCTTTTTCAATACTACTGTCTACACAGAGAAACAAAATTTTATTTTTATACATTCCTGTTTATGTGATATTTCATAAATATAAAAGAGCAATGTGAGAATAATGTAGATTGAAAATATGTGATAAATTATAAGGCCTAATTCAGCTACTGTGGAGCACAGTGGGGTAAAAACTGTAATATGAATGTTCTGCAGATTATACCTTTGGTCTCACTGCTGTGAAAAATTCATTAAAATTGTTATTAAAAGTCACACACTGTCACTCAACCACACACACACACAAACAACAGATCACTTTATAACTTACCATTTGAGACCTATTCTTTGGACAGCCATTGATGTCTTCAATCTTTTCATTTGCTGAAAAGCAAAAAAGAGGCAATAAAGCAAAAAAACTACACCAAGAACATTTATTCCAATGATTTCCAAAGCACTTGCCACCAGCTAAAAATAAAGAGGTTTCAGACTGTGGCTGTCCAGTCAAAGTGAATGTGTCAAACATAGAGCCACCAAAAAAAAAGCAGCTGGGGTTTCCCAGTGGGTCCTGCCCCCAGGGACAGCTGGGGCAGAAGCCAACTGGTCTGACAACATCTTGTACAGTGACAGGCAATTCCTTTAAACTACAAAAAAGATTTAAACTCTGGAACCTGAATCACTGCTGGGTGGAAAAGTGAGCACTAAATATATATATATGGTTGGTTGGTTTGTTTGTTTTTTGTGGTTTTGCTTTGTTTTGTTTGAATGTCAATTGGTTTGCTTGTGGAGTTAATACAGCTTTGAAACCAGCTAGGAAATTTATGATCAATAATTCTAATAATTTTATTATTTTCCCTTTTTTTTTAAAGCATAAACCATGAAAGAACTTTTTGAGCTTCTTGGCCATGGTTTACAATACAATCAGAAAATACACAGTGTATTTTAGGACACAAATGAAACAATGAAATCCCTGAGGTTGTTAATGTTTGCCTGAGGATCTTGGGTTTGCTCAGTTGCACCTTTCAGTCCTGAACCCTGAAATTGTGTGCTATTCTCAAGAACCAGCTATAACCCAGGTTCAGTTCCCCCCAGTTTTTTCACTGTAATTAAGACAAGTGTTCACATCTCCATCTGAGAAAGGTTGCAGCTGAATCCACTGTATGTCCCCAGAGTGGTCCATCAGTCCCTACACACCATCTCAGATTTGGTCATTGAGAAACAAAGATGAATTCATTAAATCCCATTTTTCAAATCCTGTGCTCCCACCTTGGAATATCTCCTGTCAGTTTAGGATCATCCAATATCTCTATCAACTAAATTTCTCTTGTCTGGGACACGTGGGCAGAGATACCTCTAAAAGCCCACGTGAGACCCCGTGTGTCTGCATTCATGAATTTAAATACAGCTACTATGTTTATATGCCATTACTAAGGCAAACATTACTTACACGTTCTTTTAGAGACTCATGAATTTTGAGCTGAGATAACCCAGAATGCTGTGAACGCATTTAATTGGCTGGCAAAGAGAAAAAACTGTCAGCATGCTTCTATATAATCATTAGCAGTTCTGAAGTCTGAAGATTATCTCTGAAGCCAAATGCAGTGATGTTTGTGTTCATCTCTCTTTAGATTTGCTTTTGTGAAAGAACTACCTCGTGACTATATAATTTTAAAATTCCTGTTTCCTAAATGCAGCCATTTCACTTCGGAAAGGCAAAGATGTAAATCTCAGATGGTGACCCAAGAAAAACGGTATCACTGATAATTAAACCTGAATTGTTATTATCAACTCCAGGCACGTGAGTAAAAAGGAGGAAGGGTCTTCATGGCTGCTTTTACACACAGCACAGCATAATATAAAAAACCCCCTCTCCTGCTTTCTAACTATGCAGGTAAAGAAAAAAACTTGGATTTTCCAGGCTACAGATGAAGCTGCTTGTAGGTGGGAAAGCTCTGCCCATCTTTGTGCCACTGAGATGCAGCTGCCTAAGGCCATACACAGCAGATACAAACTACTTTTCTTCCCTGTAATTCGGAGGATTAAACTGAGAACGTTTAAAAACAACCTCTCTTTCACATGGGAAAACATTCTGAGAAAAAGAAATCCTTCCCCTTCTACTTTAAGTCCTGAAACCTTGCAGACCTTATCTTAAATATTAGCCAAGAGGCAGCTCCAAAAATGACCAGAAAAAAAACCTGCAAAGGTTATAAAAGGAACAACTCTGTCTTTTAGAGGGAATAATTTGAATTTCATAAGAGTTTTCACGAGTCAGTACTCCAACAGCTACATTGAAATATCCTGATGCAGCATCCCTGCAGTGTTCTCACAGAGAGGGTTTCCCACAACAGGGTTAAGGCAGGGGAGCGACACAGGCATGAAGTAACACCAAACTGCACCTGCGTCCCCCAAAATCTCTCCTGTTACAGGAAACACACACAGGATGAAACGAATACCTGGCATAGAATCATAGAATCAGTTCCAAGATCATCAAGTCCAACCCTTAATCCAACCCCACCTTTGATTACCAGATCATGGCACTCAGTGCCATGTCCAGTCTCACCTTAAAAACCTCCAGGGTCGGAGAATCCACCCACTCTCTGGGCAGGCCATTCCAATGCCTGACCACTCTCTCTGTAAAGAAATTCTTCCTGATATCCAACCTAAACCTCCCCTGGCAGAGCTTAAGCCCCTGCCCTCTTCTCCTACTGTTGGTTGCCTGAGAGGAGACCAATCCCCACCTGGCTACAATCTCCTTTCAGGTGTCACACAACACACAGCCCATTAATTCACAGCCTGTTTTTACACCTCTGCAGCTGCAGAGCAGCTCTGCAACGCTACTGATAGAAAATGTCGAGACACAAACCCCTTTTGAACACATTCCAGTGAAGTCACTGGGAGATGCCACACTGTGTCATCCCAACACAGCGCTTGCAGATTCCCACCTTACATCAAGGAACTGGCTCGTTTACAGCATCTCAAACGCACATAAATATGCATGCGCTGGGTTAGTTCGCTGCTGGCTGCTTCATTTGCATCTCAAATCTGTCAGTTTGCTCCTAACAATAGTTGTCCTAATTCCCATTAGCAGCCTTTCCGATTCCATCCATCTCCACTGGCCCATGCACGTGGATTGTGGCATCCCAAGGACCAGATGGATGAGCCTCTGAAGGAACTAATGAAGGATCCAGGCCCAAGGGAAGAGGGACAATGTGAAGCTTTACATGGAGAAAATCGCTTGGAATTTTCATTATCCCGGAACATCAGTGCAAACTAAGAGAACTTTGGATAACTGAGCCTGCGTTTGAGATCTGTCCTAATGATAAAGGATTTTCCTCATCTGGAAACTCGTTATGAAAGATTTCTTTTTCTGCCACATAAAAATTACACCCTTCCTCCTTTCCCAGCTGTATCTATGGATTTTCCAAACCCATGTGGAGGCAGGAGGTTCAACACAGGAGGCCTCTATCACCATGAATTACATTCAGAGCAGTACCCAAAAGGTATTAGAAACAGAGACAGTGAAGGCTAACAGCATCCCAGCAGAGAAATAATCCCTCCTGAGCTGTTTTTTTAGGCTAACAGCATCCCAACAGAGAAAATATCCCTCCTGAGCTGTTTTTTTAACCTTTAGCCATGGGGAATAATATTGCTGTGTCAGGAGATCTTATCAGCAATATCCAGTATTTTTCCACTATGATTTAAGACAAGGTTTTTCCAAATTAATTAGCAAAGTCGCTCAAGGAAAAATTTTCTCCATAATTCCACGTGGTTGGATGGATTCCCCCCACACACACTGTGTTTATTTAGAAGATAAAGACAGTGGTTCTCTGAAGGATACCTGGTACAAACACTGCAAGTCACTCACCTACAACCTGGATTATTTCAGCCAACAGGACTCCATCAGTCACATCTTGCTGCAGGTCCTTTATCAACCTCTTGTGACCAGATTTTGCCAGATAGTGATTAGCCCAATCCGTGTAAATCTGCCAGGAAAAAGAGAAACAAACTGTTACTCACAACACAACCTTAAAAATGAAAGTTCTTTGTTTTTCTCAGCATGCAAAAGGCTGATTTAACAGCACTGCTTTATTTCCTCTTTGAGACAAGTCAACAGCATTAAAATTCAAGGCATTGTGCAGATCAAGCGTTCAGCTCACTGTACTATGGATTTTCCTATCCAGCAACCTGACATCAAAGCTGGTGGAATGGCAAACTCCTGAACCTGTTACAGCTTGAATAGATCATCAGGAGGTCAAAGGAATATTCTACAGCTGCACTGAGTGTGTTGAAGAGATTTCCATTTCCACCCAAGTCTTTTTCTTGCATTTTCTCTTTGACATTTTTTCTTCATAGCTCCTATTGAGCAAGTTTAAAGATTCTTTTGCCAAAAACACTCAGCCAAGTAACAACTTCATTATGAGGAAATCCCTTTGTAATATTACCAAAGAAACCTTTCAAGGCCCTAAAAATCCACCAACTCGAATAAATTCCACCTCACAGCTTGAACAGGCCTATTAAATTGCTTTCAAACTCTTCCCCAAACTTCTAATTGTTGGGCTCAATTTCAAAATGTGTTATCTGAAAACTAAGCACACAAAGCAGTGAAAAATCTCCCTAACTGGCATTCAGTACTACTCATCACACTCCAGCACAACTTATCACCAGATAACCTACCAAAGCTTTTCATGCTAGGTGATCAAGAAGAGCTAACTTACTTGATTAGCAATTTCTGCTTATGAATTAAATAACGTTTTCTGTTCTTCGTACAGGACAAAATTTTAAATGTAAGACTTTTTTTACTTTTCATTAAGAGATAAGGTAAAAAGCATAAAATACCTGCATTTTTCCTCTTAATTCTCTAAATATTAAGGCTCACCCCTCCTCTGAGGAGTGTCTAGCACATTAGAAATACATTCACCCCAACTCAGTCTACCAATGAGCAGGTGTAGAATCCGTGTGCTTTCCAGAGCAAGATCTATCCCAGCATTCCACAGACCCCACGAATCCCTGTGCTGAGGAAAAATGCCTCACACCAGCGTGGGAGTCACTGACCTGCAGGGACAAATCCACACAACAGTGTTCGGTCCCCAGAAGCCCAGGAAAAGCCCTCTCTGCACTGCCCAGAAACTGTAATTTCCCTCCACTGCTACTGAGAGAAGGAAAGAAAAGAGCACAAGGAGAGTTCCATTCCCAGCCCTTAGGGAAGCAGATGGAAATGATGGGCATTACAATCAGATTCTGTCTGCTGGCAAAACACTATTGAAACAAAACATGGGTCATTCCCCTTCCAGCATCCCACTCTGAGCAACTCCTCATGTCACAGAACCACAGGATGGCTTGGGATTGGAAGGGGCATTAAAGCTCATCCAGTCCCACCCCCTGCCATGGGCAGGGACACCTTCCACTATCCCAGGTTGCTCCAAGCCCTGTCCAGCCTGGCCTTGGACACTCCCAAGGATGGGGCAGCCACAGCTTCTCTGGGCAGCCTGTGTCAGGGCCTGCCAGCCAGGAATTCCTTCCCTGTGTCTAATCTACACCCATCCTCTTGCAGTTTAAAGCCTCCCCCCCACCTTGTCCCATCACTCCAGGCTCTCATCCAAAATCCCTCTCCACATATCTTGGAGCACACTTACGTACTGGGAGGTGCCAAAAGCCTCCCCAGAGCCTTCTCTTCTCCAGGCTGAACCACCCCAACTTTAGAAGAGGTGCTCCAGCCCTCTGAGCATGTTCATGGACTCCTCTGCACTCGCTCCAGTGGGACCACATCCTTCTCATGCTGATCCCCAGAGCTGATCACTGCAGACCCCTCAATTACTGACTGATAGGGCTGAGCACAGCCACAGCTATGAATTGCAGGAGCATCTTAAGGCTTGCTTTTTCCAAATGATGATGATGTTCCCCCGCATGGGAGTCAAAAAGCAATTGCCCACCCTAAGGATCAAGTATTTTCCATGAGAGACAGAAGAACCTGGATATAATACAAGGATTGTAATTTCACGTTCCTCTTTCTGATTCAGTGTTAACACGATAAAATGAAGAACAAAGATTTGGACTAGAGTTATTCTGGTTAAAAGTCTTTTTAAAAAAAAAAAAACAAAACCACAACTCTACCTGTAAAACACTACTGGCAGCAGCCATGAACAAATCACTTAACATTTGAAACATGTCCCTATTTTACACCATTCATCCTTTACTTTCCTCTTCGGAGCAGCAGGACATGCATTTCCTAAGGCAACAGCGTCACAGACTTGAACAG
The DNA here is from genome assembly GCA_035583235.1 of Hafferia zeledoni. Classification (NCBI taxonomy): domain Eukaryota; kingdom Metazoa; phylum Chordata; class Aves; order Passeriformes; family Thamnophilidae; genus Hafferia; species Hafferia zeledoni. Next base: position 3,267,757 of record JAWWEV010000167.1, on the reverse strand, counting down.
AAAAATACACTGGGAACACCTCAGTGTGAAAAAAAAAAACAGGGCTGAAAAATACCTCAGTGAAATAAAGGCTGAGCACATGAGTGATTTCCCCAGCTGAGCAATAAAAGAGAAGGGGCAAGAAACCCACACTGCACAAACCAGATACTGTGTCCCTTTGCTTCTTTTACAAGAAAATATTTCCCACAACAGGAAGATGCTTTAAAAGATCCAACGACTTCAAGGAACTAGGATTGACTTAACCTACTTCTCTGCCACGTGGTTTCAGCTTATCTACAAGTAAAGGACACATGAGGAAACAGGTTGTGAACTACTCACTGTGCAAGGTTCCACACACCCCTGCCCGGTTCCTGCAATCTGCCTGACAAGAGACTTATCAAACACAATAACCACATTTCTTTTCGTGGCAGGGCTACAAGAAACGTCCTAATTCATCACGGAATGACTTCCAGAAAATTTAAGATTATACTTTGATGCTTCAGTTCCATCCTGGATCGTTTCCATTATGCAGATCCAGCCCTGGATCAGCCCCAGAGTTAGAACAGGAGCAGACCCCTCCTGGCAGAGCCTGAAATCACAGCCACGGAGAGACCTTGAGAGCTGCCCAGGATTGATTTTTAAGTCAAATAACAGCGTGAGAATGTGCGGCTGGCATTGCACAACTGCTATTCCCGTGCCTGTTCCCTACTGCCCTAATTCCTCTTGCATCCAGGAACATCAGCCCTTATATTCATACCCTGTAAATAAACACTGCATCAAAGAAATCCCTAACTCCCTCCAATCCTGGTAAAGGAGACTTGAAAGAAACCAAATACCCACGGTCTGATTCACTGTCTCTGATAACACACAAAAGACTCCTTCTGATGGCAAATTATTCCTGTAAACCCCACTCTGTGTGCTCAGGTCAGTCTGTGTTTGGTATCTGAACCACAAGCAGAGTTTTTATGCTTATTATAAAATACTCCACTAAATGCACACCAGCATGGAGGAAATACTTGTTTCTGGGGTATTTAAGGGGGTGGAATATTATTTCATGCCACTGGTTGATTGGCAAAGCCTTTTGCAGAGAAATACAGTCATAATAGACCTGTTCTTCTCTTAAAACATTATTATATGGCATTATTTTGCAATATGCATAACATGCAGATTATTGCTGCTTTTAAACTGACTGGGCTATATATTTACAAGCTCTGCAGCATTCTTATGGACACAGGATTATCCAGCTTTATTGCAACAGCTCTTTGTGGTCACTGCTGATTTTTAGAGCATATATTTAGTTAATCATGGAAACTTTCCAGGATGTTTTCAAAACCTGTTTGTTGCAAGTCTTTGTAATGTGCTACACAAATACGATTCCTAATGTTTCTTTTCCTTTTCCATACAAACAAGTGAAAAAAATGTAATTGTACAATGACTGCTATTTCTAGCCACATAAAATGTGTTTCAAGGCACACAGTGTTTTCAAATGTTCAAAACCAGGCAAATAATTGGGAAAACAATAATAAAAGAAGTAGGAAAACACTGCTGAGAGACTTTCCATTTTCCTATCTCTGCACATGAATTCTGAGTGTTCCTCAGGTATTTTCAACAAATGGGCTATAAAGGCATCTTTGAATAGTCACATAAAAATTACCTGAACAGTTTTCCAATTAAATATTTAAAAATCTTGTGATATATTTGACCCATTAGAACCCAAGAGATATTGCCTTATTATATATACCAGTGTGGGCTTTTAAAACTTTTCAGTGATTTCACACAGTATGAAAATTACTGAAACAGCTTCATTATTTTAGCTGGAAAAATCAAGTGAATGTCGTGATTTGGGCATTATCACAATAAGCAGATCTTTGTATCCAGGTCAGTTTAATGTTTAACTTGGGTCTAAATTGCAGCTTTTGTTAAAGGTGGACTCAGCTGTTTGGTAGCTTTTTTTTTTCCTCTGTAGCATATGATCTAAGGAATCCAATTATCTGGGAACAAATTAAAAACAAACGTGAAAGACTTTTTTCTTCTCTATTTTCCTCCTCCCCTTCAATTCGTCAGATTTGAATTAAGAGTGTTACAAGTAAGTGATGATTTTGGAAATATTCAGGACATCATGAGTCAGAGCTGAAACATTAGTGCAAAAAACCCCCCAAACTAAAGGTTTTGAGTGCTGTATACAAAGCACAAGGCCTGAACAAAGTCTTCCATCCAAAAGATGGCAGAATTTTCAGTCTGCAGGGCTGTATTCCTCTGTCCCCACAGCCAGCCAAACCCAGGGGGCAGAGCATGGGGAACTCTGGAGAGCAGATCCTCTCCAGATCTTAAGAGGAGACCCAGAATACCCACAGGGTTGCAATCAGGTTAAGGTGTCAGGTATTTCCATGTACTCCAGAGTCTCCTTTAAACAGAATTTAAATATCACTCCTGCATGGGAAGGGAAGAACTCCCCAGTGTTTCTGTCTCTGCACTGGTAATCTGAAACACACTCATGGAAAGGAACGGGTTCATACAAATCTGTTTGAAAAGAATGTATCTCTTCTATGCAACTAAGTAGAAAATAAGCCTGAATCTCTTCCTCATTACTCATTTCCACGCACACAAATCTAATTATAAGAAACGCCCAAGTAAATTTTGAAACCTTTCGTTCCTTCCCTTTACCATGTCAGTTCCTTACTAATCAGACTCCGATTGTTTCCTTTCAATAATTATCATGAATCAGGCTCTGGTGAATTTGGGAACAGCTGAAGAGGATCTTTTTGACATCATGTAGCACAATTACTGCAGAGCAAGGCTTTCTTTCCGTGATTGAACAGCAGGATTAGTCACATCAATGAGCTCCCGTGCCAGAACAGCCACCACAAGGCAGTGCCTGTGCTGCTGCTGACCACAGCACACTCCTGCTGAAGGTCACAGTGAGCAAAAAAACACCCCAAACCCTAAAAATAGACACAACATACCCAGATGATCCCAAGGGGAATGCCTGCAGTCACGACAATGTGATGGGGGCAGCCCATCAGATACTCTTTGCTGCCCAATGGAACAGGACTCGCACATGCAGAGTCACGAAATACAGCGTGGCCAGCAGGCCCAGGGCAGTGACCCTTCCCCTGGACTCTGCCTTGGGGAGGCCACACCTTGAGTGTTGTGT
>JAWWEV010000167.1:3232036-3244080 GCA_035583235.1 Hafferia zeledoni | reverse complement strand
CCCGCAGAGCCCGGGGATAGCCCTCAGTGTCCGGGGCCACCCCGCAGAGCCCGGGGATAGCCCTCAGTGTCCGGGGCTAGCCCACAGTGCCCGGGGCTACCCCGCAGTGCCCGGGGCTACCCCGCAGAGCCCGGGGCTACCCCGCAGAGCCCGGGGCTCCGGCCATCCCGGGGGCTCTGCCCGGCCGGGCTCCGGGAGCGGGGCCGGCCGGTCCCTCCGCCCCCGCAGCACCGCGCTCGGGGGAGGATCCTCTTAACCCCTTCGGGGAAGGGGTGTTTGTGCGTGTGTGTGTTCGTATGTTTGTGTGTGTTTCTCTCCCTCCCAGCGGGAAAACTGGGAGGTGTTTTTGTGTTTTTTTGTTTTTTTAAAAAAAGAGGCGCGGGGGGGATAGAGGGAATTAAGGCAAAACATCGGCAAGAGTGCCAAGCCGAGCTTTAGGATGATACTTCAGGGTACCGGGCACACTTTAAAGCAGAACTGGAAATTGCTGCCCGTTTTGACAACCGGACTCTGTTAAAAGCTGATGTTGTAAAGCTGCCTTGTATTGTCGGCGTTTGGTGCCATCTGGGCTGCTCTCACTCGGACTTGGGTTTATACCTAAGCCTGCTGGGGTGAGAAAGGACTAGGCTTGCCTCCAGTGAAAGGGGAGAACGTTCTGCCTAAAAAATGACTCAACAGGTGGAAGGAACATAATAGATCAGCTTCAGGTGCATAAACAAGAGAATAGTAAGAGTGTTTATAATAACCAGCAGGAGTATGTCTAATATCAAGAAGAGCTGTATTTAACAGCAATAAGTATCACAGTTTGCCACATTGTCTCTGAGGTGCAGCTATTAAAGATTTTTGTAAATGCCAGACTGTTCCATTGCTGCTCCCTTGCATCCCTCTGAAATCTCTCCTCTGTTCCCCCAAAGCTCCCTGCCCAGCACAGCAGTCTAGACAAAGACACTCAGCTGTGGGAAGATTCGTGTCTGCTCATGCCCAAGGTCCTGTGAAATCACCAGTGGGAGCCACGTACTTGGCTGTTGCTCCTCACCCTTCTGCTCTGGAGAAGATGCTATACTTGATAAACAGGGGGGCCCCAAGGGGGATAAGGAGGCCACAGCAGCTCCAGCAGCAGCTCCATTCACCCCAGCAGCTCTCCAGCCCTGGATTTGGGAGGCAGGTCCTTTGGTGGTTTGGCTTTGCCAGGCCAGGGAAACATGGGGAATTAAAACATATTTAAAGGAATCCCCCAGGACACCCTTTTCCCCTCTCTCTACAAATATAAATTTTGAGGCACATAATGATAACTTTTCTGGCTGCAGGAGTGGAGGCAAGAAATGACCACAGGCATAATCCATGGCTAACTAATCTGGAGCCCACAATGTCATTTTCTAGTAATTTTCTATCCATTTTCAACCCTTCATTAATCCAATAAAAAGATACTAAAACATTTAAAAAAGGACCAGATTGTACCCAAACTGATCACTTTCTTAGGTAAAAATTCCCCTGTTGTACAATTTTATTCCTAGGCTGTTTCATGCATACATCCAGTATGTTGCTGAAGAAATACTAGAATAAATCAGTAAACAGGCATATGAAATTTTCCACAAGAAAAAACACATGTTTCGCCTTGTTGAAGTCTTTTCCCCAACAGTTCTGCTTCTATGACTTGGATTTCATTCTTTCAGCCTGTAATTGTTCTCCTGTTCTAATTTATTATTTTAGGTGATAAAGAAGAAGGAATAATTATCGAAACAAACAATCATATTCCTTCACTGGAAAAAGAATTGCCCTGCCAATTTTGGTAGCTTGAATCACTACACACAGAGAAAGAGTTGCGTGCTGAAAACATTTAAAGACTTTAAGCCTACAGGTTAGCTTTGAACCACAGAAGTAAAATTTGAATCCCTTCCTGAGAATAAAGAACTCTTGTTCTTTCCCTTCAGACCAAAGTGGACCAAAGCCCCAGCACAGCCAAATCTTCCCAGTCAGCCCTCTATGTAAGCAAGTGCCCTGCTGAAAGGTCATTCCTACAACATTCAGGAGAGGAGAAGGTCAGAGCCCATTTGAGGGTTTGAACATAAGATGTATGGTCCTCACTCAGGAGGGTCACAGGCTGACAATAACCTGCTGACAGACCCATGAATGAGTGCCTGAATGAATGCACGGGAGGGAGAAGCCTGGGTGTGACGCCAAAAGGATTTTCTAAGAGCATCTTCCCAGCACCTTGGAGGAGCTGCCAGTGCCTGCAGTGCATGGTCCTCGCTGAGCTTAAGCTGTCCCTTCCCTGCTGCTGACACAGAGGGAAAACCACAAGGGCTTCCCATCGACCTGCTGGCACCTGGCTAAATACCACGACTCAAAGATTGTGTTCTGCTTCCAAAAAACACACCAATTTCAGGCACAAACCCAAGGGAGCTGAGACACAAGGACCTTTCCACTTGCAGGATTACAGCCCATACAAAGGGCCAAGACAACCTACAGCACAAGTCAGCGTCACCCCAGACACTTCCTAAGCCTCTTAAAAGGTTGTTGATGATCTGATCTGCCAGTTTGAGCTGCCAAATGTTTTCATTCAGTGCTCAACCCGGTGCCAAAATCAGAGATTGCAAGAAACAAAGGAGACACCTCCAAAACCGGCAGATTCTTGTCTACCATCACAAGGAAAACTCCATTTCTGGGACCCAGGGAGCAGCAGAGAGCCAAACTGCCCCAGCTACAAAGAGGCAGATTCAAACACCAGGTATGGATGGAAGGACTCTTAAGCCAACCAGTCCTGTTTCTTTGAATACAGTTTGCTGCCTGTTTTTACATTAACTGAAATGTGGCTCAGATTTGACTATTTTTTCACTGTATCCTTTAAGGGCCAGCTGAGCGTGCTGAACACAGACAGAGACACTCACACGTAATCAGCCTGAAATACTGACAAAGCAAAGCTCCTCGGGTTAAAGTGTAAGCTCTGTGCCTCTCAATCGCTTTTTAAGCTAATTAATATCCTTAACTAAAATCTGTGTTGCTTTTAGACACTTTTATTTAACGGATTTCCCTAAGCCAGCTTTGATTTGGGATGAAGAGCCCCTGAGTTCCGATAGCGTTGCCAGGTGTAACCAGAATTTATTTCTTCCATTAAAAAGTAAGACTTTGGAGCTGCCTTTCATCCTCCTATCTCTCTTTTAGGCTCCCACAGCACATTGAAAGAGATAAGATTGGGATTGAAGTTGGTAAAATCCATGCATGACCTCTTGCCCCCTGGCAGCGTCGCGGCGGGAGTTCCTCCCCAATTGCTGTGCTGACAGATCCAGGAGATGCCTTTCCCATACAATGCCCAATTTCAAAAAGGAACAAGGACTAGATATTTGCTTCTATTTGAATTCTTTAACCATAAAGCATCTGAGCTCTCTAAGGCTTTGCTATGAATTTCAACAGCATGTACATGATGACATGGGGTCAGTATTAAGATGAACCTTCAGGAAAGGACGTTATTTACAGCTCTAATGCACATCTAAACTTCCCTATTAAAGTGCTGAACAATGTGCTTCTTATTCACGGGTGAATCTTCAATGACAGAGAATCACATGTCCCCAGCAAACCCCGTGCTCTAACGAGACATCATTCCAGTTCCCAACACTTCCCAAATAAAACTATTGGAAAAACAGGAGGAAACAGGTGTTGGAGACATTATGAATGAACTCGGGGCACACAGTCATTGTCTGTGCAACGCTCACTATAAAGAAAGCTTGGGGAAATCCGCTCACTAATAATTCATTGTTCACCCATGAAAAATATGTGTGCCAACAGCCTGCTCCACAGTCATTAAACAAAGTCACGCTCTTGTATTTACCCATTACTTTTGCTTTTTAATGCCCATTTTGTTGTTTTTTTTTCTTTCGGAAAGAAAACATCTTAGAAAATTTAATTACTGCTTTTCAAAGCATTTTGGTCAAAAAGGCTAAAATTTTCTGCTCTCTGAAAGCTGGATTTTTTCCTTATTTTTGCTATATGTTAATAACCACTTAAGTCTTCATTTCATGCTTTACAAAGTGGAAATACCTCCAGATTAAAGTCTTGAAAAAGTCTTAGAAACCTTGACGTTGTCAATAACAATGTTTTGCTAAGCATGATGTGAAGAGGAGATGAGAAGAGAATGATGAGGGTGATGAGGAGCCCAGTTTAAAGAATCATAACAAATGGTAAACAACAATTTTCATTCCAAAAAAAAAAAAAGCCCTCTAACAGCAACCTTTGCATTCAGCATTTTCTAAACCAGCAGATAAGATGCCTTGTATAGAGCAGTGTTAGGGGACCCAAGGAAGGAGCTACCCACAATGGTTAGTCTTGATTTTCAGCAGTTGTTGGAAGGTTCTGGAACACAGAGACAGGTTGTGCTGGGTACCAGTTCCAAGAAAATGCAATGGCCTTGATGGTCACAGACACAACCTCCCACCAGCCCCAGACAGAAGCACAAAATGAGAGATAGAGGCTCAATTAACCAACAGCTGAAGCAGACAGTATTATTCCTGGCAAATGAGCACCCTTCTCTGGAAAACATGCCTTGTTAAACTGGATTTTCTGCTGAGTTCACAGAAGCTTGCAAAAGCGATAATGCAGATGTGCTTCTGTGAGGAGGCTCTTGACAAATTAACCTGGCAAGCATCAGGTGGGCTGAAAAGGAGTTAACTGGTTTAAAAATACAGGATAACTGGGAAATTATCATTATGAAAATAAGCCACTTGACTGTGTTTCACAGGAATTGTTTTCAGCCCTACTTTTCTGAGCAAGCCCATGAAACAGATGCAAAATTTGCTATGGGAGAAGTAAATGATAAAAAAAGAGTAAGATCAAAGTTAAACAATCTTATATATGGTATCTAGAATCACGAACAGGTGTTGTAACAAAATAAACTAAGAATGTCACAGAGCAAAGGACTCTCCATGAATTCAGTGCCTCTGGAAAGAGCATCCTGGGCATGCCATGGGGATGCTGGAGTTTGTGCTGTGGCCATAGGGGTGATGCAATACTTGTACAGAAGAACAGGTGGTTATCAAATAAGGACAGGATTTATCACCTGCTGGTTTTAATGCTGTTTGTGTACAACAGTTCAAGGGGTTTAACCTCTGGAGAGGCTTCAGAAAACAGCCGCGAGAGTGACTTATGGACTGAAAAATGCAGATCACAAGACAAGACTCAAAAAGCTCCATTTCATTTGTCAGAGAAGAGTAAGGGCAAACATGATGAGATCATAACATGAGCTAATTAAAAAACGAAAGCAATTCAGCAGAAGTCATGCGAGCTGTTTTATGGAGGAAGCAGAGGGAATTACCACATTTATTGTTGTCTCACTTCATCATCAAAGGCTGTTTCTGAGTTCCCCATGGAAGTGCATCAGTCAGCCACGGATCTGTTCCTGCCAGCCTCCAATCTATACTATCACCTGGCTCCTGCCAGCAGCCCAAGGGAACATACAGCAGGCTCCAAAGATTCAGGGGAATAGAAAAGGAATGGAAAGCTTCCTGTGCTCCATCCCAGTCTGCTTATACTCAACAGTGCATGGAGAAGTAGGTGGGATCTGGGGGATTTTTTTTCAATATTAATTTCTTGATTCTGAACACAACACATTGGGAAAAAAGCTGCTAAATAAAGTAATAAAAACGCAGTACACTGAATATCCACTAGTTAAACAATGCTGACATTATTGACTAGGCCACCTCGTTGATGGAGAGCAGTAAATTCCCACTGTGTTGTGAGGGACCAGAGCGCCCAAGTGGCCACTGACAGGAGCCTCTTTCAACCACCCTCACCCCACAGCCCTGCCTTGCCATACTCCCTCTCTTCAGCTCACTACCCAAGAGCATGAGCAAAGACATGGCTTAAAACAGGAATTGTGCACTTGCAGAAGGTTCCAGACAGAATATTTCATTCACAAGACACACAACGTAATACCACTCGTGCAGTTAAACCTCAGTGAGCATCCAGCAGAGTGCTGCCTGAGCTGAGGATGTAACCAAGCAGCTCAGGTTTACTCACTGTGCCCAGGCATTGGAGAGCAAAGAGAATCCTCCTTACTCAAGCACTGATATCACCAAGCATGTTATGCTGCTCTACAAGACCACTCTTCATCCTTTACAGATTATTCCCTTTAATAGAGGTAGGTATTTGTTTCCTCATTACAGCAAATGATAAAAAATTAAAAAAAAAAACATGATTAAAAGTAGCTTTCTTGCTTGTTTTTATCATAGACCAACATCACAAGAGAAGCAGAGACACTGAAAAATAAAATTATTAGAAATTGATCTCATAAAGGCCTGAAAAGGACAATAATCCAGGTGTCAGCTTTGCTGGGGAAACCTGTGAATCCTCCTCCAAAAATCATAGGGCAGTGTTGTCTTTGGATTATGACTTCCTGAGCATAATCCCAGCCCACACTCCCAGCTCTGTGACCCCACATGCCCCATACCCAGTTTCCCAACACGTAAAAGCACAGAATATTACCAAGTTTGCTGAACTTTCAACAACTGAAAGCACAGGATGGTGAGGAATGGTATCAAAGGCACCTCCTCCAAAGACATTGTTCTACAGGCAACATAATGCATCAAAGATGTTTAGATCTCCTAATTTACATGTCTTTTCATAAGCCATACACACCACACATGCACTCACAGAGCCCTATTCTACTGGCCAAAAGAAAGGTGCCAAGGACCTCTTCTCCTCCTTTGGCAACTCTGTGTGGTCATCTCTGAAGGCCAGAGATCTGCCTGCGGAAAGAGGGATTGCTTATGCAGGATTAAAGAACTTGTGCGGCCACTAAAACTCAAACTCCACAGTGAAAGTGTATTTCTGAAAGAAGAAAGACGTGACTATCACCTACTTGAAAAAAAGCAAGTGGGAGTCAGAGCATTGGTGAAGAACAGCATTGTTGAAGCTCTTTGCCCCTTCACAAGTGCAGTGAAACCTCTGCTTTCCTTCTCAGATAAGCAAGGGCAGAGGAAAATAATTAGAAGACGCTCCCCTAAAGGTGCTGATGGCATTTGTGAAGAGAAGCTGGTCCAGCTGCACAGACAGAGCTGTGTTCTGCTTTACACACAGTCATTCTGTACACAATCCAAAGCTATGGATACACATGCCATGGAGTGCCACTGGGCACAGAAAGCCATTTAGCAGCTAAGCACCTTCTTCAACCCAGCTTTTTCCCCCAGGAGATAAAATCCAATAAAACTGAGTGAAAGCATCACCTTTTCAAGTTTAAAAACTATTGGTAAGCTTTTCTGTATAAAAATAATAATTTTGATATCAGACAAAAATAGATTGACTTACTATATTTGAGACTAATTCTTGATTCATATTATTTTAATCAGCAGACTAAAAACACAGACAGAAAAGTGTTATTTGCTCTGTTTCTGCTGAGCCTTTGCCAAGTGCCCTTAACACTAACAAGGATTTATAATTAATTAAGCAATCCTTCTTAAGCACATGCACGACAGTATGAAAAAGTGATTCAATCAGAATCTGTAGATAAAGCTGCTCAGTACTAACAAAGCATCCCTTGCCCTAACTTTGAAACCTGTCCCATGAAAGAATGCACACTAAGATTTAATTTTAAAAAATAGCTGTTACTCCCAGCCTTGATTAACCACCTGGAACAGCTGACAATAACTGGCATCCACCAGTTCCTCTTGACAAAACCTTTCCCTTTATACTCCACCCTTAACTTAAATGAAGTGGTTGCCAACTCCTGAGCACAAAATTCTGTAAACCAGACAGCCCATACAGTAGATTCCAGTTGAAATTCATATAATGAAATTATGTATGCATACAACTATAGAAATGCCTAAATATATAATGACTTACACTAACTAAAAGGCTGCATTTATTAGGGGTGATCTACTCGTGACCTTCCAGGACCTGAAGGGAGCCTGTAAGAAAGATAGAGAGTGACTTTTTACAAGAGCATGGAGTGACAGGACAAGGGGAATGGATTCAAACTGAGAGAAAGTTCAGATTAGATACAGAGAAGAAATTATTTACTGCAATGGTGCTGAGGCACTGGAACAGGCTGCCCAGAAAAGTGATGGATGTCCCATTCCTGGAAGTGTTCAAGGCCAGGCTGGATGGAGCTTTGAGTAACTCAGTCCAGTGAAAAGTGTCTGTGTCCACAGCAGAGGGGTTGGAACTGGGTGATCTTTAGGATTCCTTCCAACCCAGGCCACTCTATGTTTCTATTTAGGATTGATTCCACAGAGCAGTTTGCCTGTAAGAGTTGTAGTTAACTTACTCTTCATGTGAGTGCCATCATCACAGTCTTCCCAACTCATTTGATTCCAAAGAAATATTTCCAGTGTCCACAGAGGTTTGGGGATGGGGATCTTCTCCTCACAATGAAGTTTCCAGCACTGCCTTCTGAACTTGCATCTTCAGCCCTAAACAAGCAAGTACAGGGCCCAGGCTTGCTCCAGGTGTGTTGACAATGACATGACACAATGCCAATGGATTAATAAGGCTCATCCATTAGTTTTGGATTGTTTATTAGAGGGCCAATATGAAAGCTGTGGGTATTGCCTTGCTTTGCTCATGGCACAGCTGAGTCACCACGGGCAGCCTTGCACAGGTTCCCTTGCTTGCCCTGCCCAGCCAAGAGAAACGAGGGAGCTGCTGGAACCCCCAGGGATCCACTGGCTGTGTGCCCCTTGCCCAGCCCCTGAGGCGCACAGGGCACACCTTCAGGGTGCATCCTCTCCCCTTCAGTCACGGACCATGACCCTGAGATGAGCTCAGTTGGTTAAAACTTGGTTGTAATAACGCCAAGGTCATGGGTTCAATCCCCTGTGTGAGCCATTGACTTAAGAGTTGGACTCGATGATCCTTGTGGGTCCCTCCCAACTCAGAATAGTCTGTGAACCCGCCCCCTGAAGGCAACAATGTGCAGATACAGGCACAGGCTTTGGAAAGCAGTCGAGTATCACCATGAGAAATACTCCTTACTCTGGAAGAGCTGCCCAAGAACCAACATTGCCAAGGACAGGAGGGTTGGGGCAGATCTCAGCTCTTACCTAAAATGTCAAGTCAAATGGTGAAGAGAAGCTCTTCGTGCAGGCCCATAACTAGAGAAAGGCACATTCCCAGCTGCTGTTTCCACTGGGCACATGGAAACAGAGTCAAAACCCTGGTCCTGTGCTAGGGATGCTCAAACTGGTAATAAAGCTCCCCTCAATAAATTCCCACTTCATTCACTAGCCCAGCCAAAAAGGATTTTTAGAAGTTCCCATAAGCATTCTGAACCCTCAGCAAACCTTTGAAATTAGACTATAACAAAAAACTGAGAAACACTTTGTTGTTTGGCTTGTGTGTTTGGGGGTTTTTTCGTTTGTTTTTTTTAGTACACTGAGTACTGTTAAGAAAAACACCATTACTTGGTATGATCATTTATAGCAGAAATTATTTCTTCTTCCTCTGCATACCCAGAGTTTTCAGAGCTGAATGCACTGATTCTTCCCCTTTTCACAGAGTAATATTCATGCATGTCATGGTGGAAAGGCAGACTGCAGGCAGAAGGGTGCAAAGTTGACATTACAAAACAAAGACACAAGGAATTAAATAATTAGAGCCTTAATGACAGTGTCTCCTTTGATAATCTCTTGAACTCTAAAGATAAAAGCTGGGTTGAAATGTGCATACAAGATGTGTGATCACTGACAGTTTCAAAGCACAGTGAAGCACATTGCAGTGTACCATTCCATAGTATTTTAGTATCTTAAAAGAATATCCTGTTGAAGCAAAAACTCCAGTTGTCTGGGCTACTCCTGCTCTTTTGTGTCTCCCAGCCAGCTGCTTTCCTCACCTTGACTCACTGCTCTCCTGGGCAGCTGGAACCTTCCTCACTGTACTAGTATTTGATAACAGCAGAAGTAACAAGGAATTAGTACTTATTCCATGTTTTTTCCTACTCTTCACCTTTTGGAAAAAAATATTAATAAATCATAAACTAAGGCCACTGACAGGAAAAGAAATTTTACTAAAATTTACCCTCTTTTCTCTCTCTTTCGATAATGTTTGAAGTTATCCTTGCCATTTGCTTTCAAATTTATCTCCATTCTCATCCTGTCATATCAACAATCTTGTCAATTAAGGGGGAAAAAAAATTCAAGATCCATTCAAGCTCAAAAGAGACTGAAAGTCAACTAAAGACATTGTTTAGCTGCTCTGTCCCTGTACACTGAAACTGAGGACTGAAACAGAAATGCTAAAGACAATGGAAGAAAAAGATGCTGATATTTATCAGGAAAGAGTGCTCTAGGCTGCATCAAGCAGAAATGCAAACTCTTATTCATGGTGCTGGATGCATACAGCCAAATCTCAACTTGCTCCTACTATTTTAAAAAGAGATTTCTCTGAAGGGTAAATGAAGGATGAGCTCCAGAGGGAGGAGTCTTGAAAACAAGTTTCACCTAGGAAAAGCTTTTCTAGTCCCTGAAGTTGATACCAAATTAATGCTTCTAGTCTTCCAAAGGGATTGTCACTTGCTTGAAAATAAACACAGAAATTCTACTACAAAACTTGGTTTAGGTTTTCAATGGATGAGCAAAATAGCACAGAGCTACGGACAGAGGTTTTTAATTTAATCTTATTGCCCCATTTATTATCTTCATTAAGGATTATTTCCCTGGCTCACTGGCTGGCATTGTTATTTTTTTGTATCTCAAAATATGTAGAAAGAAGCTACAGCATGTCCTGCTATCAACAACCACAAGTATTTTGCTGATTTCACTTTATATTGCAGGAGTGAACAGGACACATCCTGATCCCCTGAGTGTCCAAACCAGTTTTATCACTCTTCAAATCACTCTAAGAGGAGCTGTCTGTATTTTCCTGGTGGTGGCAAAGACATGCACGTTACTCTAATTCCCTCCTCCCACTGGCCAAATCCAGACTGTGACCTGCAGCCCAGTCTGATTTAAACAGAATAATTAGCCTTTACTAAGCCAACTTAGTTATCAACACCAATTTGAGATGCCTCTCTAAGAACGTAACATCAGCATTTTTTCTGGGATTCACTTAAACAGTTAAAAGGTTTCCAGTTATAAAGTCGCATTAGAATACAAAGCAATTTTTCCCCTCCCAACTGCGCCATTTCATATTACTTGTGTGTCTAATTAGTACTAAAAATTATTGCTGGTCTGTTCTCAATATGATGGCTAAAAACCCCAGAAAAATCCAGTTGGGTTTCCAGTTGGACATACACTGGATCTGACTCTTCTTTGCCTGCAAGTTTGACCATGTAATTTAGCATTTCACCTACATATTCAACTCGTGTAACTAGCAGTGACACAAGCTGCAAGGTATAAAAGAATCAGACCTCTCTGATTACATGAAATGGAACATTTCTTGTTTTCATTAAACATTCTTTCACTGATGTCAGGCCATGCCCCAAAGAGGAGATTCCAATACTACCTTCAAGCTACTTAACAGATCTTAAAACACTGTCAAACTATGCTTTGAATATCCTAAAATGTGCTAGTTGTGAGCATAATGTTATTTTCAGAGGCAGCCAGCCTCTGAAAACAAGATTAGTTTCCAAGCCTCAGTCTTGCTACACAGAGTTCAAATCATGGACCAGGCAAAAAAAGAGTCGCTGTTGCTACTGTTACAGCACTTCATAGTGTGAGCAGGAAAAATAAATAAACCTGAGAACAAGCTATTATTAGTTTTCCTCTGCAGATAAATATTATTAAGGCTTCGTGGTTTACTCTTCAAGCACTTGGCCCCAGAGAAGCAGCATTGCCCTGACCTTTGCAACACGAACCACCAGTGCAGAGACCATTCACAACATCACAGAAAAGGCTGAGCTGGAAGGGACCCACAAGTCCAACCCTCAGCTCAGCACAGGACCACCCCCAAGAGTCACACCATGTGCCCAAAAGTATCATCCAAATGCTCCTGGAGAAGAGAAGGCTCAGGGGAGACCTTATCACTCTCTACAACTACCTGCAGGGATGTTGTAGCCAGGTGGGGATTGGTCTCTTCTCTCAGGCAACCAACAGTAGGACAAGAGGGCAGGGGCTTAAGCT
>JAWWEV010000167.1:3205710-3218658 GCA_035583235.1 Hafferia zeledoni | reverse complement strand
ATGATCTGGTAAAGGGACTGGAGTTGGACCAAGGGTTGGACCTGATGATCTTGGAGGTCTTTTCCAACCCAATCCATTCTATGATTCTATGAAACCTTCAAGACAAGGGATCAACACAGACTCAAAAAGCAAGGCAACAAGACATTGCCCAAGTAGGATGACATGACAACTTAAAACTGAACACACACAGGGGAGAAAGTCCTGGTGAAAGTGTATTTTCAAATACAGAAGTTGGGCATTTCGTCCCTTCATGCATTGTTTTCCCACACATTGCTTCCAATCCTAAAATAAGCCAAATTTAAAATGAAAAATAATCCAAGGACAACACACCTAAAAATACTTCCAAGAGGCAAAAAATAAGGTGGAATCAGAATAAAATTTCAGATCTCAGTCTGTTTCAAAATGAGAAGTGACCTGCTTTTCTATTTATTTTAATAGGTGGTTTATTTGTTTAAAGTTTCAGCAGTTATTTCCATGTCTGTCCTTTGCAAAACTGAAGAAACTGAGACTGTTTCCACAAACTATTTCAGAAAAAAAACAATTTACAGATAAAATTAGAGGCATATAACTAAGTGCCAAGTGTTTGAATTCCAGTTCTTGGTGAATGGAAAACCAGCAGCTTCCTGTTACAAAATGTACCAACAGTTCATGTCTAATAATACACATAATATCTAACCATTTATATACTTCAAATATAGATGCTTCTAAAAATAATATTAAAGCAGGGTATTTTTAGCCAGGTGAATTTCTCAGGAGAATGAAATTCTGCAGTTTGCTGCAAGGAAAAAATAGATTAATTAGTTAAAATTTTAAAAGCATCTCTTGGTTTATACCAGAATAAAAGTAGAAGGTTTAGCCCCAAAGCTTAAATAAACAAAAAGCAAATGGATAAAAAAAATTGAAGAACAGGACGCACACCCTTTGATTAAAGGCCCAGCTATTGCTTCATTCATAACTGTATCTTCTTAAACAGCACTCACATTATTTATTCTGCTGCAAAATTGCAAAGTTCAAACAAAATAATTATTGATTTAAGCACCTCCTTAATTTCTTTTGCTTTGGTAGGAAAAGGGGACTTGTAGGCTAGAAGCATTAAAATAAGATACAAATTAATCACAGATTTCAATCTAGTGGTGAGACAATTGGGAAAGTGAAATTACAGAGTAGACAATGTTTCTCAAAGGAAACTTCAAAAGAAATTACAACCAGCCAATACCAACCCTGAATTTCCAAAACCAAGAACTGAATCCACACTTCCTATCTCAACAAAAAAAGGCTTTCTTTTCTGATACTCTCTGGATAGGCAAAAAGGGCACAAACGGTGTTAGACTCATAATTTTATTTTATTTGGCTTCTTCTCAGATACTTGAAACTTTGGAAAGGTTCATGATTTGTTTACGAGACCTCTTTACAATTTTTTTTTAATTTTTGAGAACTAAAGCTCAGGTTCAGTGCCAAGAGCTTTTGAAAGCAATACCTGCTGTTCTCCTCTAATAATATCCCTGTACCTCTCTCTCTTGGGTGTAACCACACATCAAGTGTCACAGCAGAAGGTGATAAAAATTCCTTGCTAAGACAGGGACAGAGAATAGATTCAACTTTCTGGAGTAAACCAACAGTTTCAAGGACAGAAGGAGAACACATGGACACCATATGCACAACCATTTTCAACTGTTAACAAGTAGCAGCAAAGGAGAAAGATAACGGAATATCAGGGGACTACTGGTAATTTCCTACAGCACTGCAGACTTTCTGACCTTGGGTGAGTTTCTTTGTGCCTCAGCCATCCATTTATAACATAAGAACAATATCCCTACCCCTGTGGAGGTTAAGTATATTAAAATGTGTGTGAATAAATAATATGTGTATATATAAAAATATTTTTATATATTTATTTTTATATATCCTAATGGCAGAGATCAGAGAAATAACATAAAGAAATAAACTGGAAGCAGGAAAAAAGGATATATTGAATGAATGTTTCAAAAACACCATCATGGCCTGTAAAAACTTGACTGAATTCAACAGCAGCATTATTAGTTCAACTATGAGTATCCTTGGAGATCCCATCTTGGCCAGTTCAACAGTAAAGGTACTGAACTTGTGAAGGAGGAGCACACAGTAACTCAGAAACTGCCACAATTAAACTGTATTTTCCAGTACAATTAAAAACTGAATGGAACTTTGAGTCGAAGTGACACTTTGCACATTCGAAATGAAAACCCAATGACTGAAGAACCTCCTGAATTTACAGTGCAATCTTAACACCTTCTGTTCAAATGCAGGGCATTAGAAAGGGAAGCTCTTTATATGAAAGGGCAGATCACTGAAAAGTCCGTATTAATCGTCACAATAAAACAGCTTTGGGATTGTTTTCTATCTGGGAGCATTTCATCTGGAGCCACCCCCCCAACAACGTGATATTTACCTGTGTGCATCTATAAATACACCAAACCCATTGGAAACACAAATAGAATAAGAATTTGGCTACTTAATAGCCTCAGATTGCTTATGAAAAAAAAAATCCATCCAAAAGGAAGACACAGCAAGGGCTTTTTTGTAGGAATGTACTTAGTCACATAACTATAACTATACAAACAAGCTGGTTAATACCAATTCCAAATTCCTTTTGTGCTTCTATATTTTGATAACCTGAATCTATAGGGTTTTTTAGCTCCTCCCAGCTCTTCAGGACAATTTATCCTTTGTTTACATCCTAAATGTGATCTCATTTGGTTTCCTCCAACACTGCAAAAAGCCATTTTTTCTGTTAAAGTTATCAGTGTGACTGACCACATTTCTCATCATTTCTTTTACAATTAGCTCAGCAGTGGCAGCGAGACCAAATTTCACACCCCTGAGGCAGCAAACATGATGGCACTGAAACCAATCAACATCCATCTGAATTCAAACTGGGTCCAGATACACACTTGCTTGATTCCCATCCCTTCTCCAGCTGGTTTGGTAGTAAAATTGTGAGGCCCAATATCACACCCAAAAATGGCTCATTGCATATGAGAAAGGAAGGCACAATTTTTCTCCAATTTGCTCTATTAATCTTTATGAAGCTTCACATTAGTGAGACAGTGATATGGAGGTATAAACCGCTTCTGGTAAAGTTAATTAACATATAGAAAAGCAATTACCAATATCTGAACTCTGTGGCTTCATTTGGATTGCTAATGGCATGGGAACAAGGGGGGGTTGAGGCAGAGAAGGAAACCTGATGGCCAACAGATCTCAAGTCACGTGTGGCTCATCAAACAGTTGCTGTGAGCCTAAATTTGAAGTGTGGAAAAATACTGGAGGAACCTCTTAATTAATCAGTTGGAGAGCAGCACAGAGCTGACTGAAAAGCTCCCTGAAATGTGTCAGCAGTTTCCTGTCAACCTGGGAATGCCTCTCCAGCAGATTTTTTGCAGGGAGCTGGAAAGGAGCTTCTCTACCAGGTCCACTCCACACCCTTGTCATTACTTGGATTACAGAATGGGTAGCGAAGAAAGAAACAGAGACATTTTAAATCTCAATAGGGATTTGCAAATGTTTTGGGAGCACACCCCTGATGTAGATGATCTTCATAAATTAGGAAAGAAGAACTCCATCACCAGAAGAAAATCTAGTGTAAGACCAGAAAATAGGGAGAGCTAGAACTCCCCAAATTTTGACCACCGAGATGTCAGCTGCCCAACTCAACAAGATTGGGAAAGCAACATGAAGAAAAATCTAGCTGAGCAAGGCAGCTTTATTTCAATGATTTCTAACCAGTTCTGAGTCGAATTCTTAAAAAAAAAAAAAAAAAGTCTAGGGAAACTGAAGAGTTTGGTAGATAGCACAAAGAGTTGTTAGAGTTCTAGAAATCCCATAAAAGAACCAGGTTTGCCCAGAGTAGGGAAGATGAAAGGGGGTGAAAGCCTACCCTGCAGTGAGGACCTGCTTGCCATGCCCACCAGGACAGTGACCACCCAGTTTTCAGCAGAGAACATTGCAGAGAAGTTTGCAAAGAAATAACAAGTCCTGCCTCAACCCACCCTCTCCAAATCTGAGGCACACTGACAGGTAATTGCTCAATGCACCAACTTTCATACCAGGTAAACTGAGCCTGTTAACTTGGAGTGTTTCAGTGGAAGGGTGGGACCAATCCCTGAGCAAGGTCACAGTTCTGCTTCAGTTACAGAAGGTACAAACAGTGAATACAACACAGCACCAACAAACACAGTAATTAAACCCTGATCTGCTCCAGTGGCATCACAACAACATGGCAACAGAGTGTATTCCTTCCTGCATCTGCATGTACAATTACACCACGGCCACGGGCTCCTAATTGGCAATGCCCTGTGTCTCAAATAACCAATGCAAATTTAGTAGCCAAATACATCCGACTTTCTCAGCATCACTAATAAACACCAGTGTGTGGATGAGAGATCACTATCTTGCCATCCACTTGACGGAAGTTTCTCTGGTAACAAAGTTAAATATTTCCAAAACAATACCCTCTAAATAGGGCTACAAGTCATTGGCGGTGTTTTCAAATCAGACAAAATAAGCACCAGTGCAGCAGTCGGACACTGTTGTGCACAACACAGGCACTTTAATATGGAAAAATGAATGGAGTGTGTATATCAGTACCAATAAAACAGGAATGATCCTGCTGTGATTCATCGACCTAAGATTTCTGACTAGCATTTACAATGGGCTTGATGCTAAAAACCTCAGACCTTTCTTTGGAAAGTGCCTCTGAAATGCTCTGAACAATGTTTTTTATAAATTGCACAGCATTTTAAATAACACATTTCCCATAAATGGCCTTAAGGCACAAAACTTCCAGTTACAAGAAAATCCAGCTTACACATGTAAAACCATCTCGAGAAGAATAACAAAAAAATCAGCAAAACATTTAGAAATTTTCCCTGATACCACATTTGTTAAGTGAGACATCCTGATTTTAAGCAGTTTTTTTAAAAAAATTGGTGTTTTAAAGAATACCACCTGCAGTGCTCCTGCTCTCTGAAGAATCAGTGCTCACCCGGCACCCAAACAGCTCAGGAAGCACTGGAGTGTAAGTGGCTTGAGACATGCTAAAACAGCCTTAGAACGTGGTCTGGTATCCTCCTTACACAGGGATTCCTGGTCTATGCACTAGACACAGCCTCTTCTCCAGAATAATCCATCAACCAAGCACAGGGAAAAAGGCAAACACAAATTCAAACTGAAAAGTGTATATATACATCACAATGGAAGGGAAAAATTCATATGCACAAATCATTAAAGGCAGCCCATCTATCTGCTTCATCCTTCCTATCGTGTCTTTCTCTGTTGCATTAAGTTGCTCTCCTTATTCCACACATGCCACTGAATTTTGTGTTACATAGTGCAAAAAGGACCAACTCCAATGGGATTAAGAGCAACTCCTTGAAATACTCCCAGAACTGAGAGAATTGATCCAAGTGACACAATTCTCTCTCTAACTCTCCCTTCAGCCACACAGGAGGGTATGATGTCCTTCCCCACGGGCTGAAAACTCCATACAGGGACCAGCATTGTGGATCTAAACTCAAAATTAATTACACTGTAAGAATACAATTTCCCTCCCTCCCGGGTGATGCCAGGTGCCTGCCCAGTAAAATGGTGAGGGGCCACACTGGTGCTTCAGATAAACCATCCAGAGAAGCAGGAGATCACCCTCAGAGGACATGTCTGTGAGTCTCAGGATATTCAGACCTGGTGCAATGTTTAAGACCAAACCTTACCAGGTTATCAGAAAGCACTTCTATACCTGAATGCAACCAGGTCTTCCAAGATAAAAAAGCTTCAGCTCCAGCTGGCAGCTGTCCATCCATCCTGCTCCTCCTCTCTTGCAAGGGAGAACAGTAGGAAAAGGAAAGAATAACACCCTTGATACAACACAGCTGGAAAAATCTCCCTTTAGACAAAGACTGACATTCCAAATGACCACCTTGAATGGCAGAACCCTGCATGCTCATGTGGGCAGAAGGATCAAAGCTGGATCAATAAGAGCAACAAAAAATGACTGAGTTTATTCAAGATAATGGATAGTAAAACAAGCCTTAGTGGTTCACACCTTAAAAGGTGCTGGTCATCTGCTCAGACTGCTACCCAGAGGAGGTTACAGAGAATGCAAAGCTTAACATTTCTCCTGCTGCTCAAGTTACTAAAAGTGTAAAATTACCTGACGTTCCCTTGGCCAAAATCACTCCCTGTGTAAATATAACGAGTCAGCATCAAGACCTTTGCATCATCAGGATACAAAATTGGGGTTTGTTCCCCATCTGTAGAAGGGTTAAGCCCACCACAGTGTTGCCCTTCCTGCTGCAAATGGTTCCCACTGGCAGGATCTGTCTGAGCACAATCTGTTGTGAGATGAGAAAATATTTCTGAGTAACAATCTCTTCTGCAGGAATGTAGATTTCTCTGCAGAAACCACGGCATGTCTGAGAGAAAGGGCAGCAGATAATGAGATTTTGCTGACATTTCATAATCGCAAGCACAGACTGGCACAAGCGAAAGGGAGCATTTGATTCCAAGGGCAAGATGTGATGCACAGGTTGGTCTGTCTGCTGCCACTAATGCTTGGCTGCCTCCTTTTCCTGCTCTCAGTCCCTCAGGAACTGTATCTGTCTGGTCTCAGCAGCCCAACACGTCACCCTGTCTACCAGCAATGAAAGTGCAGCATGTCCTAAAATCAGGGCACGCGGTCAGACGTGCCCAACCAGTATTCACATTTGCCTGGAGAGAACAGGGTTATGAGGCCATAGATTTCAAAATCTAGATGGTAGGGATGATCCATTATTCCTCCAGGAAGGAAAAAACCAGGTAAGTATCTGCCATCATTTCCCTATCCCAGTGTAATGGTATCACCTTCCACCGGGCTCAGATGTTGGTAGAAGCAGCTTGTAATGTATGTGGCTGTTGCCAAAATACACCACGCTGCTGTACAGGGATCTCTGTACAGTGGTA
The DNA here is from genome assembly GCA_035583235.1 of Hafferia zeledoni. NCBI lineage: Eukaryota > Metazoa > Chordata > Aves > Passeriformes > Thamnophilidae > Hafferia > Hafferia zeledoni. The sequence continues at coordinate 3,211,683 of JAWWEV010000167.1, read as the reverse complement.
ATCAATTGTGCTTGCTGCAGCAGAGCAGAGCAGAGCAGATGCTCTGCTGCCACTGTGGTACCCACACCCCCTGTGTTTGCTCACGCTGCTGCAGAGCACACCGGGCCACAGCCAGGGCAAGGCAATCCCAACGTTCCTGTGCTGACAAAAATCAGCCAGCTGAGGAACGTGCATTTCTCCCCCCTGTATCTCCAGACACACTAGATAACTGATATAAAGGGAAGTCTAAAAAATGTGTATTGATAACATGCTGCACCTATGATGCCATGTACATATAGTATTATAACAAGCAATTCCACGTGAGTATTCATTTAGCTACACTGAATGACATGCATATTGTAATTCAGCATCAAGCACTGCCTCCCATCCACTCCCCACACAACTAAAGACACAAAATGTTCACACAGGTAGTGCTCTGGTGCAGTACATGACCAAACACAAAACACATCCATGCCAACCAGCAACCTTGCCCCAGCCCAGGCACACAACCCAGCCCTTACACTTGGCACTCACAGAAAGAACACAAAGAACACACCCCATAAACAACATCTCTGCCATCTCCCTTCTGTAAATCCCCCCAGGTTCAGGCAAAGGTGACAGAGAAGGCACCACAGGCAAGCAGCATATGCAGCCCCATCCCTGACCACCCCACCATAAGCTCCACTGTGCTGACAAATGCCACTATGTGAAATATAAAACATCCCAGCACTGCAGACAGATGTTAGGACACACACACAGCCCCACACACATCCTCTCTCACACTCCTATTTACCCCAGAAAACCTGCTACACACTCTCAACACAGAAATAAATTCCCACATACACCTCCCCAGCATTTGGTGCCTTCTAACCTGTGTGTCAAATCCATTTTCTACCGAGCTACTCTTCCTTGCTGAGAGTCCATCTCCTGCGTTTTCTTGTCCATTGGAAGACTTGAGGGGAATCTGGCTGGAATACAATGGCTTCGTCACCTCCACCTTGCTCCCAAACTTCAGGTAGCAGGGCTGTGGGATGGCCCTGGCCGTCGGGACGTGCAGGATCGGAGCGGCGCTGTGCACGGGTTTAGGTAGTCCCGATTTCATTTTGGAGGCTACCAGGATGGCTGGCATTTTCTCTTTCTGCTTTCCTAACACGTTTCTGTCAGCAGCAGCAACAGCAGAGACAGCAGGCAGGGAGAGAGAAAAGGACACGTTGGGGAGGCTGCTCTACGCTAAAGCAGAGTGGTTTACTGCAGAGATCTCCAGAAACAGCTTAGAATTTAAAACCAACAATGCAATCAACCGAAAAAAAAAGAAAAAAAAAAAAAAGAAATCACACCACTTCCAGCCTAATATATCTCCCAGCTTAATGCCAGCCTTCCACCTGTTTCCTCTAATTTTATTTTCAGTTCTTCACCACTGTCCTCTTTCCTATTTCTGCTATTGAACTTGCTCCTTCTTTTCTTGCCTGGAAATGAGAGACTTTCACTCCATTATCTTGTCACTGCATCTCCAAAGTGAGGCAGCCTTTGGACTGGAACAAAAAAGGAACCTGCTGCTGCATATGCTTCCCCTTCCGTACGCACTAGAGAGTGAGTGAGCAGGATTTCCAGCTTAAGATGTCTTTCTTCAGTCTTAGCCAAGAAGCAGATGTAGCTCAGTGTGTTAATGACTGATGCCCTTGGATACGAGCCTTAGAGAATCAAGCTGCTTAAGCCTAAATAGCTGTGAACAGGACAACGATGCTGTAACAGAAGGAGCAACGTCCACTGACAGCGATTTTAAATCAAAATACGTCAGTGGCCACAAAATTTCCCGGCTCCCCCGGTGCTGAGCATAAAAAGCTGGAGAGGAGGGGGAGGAAAAAATAAAAAAAAATAAAAATAAAACCGATTCAGCTGGCAGAGGGAAGGGAAAGCAGCCGGCAGCTCATGCTCCCTCCCGCAGTGGAGCTCGGCGCATCCCGGGGGGGCCGGGACCAGCCGGCACGGAGCGGGCAGGGCGGGCCCCGGATTGGTCCTGCCCGCTCCAAGCAGGAACAAAAATAAATAAATAAATAAATAAACCCCCGAATCTCTCCCTCTCTCCGCAAGGGGAGGAGCGGCCTCGGTTCCCGCGGCGGGCGGGAACACCCGCGGGGCGGAGGGGTCTGGAGGGAGGGATGGTCCTGGGGGAAGGATGCTGCAGGGTCCGGGATGCCCCGGGGGCTGGGGGGAGGGACGCTGCGGGGTCCGGGATGCTGCGAGGTCCGGAGGGAGGGATATTGCGGGGTCCGGGATGCTCCGGGGTCCGGAGGAGAGGGATCCTCCGAGGTCGGCACGAGGCGAGCTGCAGCCCGGCTTCTTTTCGAAATTTAAAATTAATTAATTAATTAATATTTCAAATCAAAACACCTGGAGGTGACTCATTGTTCGTGGCTGTACGGGAAAACTCCCGCTGCCAGCATCAACAGGAATGTGAATAAGCGCGCTGAGTAATCCGGCCCTATGATAGCAACGCTGGGCTCTGGGGAGCCTTTCAGTGCCGCGGGGTCCTCCCCGCGCTGCCCTGCGGATGTCGCGATCCGGTACAGCCTCCATTCCTGCCCATCCCGACACATTCCAGACCCGCACACAGCCCTCCTCCTGCCCACACCTGCAGGTCTCCTCTCCCCAGTGATAGGACAGGATGAAAAGGCCTTCAAATGCCAGGGGAGGTTTAGACTGAATATTAGGAAAATTGCTTCACTGAAAGGACTGTCAGGCATTGGAACTGGCTGACCAGGGACGTGTTAAAAAAACATGTCGGTGGCACATTTGGGGACAGTTTAGTGATAACGTGGCAGCACTGGGTTAACAGCTGGACTGGATGATCTTTGGGGTCTTTCCCAACCTTTGCAGGGAGGGGATAGTGTCTCAGAACAACATTCTCAAACCGAACACAAGACAGAAGAGAAAGGTGCCTTTAAATCACATCCTCATCACAGCCCCAGGTATTTATTTCCGAAACAAGGGCACTTCCTTCATCTCCTTATTATCACCTCATCCACTGCCTGCACACCAAATTTCTGAACCACTGCCTGGGTGGCAAAGAAAAGAACATCTCCAGCAAGGAGAGAGAATCACAGAGTGGCTTGGGTTGGAGGGAACCTTAAAAACCATCTAGTTGCAAACCCCTTGCCAAGGGCAGGGACATCATCCACCACACCTGGTTGTTCAAAGCCCCATCCTACCCAGTCTCGAACACCTCCTGGGGTGGGACATCCAGAGAAGCAATAAACCCACCCTTGAAATCTTTGAAATACACACTGGGTGAGCATCCAACCTACAGAGCTGCCCAGCAGGGCAGAGAAAGCCCAGCCCCACCGCCCTGCCTCTTCCAGGCTGCCAGCAGTGCCCAGGCAAGGAAGGCTCATGCTTACTCTGTCAAATCACTTCAAGGTAAAATATGACACCTCTTTGACACCCTGACTTTTTTAGAAAGTTTTAAATGTGCAAATCTCAGATTTTTAGATCTGAGGCTCTTTCAGGTAGAAGAATGAGGCATTTCTAGATTGTACAATATGTGTCTCCAGGATTAGGCAGCGGGATTAGGACAGCATTTTAGGAAAGAGATGAGACCTGCCTGCTGGATCCTTCTGTAGATGTCATTTTACATGACTTACCCAAAGTTACACAGTGCCTAAGTGGCAGAATTGAAAATTAAAGTCAGAAGTTGTGTTCTACTTATTATAAGGTATTATTCTTCAGCAACAAAGTGTAATTCAAGTTCCCACAGTAGACATAAAGCTCACATGGTGGGGTTTGGTTGTTGCTGGGATTTTCAGCACATCTGCTTTCACATGTACCAGTTCTTCAGGCTGACCTGTGGTAGTTAGAAATGGGTACATTTTTTGTAGCTGTTTCTGTAAGAAACTGTTTTCACCCTGGTCTCTTTATCCACTAATCTCAGATTGGAAACTGCACATCCCTGTCCATCCATCTCACTGAGATGGCAATGAGACAAATCTTCTAATGTTCTATCATAACCATGCACAATGGCAGCTTAAACACAACTATACAGAACATTTCAAAACCTACAACTCAATAAAGAATGTAAAATTTGCCATATGGAAGAACTGGTAGTGTTGGGAGCAGAAATGTGTCAGATGCTCCAATACCACTTCCATCTCTCAGGGCTGAGAACTCAGCCTTGCTAGCGAAGAGAAGGCTGGGCTGAACTATGAAAAACCTGAAGAAGATCCAAGTCTGAAAACAAGGTTAATTTTAGGTCTGTAATAAAAAATAGTAAAGTTTAAAAGCTATTAGAAGATCTAATTGACAGCTTTATGTTCTGTTCTTCACTTGCACGTTTTATGAGGTTCAGGCCACCAATCCCTGCTGCACAAAACTTGCCAGTTTTTGTTGTTGTGTGTTCCTCTCAGAAAACTGGCCACGTTACAGGACACCAAAGCACCACAAAGTTAATCTGACCAAAAGGAAAGGATTCTTTTCATTGCTCCTTTAACAATTATGAAATCTCATCCTTTGATGATGGTGGATTGAATATTCCACAGTTCCTTCTGACACCTAAGGGACTCTGACCGATTTCTCAGTGTGCAGACCTGTCTCCTGAACTGAAGAAGTGCCTTCTGAATACACTCAGTCTACACTCCTGACAGGTATTTTGCCAAATCAGTAAAATGGACACATTCTTCACCAAAGCTTAATGTGAATGCTTGATAACACCTGTGAGGAGTGGCCTGGAATTACTGTTTCTCTGATGGATTCAGTAAAACCCAGCTATTTAAGAGAAAAGTTTGTGTTTAATAACACTGTGTCATATAATACCTTTTTTTAAAAAATGTTACACATATTTTGCTTTATATATCTAAACAGCACAGCATAAGGGCACTGAACTGCAAGTTACTGTATCCAGTGGCAGTGGTGTCATACCATGAGGTCATAAACTACATCACACTGCAGGCTTCATCTGCAAGGATGGGCAACATCAATTTTGGTCTATCTTTGGAAGTGACTAATTTGTGGTTTGTTTGGCCTTTTTTCTTTTTTTTTTTTTGTTTTGTTTTGTTTTTTAATTTATTTTATTTGGGGGGAGTGTTTGTTGGTTTTCTTTTTTTTTTCTTTTTTAATAAACTGATTTTATCTCGTTTTAAGGCTAGGATTTTTAAAAGAAACTACTTCTCTTGGACAGTCAGTGGGATCTGGGAACCTAGCCTGATTTTATTTGAAAAGCCCAACCAGTTTTCCCTTCCTCTGTTTTGAATCACCCAAATTTTTGTGTCTAAAGTAGGAGTAAGTAATCTTAAAAAGCAGGCAAATTATCTAAACAAAAATCAAGAGCTTCATTCCTTCCTGCCACAAATGTCAGATGAGCCAGTAACCAGAGGAAATTCCCTTGCAGTTTTAAGTCGGATGAGTATCTTTGCCTGAGTAACCACAGCATCCTCCCTTATCTGCCTGGAGCATCCACCCACTCCCCAAACGAGCAATAGAGAAGGAAAAATGCCATAAACAAGCACTTTACTTCCCTGTCAGGGAAAAACCAAACGACAAAACACAATGAAAGCACAATAAAGTCAGGTGACATGGCTTACACAACTGATTTTGAAGCTCAGAAGGTATCATTGCTTTGGATTTTGTTCAACATCTTTATCAATTATTTAGATGAGGGGATCGAGTCCATCACTAGCAAATTTGCAGATGACACCAAGTTTGGAGGGAGTATCGACCTGCTGGAGGGCAGGAGGGATCTGGAGAGGGACCTTGATAGGCTGGAGGGATCTGGACAGGGAGCTGGACAGGCTGGAGGGATCTGGAGAGGGACCTTAATAGGCTGGAGGGATCTGGACGGGGACCTGGACAGGCTGGAGGGACTTGGAGAGGGACCTGACAGGACAGGAACGGCCTCCCCAGAGAGGGGGTGGATTCTCCGTGCCTGGAGGTGTTTAAGGTGAAACTGGACGTGGCACTCAGTGCCATGGGCTGGTGATCACAGTGGGATTGGGTCAAGGGTTG
>JAWWEV010000167.1:3179297-3203733 GCA_035583235.1 Hafferia zeledoni | reverse complement strand
CAACACTCACAGCTTTGAATTCCTTATGTTTCCATTGCTTTTGGATTTGTAGTTGTATCGGTTGCTCAGATGTCTGGAAACACACACTGACAGGGGGCCTGGGATGGGCTTTGGAAAGGTCCATCTGTCTGACCTTGCAGGTAAAGTTCATTCCTCGGCCTTAAACTCACCAGGGAAGGACTGAAAGGGCTGAGGAATGCAAGAGCTCATTTCAGTTAATGCTTTCTGTGGTGCTGTAAGATTTACATGCCTACTATTTGTCTGCACAATGGTCACAGCAGTGACCACTGTGTAAAACATTTACACCTGAATAATCTTTATGACCCCAGCAGAGCAGCTTTCTCGTGCCAACCTATAGCTCACCTTGACTTACGTGGCTCTCAATGTCCCTGACTGTAATAACAGACATCATCTTTCTATGCCACTGACAGCACCTGGAATAAACATTTCAATACCATTTGGGAAAGGTACTTGCAAATCACGTCTCCCTGACAGAGATGTGCATCTGGGTATTCTTAATCTATTCATGTGTCCTTTGTTTCCACAAGGTTAATAGCACCAGCTCCTACATTATTTTATGCCTGACTTGACATTCCTATGGCTTGGTGTATTTGGGAAAGCAAAGAAAACATCTGTGCCTATGAGAATATCACAGAAGAAAGGTGATGATGATCATGATACAAATACCACAAACTACTCTGGACTTTAAGAACCACCAAGTTAAGATGAAATATGAAGAAGAAGACCTGAAAAAACGCTCCCTCCCCTGTGCTGCTGTTCTCCCCACCTTCTGAAGAAGTGGCATGGAAAAAATAACCACCACTTACAAGCTGACAATCTCACATCATCAGGTAGTCACCTTCTGTAACCTTGCTGTCCTTTTTTAAATGCACCTGCTCTATCATCTGGAAGAGTTGTCAGAGCCTGAAGGTAGGGACCATCTGAGAAGCAGATCAGAAAAGGCTGCATTTCAAAGCCTTTTTACAACTGGATCTGCTTAAGCATTCCAACCCAGCCTCAGCTGCCATCAGTCTCTCCCCCATCAGCAGTTCTGAACAAACACAAATTGGCCAGATTATCATTAAGCAACTTCAGCTGTTTCGTAAAGAGCAAAGTATCACTATTCAAACTAAGTGGCAAGAAGCAGATTTTCACCTGCTCTAAATCAATGCAGTTTCTCCACAGCCAACATCAGGATTTGACTTCCAAATTAGGCATATTTATCAAAATCTTCTTTACATAATGATTCCAATCCTATCTTACACTCACATTATCTCCATTCCCATCAGTACCATTTCCTATCAATTTGTATTAAAAAAATCCTCTCGTACACTGAGCCCACGCTCAGTCCAGCTGGTGCTGCACAGTGCAGTTCTGGAGCCGTGGTACAAGTGCTTGTGGTGCTCAGCCACTGCCAGCTGGCACCAGGGAATGCCAAATACCACCCCACACTCGCAGGCTTTGCCAAGGACACCTCACAACCCAGGCCTGCAGGGGTTCTCTTCCCTTGAATCCAAAAGAAGGGAGAGTTTCCACAGGACAACCATTCAGGAGCATCTCTCTGCTTAAAGTCACCACACAATGTCATAATCATTAATTGCAATATTACCAACACCAGACATTTCTGAACATGTTACCAGAAAAAAAAAAAAAAATCTAGGTTGTTCACAATGATATAAAAGGAAACACAAAAAGTGCTAAGACACAGTGCCCTGATATGAATGTTGCCCCCCTCCACAGCTCCTTTAAAGACAGATCTGTCCTGACTTGATGTTTATGGAAAATAAAAGCACATCCTTAGCAACTGAAGCTTGGGGTACAATAATGGTCCTACTGAAATTCTTAAGGCAAAGATTTCAGCAAAACTTCTTCACATTTACACAGACACAAGTCAACCACCAGCCCAACAGCTGTGACCATTCTTGAGAGTCAAATCCCCAAACCCAACCTGCCACCTTCATCTCCAATGTGATGATCTGTTCAAAGGTAATTTGACAAGGATTTCCTACCCCATCAACTGTGGAAAAAAAAAACCAGCAAAAGGTACTGATTCATTTCATATCTAAAAATCACATTACATTTGAGGGAGGTGTTTACTTGCACCTGCCAAATGTCACGCTCGGTTTTAAACCAGAAAGCTTAAAGGATCACTTTGCAAGAAAATGTACAGGAAACAGTTTTTCTTTAATCTCCCTATTAACCTAACACAAGATAATCAAACTCAAAGTGCTGCAGGGCCACTACACAGCCTCATGCACGGCAGGATCAAGCTTCCCTTCTAAAATTTCCTTTTATTTCCTGTGTTCTCCAGTTTTCCCATTGGCAAACAGATAACTAACCCTCCTGCTGTTTTAACACTGATATTTTTCAAGCTTTTGTAATATCCACCAGCCAGAACTGACTTAAAAACCTGCAACTCAACGCTGTCCTAATATTTTGTTTCATACCAACTCAAAGGAGGATCCCAGTGCAATGATTAATGACATGTTTGTTGCCTTAAACAGCTTTGATAGTTCAACATTTAATCCATGCTATTTTTTTAAGGGGACAGGTTTCCTGCCACCCAGAATTTTCCCCATGATGCTGCATTGAACTCACTTGGCTTAAAAGCTACAGCATAAAGACCTGACAGCCTTGCATTTACCTTACACACCCCATCCCGTGACTTTTGATAACACTGCTCCCAGTGCCTGGAATATTTTGGGAAGGTGTCAGTGTCCAAATACCACCCAGCTGTAACATGCTGTATCACCCCCAAGGAAGACCTGGCTGATGTTTATCACAGTAAAACAAACAGCAGGCAGAAGGCACAGCACTGAGAGAGACATTTTCTGCATTTCATGTTTCTTCTTCCCATTTTAGTAGTAAGGACATTGTAACATACCACCTTTATGTTAAATAAATGGAATTCAACTGATGGAATGATTTTGTGTGTTCTGAGACACAATCACCTCCTGTATGAGAATCAGCTTTGTTTATTCCAGTGGTAAAACAACCTGTATTCAAGCTACTCCCAGCTGCCTAGAAACTCACTGATTGCACTGTGAAAGCAGTTGTAGTCAATGGTCCCTGTCACAACATGAGTGCACTATTGGCTGTTGGCAAGTGGGTCAGGTTGTCACAGAAAAAGTCCTTCTCAGATGCTCCTTTCCTTCTGTCCCGGTTGGCACATGAAACAGGGACGTTACAGCTGCTCAAAGAGATGCTGCTGAATTTCAAAATGCTTCCATCTGTTTAACTTCCTAAAATGACTTTAAAGAGCTGGATACAACAAACACATCTGCCATCTCAGCACGTTAAAAAAGATCATCTGGAAATTAACTGGCAAATTATAAATCTTTTCAGATAGAGGCCCACAATGACGTTTCAATACACGTGTAACATCTGTTCCACCTTCAGCTATATCCCAAGGCTTTGCACCTCTGGCTTTCTGCAGAATGGAGGCAAGCCTGACCTGAGTTGTAAACAGCTCTGTACCTCCTCGTCTCACTGCTGGGATTTGTTCAGGGACACATCACTGGGCATCCATCTACTCAATTCTGTCACCAGTGGAAGACTCAGCTGGATAAAACCTTGAGTACTGTGGTCTGATCTCACAGCTGACCCTGCTCTGAGTAGAAGGTTAGACTGAAGACCTCCAGAAGGCCCTTTGAATCTGAAGTAGCCCAACTATTCCCAAATAAAATAAAAGACAAAATAATAATTTAAAAAACCCATTAGGATCCACTGGAAGAACCCAAAGAGGAAATCAGCTGTAAGGAACTATCTGGCCCATCACAAGAAAATATTTAGGCAGGAGGGCCAGCAGAAGACACAGCAGATCAAATTTAGGAAGAAAATGGTAGCACATGTTTAAGTGTGATTTTTCTTTTGGTTCTTCTCTCACATCTCTCACAAACATAAATGTGTTATCACTGAATTATGATGTGAACAGATGCTCATGTGTAGGATTTGCAATGTGCATTAACCTCATCTGCACCAACAGCAATTTCAACACCAAAGGCAAAGCACAATGCACGTTTTCACCCCAAGGTGTGACACAAGTGCCAAGTGCAGCACCAGGACATGTCAGAAAGTCCCTGCTGCATTCTCAGCATACTCTTAAGAGATGACCCCCAGGGAGCTGCCAGAGCCACTGGAGAGGAGAACACAGGGGACACAGGAGGAAGGCAGCCACCGGGGAATGTGTGAACAACTAACTGGGCAGCAGGACAGGTGCTCTGGCTAAAAGCTTGGGAACTACAGGCTGAGATAGGCCTTCAGTAACAGGAACTGGTATTTGCTACACAGTGTTGAATCAAAACCTTTGGAGTGCATCACTGTTCTGTATGTATACAAATGAGAACCCACATTTTCTTGGCTGTAAATAGTTTGTGCAATTCATAGCAGTTAGCTGTTCCTGTCTTTTTCCAATTATAAACTCAGGATAAAATGGCACATTAAGTTACCTCATGCAATTCTGGACCACCTACTGTTAGAAGAGCAATTTGAGGATGAGCTGCTGTTGCTGCTAATTATCAAAATTAAAACCTGAAATAGCAATGTTCACTTTTAAAAGTAAGATGATTTCCTATTGCAGGCATAACTTTCCACTGCCTTCCCCTGCCAACAGTTATCACTTCTGTCTGAGCTTTCTGGACTGAAACTTTGAACATAGAAATGCCATCATCCAGAAAACCTTTCCAAACACTTTGGGTCACCATTTTGGGTCTTTCAAAACAAAGCCATTTATTTACCCTTGGCTAATTACCTTTTAGTCTCTCTGCACAGACGCAAAATATTTGTGTTTCTATTTTGTCTTTTCTTTTACATTTTCAGACAGCTGCATCCATTTCCAAAATCATCATCATGATGTTAGGAAAAAAAATTTCTCCTGGACAGTACTGCTGTTTGTACAACACTAAAAAATTACAGCTATGTATGCATGTGCACACACACACGTGTATTGTGAGCTGAATAAAAATGTGGGGATGCCTAATTTGACCTGAGAAAACCAGAACAGCACTTCAACATAAACAGGAAAAGTTCAACACTGTTTGCAACGCAGCATCACCAAGCCAATTCCAATCTCTCTTACACTGTGCTGAACAAGCATTTCCAATTCAAAGGAGTAATTAGCATGCTGTAAAAAAACCAGAGCACTAGCAAATACCAAAGCTTTAACCTGGCATTAGCAAAGATCAATGAGAATTCATCACTGTAAGCCCACCACCAGCACTTGGTGCCCAGACACACTGGGAGTGCTGGGACAGGCAGGACTGTGCCTGTGCCACCCATGCTGCTCACAGGAAGGTTCAAGCCTCATTAAGACATCATTAAATACCAGGTATCATTCTTGTAAACATCATCATCGTTATTTTAAAGCTGACTGAGACTTCCCACTCCAACGCCTTGTTCTCAACTGCTGATCATCCTGTCAAACTGAGCACTGCCCAGCCCAGAGGGACCAGAAGAAACAAAAGGAGGACTCCAATCCCAGAAGGCTCAGAGAGAAAGTCTGTAAGTGGAGCTGAGAGCATGGATTATGGAAAAATATGGAGATGGAAACTGGGTCTAAGGAGGCAAGTGTGAAGAGCACAGCCAACAACAGGACCAGGTTGAACACCCAGCTATAAAGAGAGAGAAAGCATTAGGATAAGGAAGCTCTGAACCTATAAAATACTACACATTGTATGTCCCAAAATCAGGTTCACATTTTATGCCTAAAGTTACTAAAATACTGATTTTCATTTTCCCAGTGTTTCAGACCCTTATTTACATAGTAGAGATTATCCCATCCCCATAATTCACCAAACCTCATCCAGAGGTGAAGTGAAGGTACGTTACTGCCAATACAATATTTAGGTCTCAAACTGACCAGCCATTTTCAATAGGAAGCACCCAAGAGGAAGAATCCATGGGCATATGAAGAGGAAAAGAAAATACGAATTTTGTGGCTAGGGAGGAATTTAGTTAAGAACAGTAAATAAAGCTGTGAGTCTCACACACTGTTCTTTTTTAATTAAACTTACTCTTAAATAACTGCTTGCTAACTCACTGCTTTATAAGGCCAACATTGGAAAAAACAGTACATGGTCATGCCCTTAAACACTATCACTGTGACAAAAAGCTAAAAGCATGTAACAAAATGCTAAAAGCAGCTATCTGGGACATAGGCTTCTGGCTTTTCCTAAACTTTGGACCTTAACATTTCAGCAACCCCAATATTCTTTTAACATTTTGCTTGTTTAAGGAGTTTAATATTGCCTCCCAATGCATATTAGGTGGTGTATCAAAGCACTTCAGGCACTTGCACAGAAGGCTCACAGGGACTCTCTGGGAAGACAGCAGGTCTGCACACAGCCCATCCCTGTGCCCCACAGGAACACCTCCAAAGCCTGCCCCAGCTCCTTCAACACAGATGAATATCCTGAGCTGGAATGGACCCCCAGGGATCACTGAAGTCCAGCTCCTGGTACACCCCACTCTGGATTACGGCATCACCACACACTGATGCTGGGATCAGTCCCACAGGGATCTTTCTCCAGGGAAGGAGCAGGCAGAAGACCAGCTCTGCCAGACATAGAAGTGGAGCTAAAGTAAACAATAAATAATGCAGAGAAGTACAGACACCACACGCAGACCAGTATGATCAAGTGAATGCCATTTATTACACACTACACATGGTTTATATAGGGCTAAGGCTACATTCAATTGGCTAAATTGAACCTGACACCACCTAACTGCAAACTCTAATAGGTTATAATCCATATCTCACAAGTCCAATGTTTTGGTGAACTCATCCTGACTGTTTTCAAGAACACCTCTGGAGTCTTGTAGGAGACCTGAGTTCTCATGAGAAACCTCTGGGGAATTGCTAAGAACTCCCAGGGAGAAATCTCTCCTCCAATGGTCTGCAGCAGCTGCAGCCTTGTTTATTCTTAGCTGCTTTCAGTCTCACAGGCTCTTATATAGATCTGAATTGCTCACCCTTGATTTTCCTGTACCTACAGAGAGCAAGAACACATTCAGCTCAAGCAGAATCAGCACTGGGTGCTGCAGAGGCAGCAGCTGCACCAGGCACACTCCAGCGACCATCACACCCTCCCTCAGCCGACAGCCAGGACTTCTCCACACACACGTACACTGTCACCTGCAAAGGGGTCACCAAACCTCTGCCCCGGTGCCCACAGCAGCCAGGCCTGCCCCACATGACAGCCTGGCACCCAGTCAGCCAGGCTTGGCAGGCAAGGGGACAAACAGCAGATGGCTTTCCCTATCTCAACAACAATTTAATCACGGCCGTCGTGACGCCGCCGACGTGCTCCGAGCCAACCCCCGTGCCTCGCTGCAAGGTGAGCAAGCTGCTCCTGTGACTGGCCAAGAAGCATTTGGAGAGTCTGCAGCCAGGACATAAGTTACACTTACTCATCCTGAACTTCAAAGTAGGAAGAAAGCAACACACACCTGAGCAGTTCAGGGGAAAAAGAAAAGCACTTGGCATTGCAGGAGAGTTGTGGCACTGGAAGTGAAGAGCATGGGATGAGCGCCCAGTGCCACTGCAGAGCTCCCCTGCCAATGCAGGCAGGCTGGCCTGACAGCTTGGCAAACGCCTCCAATCAGGCTGCCCAAAATAGAAACAAGTAAAATTAGTTGCTACTTTGGAAATGTATTTCTTCGTTTTCTTTTTATGAACTGTAAAACCAGATAAAAATGTCTGCACACTGTCCAGGGCAGTGTGACAGCTCTGTTAGCAGGAGGCCCTTAGACACTGAGATGTTACCAGGCAGAGATTTCATTTAAACATGGAAGCATTCTCCACTGTGCAGTTAATGCTGATCTGCATTGGTGTAACCCACAGCCAGGCTCCTCTCCACCAAGGGGGATGTGGAGATGCCATAACTGATACATGGGCAAATCCAAAAGGAAGGCAAAGACAGGAATTATTCTCCTACTAAAGGACAAAGACTATTAAACGTGTCATCTTTTCCCAGTCTTGATTGAAATTAGGAAGCAGACAAAAAAAGTTTAAATTGTTTGCGGTTTTGGCTCCCTAGCAAAAGAAAACTAAAAACCCTCAGTGGGTAGTTGATTTTAGATTACCAGAAGGGTAGAGCTGACATCAGTTCTCTAGGCTGGTCAACAAACAACAGCTCTTCGACATATCTCGGGGACGTACATACATGGATGTGGGGCAGCTAAAGGAAACAGATGTAGTTTTTTCCAAATCTATACAAATACAACAGGGGAGCAGTTGAAGTGGGAATAGTGAGCCAGTGGAAAAGACAAAACCACTGGAAAAAACCTTTGAGATGTGTATGCAAGTTAGCAAAGAGAAATAAAGTGTGATAAATAGATGATATATCAAAATGTCTGTAAAGCAATCTAAAACAACAGCTTTCTGTTTGGATGTGAATATCTGTTTTGATTTCATGTTTATAGCACTACAGAGCCCCAAACAAATGAGATGAAAAGCTGAGAGGTTTATGCAGATAACCTTGCTAGGGAAGGAAGAAATAAAGGAAGGTACTGTTTATCTTTCCTTTTACTCTCAGTATTTTGATTCCCTGCCCCCATAAACAGGAGGGTGAGGGAACTCTAAAGGTGTTTGTGACTTTGAAAACTTAGTTCTGTTGCTCTGATCCAAAAGCCCCACAAAATATTCCTCCTCTTTTTCTGTGTTATGCTTAACCACCCAGAGCCAGGGCACAAAGGGCAGCGGTTTCCAACATGTGTGTGCACAGGCACACACTGCAAACCTTTGTGTGGCAGAGCTGTGCTAGGAGCAGATAATTACAGCAAAGAAAAGGCAGCTCTGGATATAACAACGTGCAAGCAAATTCAATTGCTAAGGACACTGCCTGCAAACAGCCCTCAGAAACAAAGAACCAGCCACATTAGAGCCATCTTTCATACTCATATAAAACAAGTAATTGAGTCATGGGCAGGGTAAAGCCTGGGAGCACAAAGAAAGATCACAAGTCAAAGCTGGAAACTGTCCCGGCCGTGCCATATTTCAGCTCCCTCTCTGTTTGCTGTTCTTCCTATTCAGGGTTTGAGCCCAGCACCAAAGCTCATTATTAGGCTGTAATCAAGGCCATCAGAGCTCTCGAATTCAACCTGAAGATGCCAAACCTGGCAGGGCAGCAATGACACCGTTTGGCAATCAGTGTTGCTCCGAAGACAGAGCACAGCCCCTTGGTGCCCAGGGGCTGGCGAGAGGGCTCACTGCAGAGCAAATGTTATCTCACACTCTATAAATACGTGAAAATAAGATTAGAGGCGACTCTCGTGACAGCAATTAGTTTGCCATGTCAATGCACCCCTTCCCACTCTGCCCAGGTTTTCAGTTCCCTAGAGCTGAGAAGCAGGAGTGACATTGCCAAATCCCTGACTCCTCTGCCTGCCCATCCGCTTCTGCTACCCGAGCACTGCCCTCACCCTCACCTGACTTTCCCTGGGCTGTCACATACACAGTCAAGTGCCCTGCCAGAATTTGGGAACAGTGCAGAGCCTTCCTGATTGTCCTCGTTTAACTCCACATCACAGCAAATGTTAATCAGGAGCAATGTTAACACAAAAATAGGCATTTGAAGCATCTCCACTGAAAATTAAACATAGTCACGTATCCATTTTAACTCCTGCCACATGATTACATGTTACTAATAATCCTCAGCATTCTGATAGATAATTGTCTGCATTCATTACTTCCAGTAAGAAAGAAGCCACTGAGTGGGAGAGAAATAACCATTTTTTTTACATTACTCTGGGTTGAATATTTAATAGAGTCAAATACCAGATAACCCAGTAGTTACTTTTATTTATACTGTGTGTAGTTGCCTTAACTACAAATGAAGATCCAACACTGGATCTATCTAAGGTGAAGATGATCTGTCTTTGGTGAAGATCCAAAACTACCCAGTAACTGCTAAAATATGCAAGAGATGCACAGGGGCACACTGCAAAATGTGACTACTGGCCATAAAGACAGCTATGGATGGGCAAAGTGTAGTCTACTTACTTCTTAAAGAAAACCAGAAAACATTGGCATGCCAACTTGCCTCCCAGTCCAAACTTGGCTGGACACTGTCAAGAGCTAAGGGTGAAGTATTCCCCCTGCAATAAAGTATTTTGAAATACAGGTAATGGGAGACAACATCCTTGGGCAGTAACCCCCAGATTTGAATGAGGATGTACAAAAACCTACATGAAGACCTTTGTGCTTGTTCTTTTAGCTCAGTCTCTGGGAGCACTTCCCAAGACTGATGACTCAGGATCTTCTCAGAGACATCCTTGACAGGACACAGCAAGTCCTGAGTGATGGAGTGACACAAGGCTTAAATTCTTTGTACCTGTTATGAAAGAGCTGAGTTCTGCTGAGATGCCAAATTATGGGCACTAGAGAGGTCTGGCTGCTGCCCCACTTGAGCAACACAAATGAGCCAGAAGCCCTGGTGGCAGGGCAGGAGGCAGCAAGGCCCTGAGCAGATTGCATTGCCCATGTACCCTGTGCAGAGCAGGGGGACAGCCCTGGCACCACGCAGGACACTCCCACGCACACTCCCACTCCCAGATGGCCCCCAAACGACCCTTCCAACATTAATCATTTTAGGATCTTAGTAATTAAGGCACAGAGTCCAAATTTTTTGCCTCACAGTCAGAAGTGCAATTCCCTGCCTTCTAGCAAAAAGAAAGAAAAAAAAAAAAAAAAACCCAACCCAACAGACAAGTGTCCCTGCCAAACCAAAAATAATCATAATAAAACATTTCTGTTCCTACAGTAAGTCATCTAAGCACTCAAAATATCGCCCATGAGTTTGCTCTGCTGACAGCTCTGTGTTTACACCTGCTGCTTTTCCTCACCCTGAGTCTGGCAGGAAACAAAAGCAGGAAAGGAAATCATCTGTGTGCAGGCAAGTAGCTGACATTAAGGGGAACAAGAGAAGCAACAGCACAACAGAAAAGGCACAGACAATGTCACCCCGATATTACAGGCAAACTAAGAGCTAACATTTCCAGCTCTCACTTTGGGATTTGTATTTTGTTGTTGCCTGCACTGTAGCACTGGGACTCCAGCAACTCAGTGGAAGGGAAAAGGCAGCCACAGAGCTTCAGCCCAGTTTAGTGATGAGCTCCCCTGGGCTCCAGAACCTGCCACTGAGCACACTTTCTTCTGGGACACTGATATCAGAATACAACACCACATCTACCCTGCACACCTCTGCACTGAGGAGCTGCTTTTGCTTTACGCCTACTGAAGTGAGGGGAGAAACACAGTGAGCTGCAGGAGAGAACTCTCTCAATTTCTGTCCTTCCTGGGAAGAGGAGATTGGGCAAAAAGATTAATCAGATAAATTGAACTCTGTTAGAGACAGAGGCCAGAGCTCAGTAAGCCCTCAGGTAACCACGAGCATTTAAATGACTGTAGCAACTCCGTAAGCTCCCAGCAACACAGACATTAAACAGGCATTTCTGACGCCTAGTACTGAAGGACAAGGGTTTTCATGCCTGCCTGCTTGCTTTTAACAGTGGGTACACAATCCTCATGTTCTATAATTCCCAATTTTCTCATCCAAGTCTTTCACATGAAAATTCAGTGCCAGCCTGCATTGTTCATCCCATCCCATGATGTTGACTCACATGCAGGACTGACAAAATCCCCAGGGCCAGCTGTGTGCCCAGTGCGCACACAATTCCACCTTCCCAAAAAGCAGACCTGCAGCTGCTGCAGCTCAGAGCAAGCCATGCACAGGCAAAGCAAACATCTGTGCTGCCTAAGCCAAAAAAGCCCCCTCTGAACTGGAGCGGTCCAGCCTCTGCCACCCCCCCCAAATCAGTCCTGGAGTGGTGACCCTCTGCTGCTCCCAGCATCAGTCACCCCGTGACTCACAGCCCTCCCTTGGCTGGTATATCCCCACATCTGCCAGCTCCTGACCTGCTCTTCCAGGAGGCTGTCACAGGCCATGGGGACGAGTCACCAGAACAGCTGAATCACCCCTTTTCCAGCACATTCTGCTGTCCTTGTCCCAGCTCTGAGTCACAGAATCACAGAATCAACCAGAGACCTTGGAAGAGACCTCTGAGATCATCAAAGCCAACCCTTGATCCATCACCACTGTGATTACCAGACCATGGCACTCAGTGCCACATCCAGTCTCATCTTAAAAACCTCCAAGGACAGAGAACCCACCACCCCCCTGGGCAGCCCATTCCAATGCTTGATTACTCTCTCTGCAAAGAATTTCTTTCTAATATCCAACTAAACCTCCCCTGGCAGACCTTAAGCTGTACCCTCTTGTTCTGTTGCCTGGGAGAAGAGACCAACCCTGACCTGGGTACAACCTCCTGCCAGGAGCCTGTCCCTGCCTCAGTGTCTCACCACAGTGGCCTGTGTGGAGTTGGGACTGAAGTTCCTGGAACCCAGCAGGGCTCCATTACCGAGGGAAGGCTCTGGGGCAAAGGGTGTGAGCAGAGCCTTTTGGGTAGGGGCATTACCTGCAAAATCAGGAGCCCACCAGACTCCAAAGAGAAGCCAACAGAAAACCACACTTTACCTGAACACAGACACTACTCCAAGCCTGTTAAAAGCAAATCCTTTCTAATAGCTCTGTTAAGTCTAATAATTAAACCCCTGGGCCAGACTCTGGGGAGGGAGGCAAGTCCCAGTTATCACACTATCTCAGCATCTCATGGAACTGAGAGAAAAGGAGCCACAATAAACCTGAGTGACAGGCCCCTGACTCACATCTGAGGCTGACATCTAGCTATAACACCAGGTAAGTGCAGCATCAGCATGACAGAGAGCTATCAAAGGAGATGAGACACTGTGCAGGACCAATTCTCTCCCTGAAAGGCAAAAGGTGTTTTAAAAAGAGCTCAAGAATCAAAGGGGGAAAAAAAATCCAGGCTATAACCTTTTTTTTTAAATAGACTGTGATTTTAAACCAGATGCTATTCTAAGAGTAGCCTCATGGCACTGAAAGGACTAAAAATGGCACAACTGATAACAATATACAGATCTCTCTTTCATACATTCAGTTCAGCCCTACAGTTCCATGTCAGATCATTCAGGTTTGACCTCTCCTACCTCCAGTCCCTCTGCTCTTTCCCCGTAATTTACAGATAAACCTCTGATCCTCATGCCATGCTGTCAGTAACGAGTGGCACAAGGCTGGGCTAACATTT
Source organism: Hafferia zeledoni (assembly GCA_035583235.1). Taxonomy (NCBI): domain Eukaryota; kingdom Metazoa; phylum Chordata; class Aves; order Passeriformes; family Thamnophilidae; genus Hafferia; species Hafferia zeledoni. The sequence continues at coordinate 3,190,569 of JAWWEV010000167.1, read as the reverse complement.
CTTTCCCTTTCTAGCCTGCAGTAACACAAATCACACCTTCACAGCTTCCATCACTGCCTGCCTGTTTGTTTCTCAATGCACTTCACCCACATTTGCCTAAAGGAAATGGGCTTCCCAGTTTCACCTCCTGGCAGACACGAACAGTGAAATGAATCAAATATCAGGCTGAGAGTATTGCAAGGAAGTGTTTCAATAACAGTAATTTTTGTGAACAGTGAAGTAACTCAAACATTAGGCTGTGAACAGAGCAAGGAAATGTTTCAATACCAGTAATTTTTGCATTCAAGCTGAAAAAAAACCCACCACAACAAAAAAACTCCCAACAGGACGAAAAACATTTATTGCCTGAGTTTTGCACAAAAATGTTGCTTTTCTCTCCCACCCTCACTGCAAACCAGGTATTTTGGGACTAGCCAGCTATTTCCACTGCTCCCAGCTGGTCTCCCCCATGCCTCCACTGAAAAGCCTGCTGACCTGTTCAAAGCAGTCACTATGTCAGAAAACTGCTGGGCACACCAGAACCACCACCAAGACTTTTAGCAAACCTTCTGCCTCGTCCCTGACAGCCATAGGAGCAGAGCTCGGAGCACACTCCGCCTTCCCAGGGGAGGACAAAGTGCTGGTTCCCATAATTCCCCAAAGGGTGATTTCTAAACATGAAAAAATATTACTATGCCCCTATAAATGGCCATTTTGGGGCATAAGCTGTAGTTGGGCACATCTTATCTTGTTGTACAAGCAACATACACATTCTGGAGAATATCCATCAGAGGGATGGGAGTCTGGCCCAACGCAGGGAGGGCCTTTGCTAAGATGACAGGATGAGGAGCTTAAGTGTATGTATTGGAAGATGAGAAGGCTACAGGGGGGATCTTCTTGTGCTCTCTAAGTACCTTAAGGGGGATCACAAGGATCTGGTGGATGGATAAATTCGAACTAAGCAGCAACAGAACAACATGGGGACAATCCTAGGCTTTAAAATAGAAGTAATTTATATAAAAAAAACCCCAGTGGGGATTTAGCCCAAGTGGGCTGCTATCTGGCCATGTGGGATTTCTTTGTCCAAGAGAACATAAATAAATTATGCAGCACATAAATAATGCAAGGACCAAGAAAATAAAAGCAGACTGCTTGGATACCAGTGATATCTACAGATATGTATGGGATTGGATGCTCAAGCACAGTAATTTTGCTCATGCACACAGGGCCCATGTTTGGCATCAGTAAGGAATATCCTTTTCTCAAGTTAGTACCTGGAGTTAGAGAGCTGGAAACTTCAGAGACATGGTAGCTAAAAAATGGATATAGCCTTAACAAACAGATGATGTGGAATATTTTCCATCCATACAGAATGATTTCTAACACACATGCAGAAACATCAAAAATACACTCATTGCGCCATCTTTAAATGACAGAAGTGCAAGAAGATAAAGTGTCTCTCACCTGCCTGTCACAGTGTAACCTGAGGGGTGTAGGGACCCTTCCTGCTTCCTGACCCCCTGGAGCTGTCCCTGGACTTTGGACCTGGCCCCAAAATTCTGCCATTCTGTTCCAAACACAGGCTAAAAGTTACAGCAGCACAGGGTGAGTGCTTGAAACTCAGGATTTCCCCTGGGCCAGGAATGGGAGCAGAGGTGAGCCCCAGCAGGCATCTCTCAGGGCTTGGGATTCAGGATATCCCTCCCTGGTCAAGGCTGCACAGTACAAACCACTTTCACACGTTGTGCTCCACATCTGATTTATTCAGTGGCACTGTTATGCTACTGATTGCCCAGCACCAGCCGTGAAGTGACCGTGGCAGTGACAGGAGAAGAGATCCATGTGAGGGGCATCACCTCTCGGCAAAGCTGCACCCTGGGACGTGCTACCCCCAACCTGGCAGTCTCAGCTCTGCCCACTCCTCATCTCCTCAGAGCTCACTCCTGGGCTGCTTTGCCCCAGCCACCACCCCAGGGCAAGGGCCCCAGTGCCATGGGAAGCCCCCCACAGGTGACAAAGGAGGGGAAAGGCCTGAGCATCCCCATCACACACATCCCCTGCTCTCTCCTCCCAGCACTGAACACCACAGCGTCACCAAAGCAACCTGATCTTTCTGTAACTGCACCCTGTAAACACCCTTAACATGTTTTAGTGAATGCTCAATGTCCAGTCTGTGCTGTGGAGTAAAAGCAGGAAAAAGTCTTCCAGCCCATCACAAAGGGGTAATGGTTTTAAACTAAGAGAGGGTTGATTTAGATGAGACAAGCAGAAGATGCTTTTTACGATGAGGGTGCTGAGACACTGGTTCAGGTTTCCCAGAGAGGTGGTGGATGCCCCATCTCTGGAAACATTGAAGGCCAGGTTGGATGGGGCTCTGAGCAACCTGCCCTAGTTGAAGATGTCCCTGCTCATTGCAGGGGGTTGGACTAGATGACCTCTAATGGTCCCTTCCAACACAAACCATTCTATGATTCTACTTTTTTGCCCTCTCAAAAACCCAAATACACTGAAAACATTATGTGCCAGCTACAGAGCAACTCACTGGAATCCTTTTTAAAGTGAAAGTCTTGCCAGTGGCCAAAAGCTGGTTTTGTGTTTTTAGTGGACTGGGAGCTCTAAACAGTTCCTTGCACTCACCGAGACAAAATTTGAATCTGCTGCTGCTGTTTCATCTCGAGTGCCTTGACTTTGCTGTACTAAACAGGAAGCCCTTGTCAATACAATACTATTTAAGCACTGGCCTAACTAGCCTGTGCTGTGTCTAGATAATTCAGTTTAACGAGGGATCATTTCCTGTGTTGGTGGCTGACAACACCCAAAGACATTCTGGGATTGTGTGCTGATAAAACTGAACTATATTAAGCCAATAGCACGGGGCTGTTAATTTTAAACAGAGCAGAAGAGGGAATGGATACTGCTCTGCACCATCCAAAAGTCACTGGGATTTGTGCTTGAGCCAGGAAATTCAAAGAGAAACAGGCTTTCTGCTTTGGGACTGACATCTTCACCCAGTCCACTGTGATCTTTCCTGTATGTTAAAATGCAGAGGGGCAGCTGAGCAATGGATTGACCTGTGTGTGATTACAGGCTAATGGGAGTGTGACTTTTGTCCTCAAAGGATGCAGCTGGACTGAAACTAATTCTGCTCCTAGTACGCAACAGGGTAGGTCAGTCCAAACAAAAGATAAAGATCAAATCTCCAGCAAAACTAACAGTAGCTTCTTGGCAGTTGCATCCCCAGGGAGCTTCTGGAAGAGGCAGGAATGTCAGAGGAGTGAGACACACTCCCTCACAGTCACCTGGTGGGTGTGAGGGAAGGTACAGTCTTTCCTTGCTCCACCACAGGCAGCTGAGCCCAGACCTGAGCCAGTGGATTTAATAATAAATATCATGTTTTAGGTATAATCCACCTATTAGTGTAACAATTTAATTCCTTTCCCCAATTTCAGAATATGGGCCAGTTATCCAGCATCTCATGTGGACAACCTGGGTGACTGACTTGCACACCAGTAACTACACCAAGGCTTAGGCCAATCTGCTGCAGCCTGTAGCACATTTATAACCTTGGGAATGCAGCAATGAACTACCCCTGTATGGAGCAGCCCACTGTGCTTGAAGAAGAAACCTGGTCCTGTATAAACAAGCCTGGGTATGTGCCAGATGAAGGAAACAGAGAGTGGCAATGCAGCACATCCCATAATTCCAGCCAGGAAAACAACTGATCAAAAGCAAACCACCTCTTCCTTGTGTATTCATGCAAAGAAGACATTTTCTGATCATCATTCGTGCCATTTTACTGCATCATCATTCAGATATGCAGATTCCTGAGGCAAAACCAGTTAGTTATTCTGCAACCTCCCCCTCTTCTCTAGTCTTTACAGGGCAGAGACTGAAAGCTGCCTCTCATTTCCAGCTGCACTGCAAGTCCCTTCTGCAAAGAAACAGCTGCATGAGATATGGGTTAGAAAAACACAAACCCTGAGCTTTGTAACACACACAGCGTTGTTGGGCCCTGGAGCAAGTACTGTGTTTTAGGACTTGTAGGAGCATTAAGATCTTCAGGTCTACTAGCAGAGGGAATGGGATGGCCCAGCCTACAGACAAGCAGCTGGGCAGCCCCAGTAAAAAATACATTGTTTACTTAATAGGATAATGGCACAGGAAAACTGCAACAGCCCAGGGAAACCACATGATTTCATCTCACCTACCATCAGCTGTTACTAAGCTAAACCGGCACTAAAAATAAAAAAAGAACCACATAAGCTTAATTACTTCCCATATTTTTGATTGATGTGACTACTTCTTTCAGCCCACAAGTCATTTTCCTTTTTTTGTTGGGTTTTTTGTTTTGTTTTTTTTTTTTTTTTTTTTTATGCAGTTTATACACATCATTATCTAATTGCTATTTCCAAGGCAATTCCACAATCCCACACTAGAAATTCAGTGGTTTGAAGGCACTTGCAGTGTTCAGTCATACAAAGTAGACTGAGCTGGTCTATAAAACCACTGCTAAAGGAATTACAAGTGCAAAAAGCAGAAAATGATTTAAAAGTATAAAGTAAGAAAATAGCACAAGTCTTGCTGTACCTTCAAAGCACAACTAGAGATGTCCAAGATGCCTGAAGGTTGTATCAGCTGAGAAGTCAACCTGAGAAAAAATCACCTTGGACATTACACAAATCCATCCAGGACAGGCTGGGCACAGAAGGAATGATTATGATATGCTGAAAGGCAGGACCAGCTGGAACTCCCTTTGCCATCAAAGGGGAGAAACAGCACAGCTACAGCACACTTGAGATCATCTAACGGTGTGTACCTAAAATAGCTCAGGTGAATCACAGCCTAAAAATGCTTATTTCTGTTCTTTAACTATAAAAGGAGCCTAAGGCAATCAGTTCAACTGCTTATGTCTATGCTGCAAAGGTTTAAAGAAAGATGAATTCACTTCTCATTAAAAGAGATTCTCGCCAGAATCACAGAAAGCTCCTTAAGTTTCACAGCAGTGAGACATCTGAGGAAATTACTACCCTGAAACTGGAAATGGGGTCCGTTTTTTTCATAGTAAAAGTAGCTATCCAACCTCTCTGTCCATGCTTTAAAAAATTACCACAGTATTACTGTCCCAAAAGGGAAATTATCAGCATGTAGGAGACCAGATGACTCAATTTTACTAAAGGAAGATTCGCACAGTGAAGCTACAATTTCCACTCTCACAAAATAAATAGCAAACAGGAGTTTTAAAGGAGAAAACAAAGCACAGCCTTCTAGACAGCTATTGACTATTTCTTCAAGATAAACTCAGTTCTTAAGGCAAAACTGTGCACCTCAAGTAAACACAGACTGATGAAGGGGTAAGAAGTGAGGAGCACCCAACTTCAAGCAGCACTAAGTTCTACAGGGAGGTCAGTGAACATGAAGAGAACGCTATTGCTCCTCATGCTGCATGTTTCCATCCAGCCTGCAGGTTCCAAGCGTGGGAGCTCTCAGGAGCATTAGATTTCCCAAGTACCAGCATGATTAAAAAATACTGCTAGAAAGAAAAAACACACTGACTTGACTGCACGTGTTTGGTTAATGACCAGTAACTCCGCTCCTCTCTATTACTTTTTGGATGCTAGAGCATGTTCCTGTAAATTCCAAAGCAAACAATTATTCAGGAAGGCTATTCAGGCAGAGATCAAACTGGAAACATCCAAGAAGCAGGCACTGGTGAAGCAGCAAACCCTCTGACTCATCAGGGAGTCACGGAGCCAACAGGCAGCACGTGCTTTCCTTTCCATCCACAGCACTGCTCTCCTCGTGCTGCACGAGGGAAAAGCATCCGGGCTCTGCAAGGCACTGACCTTGGCATGATGAACCCCAGGCAGGCAGCCCACACACACCCAGGCAGGCTCACCAACTCAGCCCAGCCCAGGGAGCTGCTCAAATCTCTACCATGAGCAAGGACTCCTGCCTTCGAAGGGTCAGGCTCACCTTATGCAGTTTGATGCTTTTCCTAACTCGGGGGAGGAAGGAAAGGGTGGAGGAGGCTTTTATCCCCTCAAAACAATAGACTATGAAACAACCAGAATATCTTCTATTTTACCAGAGTTAAAAATTATGTCTTAGACAGACAAATAGAAAGCCCAGCCCTCTCGTTTCAGAGTCTGACAGAGCAGAGACTGGCCAGTGAGGATTTGGGGAGCCTCTGCCAAGTTCAGTCACATCATGTAACGTCCTTACTGCCAGGAATTCCCAGGGCTGGCAGGAGAGCACACCAACACTAGGCGAGGAAACAGAGGTGAGATTTCCATGACATTTCTTGCACAGGCTAAAAGTAATAAGCTCCTATTTCTATTTTGGGCTCTTCCAATCCCATCCTGTCATGGGCTGCTTGTAGGAAACAGCCAACAGCTCCAAACTGCGTGAGCCTCTGTCACGATAGATCACGATTTGGGAAAAGCCGTGCCAACACCTGCTCTGCAAAGGGCCACAGGAGAAGAAGCCCTGACTGCAACACCGGGCTGAGGGTCAGCACTTGGCATCAGCCACGCTGCGTTTTAAGCACCGGTGAACTTCCATCTTGAGCAGAAATTGCCCATTCACTTAAAGCTGCTTTCTGTTTCCCTGGGGACGAGGAAAAACCAGACCCTGCCAGCTTTATCTCTGCTCATGAATCACATCCCAATCTCTCTGGTCTCCTTGACTACAGCTAAATAAAACAGGGGCAGGAATCACTCGCGGGCCGTTCAGTGCCTGAAATAACGCGGCGACCCCATCACAGCCGGGACGTTTCATGGCAGGGGATACCGGGATGAGTGTCCATGCCCTGGGGTGTGGCAGAAAGAACATTAAGCGGTGCTTTAGGTTTCAAAACATGTGAGGTAGTGCCAGAGGAGACATCTCCCATTGTAGACACAGCTTCACGCGGTACCTCAGTTTAATTTCAGCTGCAGGGTCTCCTCAGCCACTCAACCACACATCAAGAACAGCCTCAGCAGTCTGAGACATCAACCCTTCCCCACAAGAAATGAACATCTGAATCAGTTTTCATATCATTAAAGGGAAAAATACTAATTGTATTTCCTACTGTTCTGAGGCTGAGGAGTTTATTCCTATTTTGAATAAATCCAGAATGGCAAAGCATGTTTCTGTTCAAGTCCTGGGTTTCAGTGAACATGAACTGAAAGAAAGAAGAAACCTACTGGTGCCTTCTGCTAACCACCCACATCAGGAAGTCTTTGCAGACAACCTAAATGGAGTATGTAAACCCTCAGAGCAGGAAAAGGGGATTAGAACAGGATTTTGGAGGAAAACTAATTCCTAAGAGCAAGTTACACCCAACTTTCCTACACGGCCTTTGTGGAATTAAATCTGTATCCACTGAAAACGAGTACTGAATGAATAACGAAGCAACCTCTTGAGAAACAGCTACAGGAAGACTCATAAAAGAGGACATGTCAAAATTATTGCCAGGAAATCTCTAAATCTTTGCCATGTATTTTACAATGTGCTTGCCTACAGTTGACCCCAGTGCAATATTTATAAAATACAAGTGCCAGAAAGCTGCAGCACTTCCTTTCAACAACCCTAAGGTGGTATGCTAGCTCGAGTTTTCTCAGCTCAGTGTTGAATCTTGGGACTTTGGAGAATGGAGTTGACCTGCAACCAGAAGAGATATACTAAAAAAAACCTCCAGCAATAACAATTTTCACCCCCGGGAACATTTTCAGGTTTTCAAAGTCAGACCTAAGGCTGTCAAGGCTGTACTTTCATCAGCCATCAGTCTGCAGCAAAGAGGTTGACACAATAATTTTGAATACTAACTGATTGCACTCATTGTTTAATAGAAGTTTAAATCCACACGCTCTAGAAGAGACAGACCCTGTGGTAACACATTGCATTATTTGCTCTCAGCCAAGAATCCATAAAGGACAACAATCCTGCTTAAATGTCACAGGGAACTGTTTGTCACTGGAGCTTATTGCAAATACCCAGGCACATGGAAGTTTATTTGATCCTGAAAACTGCCCCAGAATGTGTGGAGGAGGCTGGAAGCCACTTTTGGCACCTGAGATGCCCAGCAGAAATGCCCTGCCTATAGAAACCAGGTGTTGCTCCTGGACTGCAGCACTTTTTTTTCAGCAGGAGGAGCTCACTGCTAGAACTGCTGTCACCTCAATTAACCAAGTTCTCTCCTGTGAACACAAGCTCCATCAAATAAAATACTCCCAGACTCTTGCAGTGCAAGTATTATTTTCTATTAAAGAATTGAGAAAGTCTTTTCTTGCAACACTAGAAGACAAAATGTTCTGGGATGTCATCCAGAGAGTTTGGAGGGCTCATGTACTCAGGTTACATGTATTTAAGTAAGGTTACTTTGTTTTAAAAAAAAATAATTAAGGATTATCCAAAAGAAATACAATTTCATCAGGTTTGAGCTTCCATGTTCCTGCAAGAAATGGAAAGTAGATATTGCCTCACCACCTCTAATTCTGATATTTCTTACAGTGCAGCACTGACTCTCAGACAAAGAGGTTTTCATAGAGGAGGAGTGAGCAATATTTACACCAGCTGTAAAAGACCAACCACAGAGCCCAGCCCGAACCTCTGCACTGCACTAAGAGCTCTGTAACTGAGCACGTTGCCTTTGCTGTTCCACTGCTTAAGCACCAAGACAAGGACGGTGCCTCTCAATGTTCTCTCCACCAAGTCTTTGCCAGCTGGTTCATTCCCAACCAGGCCACCCAGGGCCACCACTTTACCTGGGAAGTATCTTTTTAACAGTCTTGTTCCATAAACCAAGCCCTTCTTTAACTGATCTTTATCAAAATCCACTTCACGTTAACAAACTCATTTTCCACATTGTGCTGCAGTTTATGGTGCTTGTTTGGAGGTCAGAAATGCAGCAGCTACAGCAATAATAACAGCCAGATAACAGCTATATAGAACTGCTTAAGAAAACACAGGCTGAGGGACTGCATTCTATCAAAAGCACACTTACAAAGTGCACATTACTGAATTTTTTCAGAAAAAATTATTTGGGTTTTCTGACTGCCATTTTTTTTCTTGTGGATTTGATGTCAGTTTTCCCAGAGAATATGGGAAAACCATCATCCATCACCAGGCAAACACACACTGATCCAGGCTGAGGTTTCCATCCCTCTCTCCTGGGGATGCACAATGTCATCCCTTCCTCTTCTCAGTGCAGGCTGAGGTGCCCTCCCAGAAGGCTGCACCTTCTTTCACCCCATGCATGGAGCAGCTGAACTCAGGATCCTCACCAAGCTCCTGGGATTGCCTGAATGGCAGTAATTGTATTTCCCTGAGCCTGTTCCGATGGTGCCAAGTGTGAAATTTTGCCACCCAATTAATACATCCCTTTGCCACAAGCATGAACAGCAGAGCAATTCCAAGTGTTTCCTGGAGAGCAGGAGCATTGTCTCAGCTGCAAACTTCCCTCTCCCCATGCCCAGAGTCAGAGCCTGGAAGTGTTTTCTGATGGAGCACCAGGGGCTCCTAAACACATGGTGAGCCGGGTCATCCCAGGGCAAGTCTGTTCCAATTACTTTGCATTTTAAACCCCCAAAGCCCTTTGCTATGCAGTGCTGTACTTTCTGACTTTGTCACAGGGTAGCTGCCACCATTTCTAGGTCAGTGGGACTCCAGCCCTGCCCTTTGGCTGTATTTTCACCAGGCTCAATACATTTAACGTGTCAGACACCCCCACAGTAAATCACTCCGATTGTCTGGCGCTTTAGGGAGTCATTGGCCTTGCGTGAAAACATGACTCCTTTTATTAAAAGATATTAATAGAGGCCTGGAAATGGTCAGTCACGATGGGAAAGGCATCTCCCTTGTTCTGACAAAGAGAAACTCTCCAACAGGCTCTGCACTGAGTTCACAGCACAAGATATGAAAAACATTGTATTTATGACACTGCCATATTTTTTTCCTTCTCTTGCTTTTAAATTAGATTAAACTCCTGGGCTAGAGCCCCCATTATAGGTGTCGTGCCTAATGTGATTCCCACAGTAATTCTTTACTCTTCCTCCCTAAAGAGAAAAAACCAAACATTGTGCAGGATTTAGAGATGATTCCTTTGTTCACTGTTACTACATTCTTAAAATTGGACTGCCCCTTTAGCTACTTCGTTAATTTATCATAATTAATGCACGGGACCAGACTCCAGTCAGTTTAGATTACCTTTTAAAATCCCCCAAATCCCAAAGAAGAAAATTAACACTTCATGACTACTGCTGAGCCACCTAGAAATACTAGGAGATTGTTTCTCTAAAGACAGGACATTTCTCAAGCATTTCCCATTAATTTCTTCCTGTCTCTTGTTACTTCTCATCCATGTAAGTCCAAAGATTTGAAAATGCTGAAGAACAACCTCCTCCTTTAGACAAGCTGAATATGAACATATATTTAGAGATTAGGATCATTAGGATCATCTGAATCACCAGAGACAACCTTGCCAGAGTGAAATACCAGTTTCAAGGGAAGCTCATGTCTTGATAGGGAGAGCCCAGGCAGTAATTCCTGTCAGGGCTGATTTTAGTCAGGCTTCTGTTTGAAAACATCAGAATTATTAATTAGCTCACGTACAAAGAGTGACAAAAATACTCAGTAATACATGAGCACTGTCAAAAATCTTCTGGTAGGAGACTAAGTTACATCCCACCAGGGAGGAAATCCTCATGTTTTTAACATTTATTTCACTTTCTGATTAAAAAGACTAGGCAAAGACATTCTGTTGGTATCTTAGTCCTACAGAATTGGTACAAGAGATTTTAGAAGAGAAATTCTAGCAACTGTTTGGCTTCCTTTCTCTTTCCTTACCTCTCTGTTCACCCTTGGCAACTCCCAAAGCAACACAGGACCATTTCCAGAGTGAAATTCAACAGCTGCATAACAACCCATGACTTTCTTGAGAGTTCCATGCACTGGAACCCGAAGTAAAGAGAAATCAAACCCAATGCTGAAGGGAGGCAAAATATCCCTGTCTCTTCCACGCTGTGCTACTGGTCCCCTTTAGATCTTGAGGAGAACAGAGCACACTTCACCACTTGCTCCACTTCCAGCAGCCTCTGAAAGCTTCGGGCTTTCATCCTGTTCAGCCTGCTAAAGGCAACACATTCAAAAGGGACTGGAGCACAAGTGCTGTGGGGAGAGGCTGAGGGAGCTTGGGGGTGTTCAGCCTGGAGAAGAGTAGGCTCAGAGGTGACCTCAGAACTGTCTAGAACTACCTGAAGGGAAGTTCTAGCCAGGTGGGGGTTGGTCTCTTCTCCCAGGCACTCAGCAATAGGAC
>JAWWEV010000167.1:3163985-3179197 GCA_035583235.1 Hafferia zeledoni | reverse complement strand
ACCAAGGGTTGGACTTGATGATCTCAGAGGTCTTTTCCAACCCAATCCATTCTATGAAAAGCCAGAGTGACATGATTTTAGGTATGCAGTGAGTAATCAAACAGCTAAATTCTTTAGCTCATTTTAAGTCAGTTCTTCCAGAGAATCCCATTTCTACTTTGAAACTGAGGAGCAGGGTACTAAATCTACCAAATCCCCTCTGGCTCAGAGGTGCAGGGCTTTCTGGTTCGTAAAACTGCAGTTTTAAATCCTCACAGTTCCCTGATGTGCCAAAGTGCTGATCTGGAGCACACAGGGAGGTGGGAAGATGGGCTCCGGTGGGAATCCCCAGCTGCCAGCCCTTCCCACACACTGAGGGAGAAGGGGTGAATTCCTGATGCAAACCCATCAAATATGGATGTGTTTTGCTTAAGAGAAATCGTGCAGACAGTCTGGAGATGCAAAGCTAGCCATGAGGAGCCACAACCAAACCAAAGGCACTGTGCAGTTCACCAGCATCAGGGTTTGCTCTTCAGAGGATGTTTCCACCTGTGCTTCATGGAAATGACTGGCAGAAATCAAAGGCTTAATGAGGAAACAATTCTCTGCTGTTACAGCACCTACATGCTGGTGCCAGGCTGTTTCAGCATAAACATGCACCCCACTCACATTCTCCCTCTGCTCATAGGATATACATAAGGTACATATTTACATATAGAGAGTAGATTTATTATATACATATTAAAAGGGGAAAATATGCCTCATATGCTGCATCAGTTGACTTAGGTAAGGCTGTTGAAGACTATAGTTCCTATTTAAGGGTTGAAAGAGAGGTAGATAATGAAGCTTTTGGATGAGGAAGCAATGGTATTTATGAGACTAACAAATATTGGGGTTTACTCCGCTTTAAAATCACTGTAATAGGACAAAATAAAGGAGTCAAATGGGCAACTGACAGCAACAACAAACAGAAGCTTTCACAACTCAAGCTGGACTGGAGTTGGACCAAGGGTTGGACTTGATGATCTCAGAGGGGTTTTCCAACCCAATTGATTCTATGATTCTTAATTATGTGGAATGCACTGGCTGGAGAGGATGGCCCACAATTTCACTAAATATTCTAGCACATCACTCTTTCTATTCCACATCAAAAAGGTTACTTCTGCCCCCCCCCAACGTGCAGTAGCAGCAGTTATTTTCTGATTACTTCACACCAGAACTTTCCTGAATGTGATTGATATTCAACTTTTGAGCTTTTTTCCCCACCCAAGACGTTTCTTGTTTACTTTAGTTATTCATCAGTAGCTTCCTTACACACTGCACAGATTATAAAGCAGAGAATGGCAAAGCAAATAAACAGAGATTAAATAAAGCTGCAGTGAAGAGAGGTCTTTAGGAATTAAATCCAACCTCTAAACTGCAGAGGCAACTCTTCAAAAGTCACGCTAAGCAGAGTATGTACATTTGCAGCCCAACTTCCATTTAAAGTGGATGACAAGTTTAGCAAGGATAATACCCTTCAAATACTGGCTGATTGGAGAGGCAAGGACATTTGCTCAATTTGCAGATAGTATTATCCCTCTTGCCTTGCTGGGAGTTGATGCCCTGCTGTGAGCTTACAATAAGAGTTTTCCTTCTGAAGTCTCTGATGTGGGAGTGTTTTTCTTAAAGATCATGGGAAAGTTTGGGGGGGTTTATTTTAAACCACTGCAGCAAAAAAAAGTAAAGGAGATTAATTGGGTTTGCTGTACTATTCATCTTGCTGCTTTTGGCTAATTCACAGCCAGTATATCCTAGAAGATAGACTTTAAATCTCAGATATGTCCTTGTTAATTATTATAGGATATTATGAAAAAATATTTTTGGGTGCTGAGAAAAGGTGACATAGTATTTTTACCCATATATGCAAATTTTTTTCAGATTATTAATCTAGTATTAATCTACCTGCAAATCTATATCCAAAGACAAAATACCCAGATATTTTTTCCTTCTGATTCCTAACCACTTAACAACCAAGAGGCACAGCAATGTGTGGATCTGATCTAGGCCTGTTTCAAGTGTAAACTTCCACTGGCAGCAGAAGGTTTCAAGCAGATGGTGCTTGGATAGAGCCAATTGATATCCCAGGAAAGCAGGACATCCTGCCAGCTCTGGCCAACAGGCTGCAAGGCAACTCCAGGGAGCTTACAAGGCAAAGCCCAGTCCGATGGAAAGGCTAACACTTTCCAGGGAATTCATTAGGACCCCTGGGATGGGTGTGCTCATGGTAATAAAAGCCCACTGGCACTGGGACCTGCAAAGCACAGAAGGGTTTCTGAACATGACCCACCAAAACTTTTCCTGCAATTAAAAATTAGGTAGTTTGTTAGTCAGCAGTGGGAGAGATCAGATATTACATTTTCCTGACTGGTCACAAAACAGGTTAGTAATTGAAGAAATTCCTAATGCTGCACAAGAATACATTATTATTATTATTATTATTATTATTATTATTATTATTATTATTATTATTATTATTATTATTATTATTATTATTATTGTTGTTGTTGTTGTTTAGTATCAGGTGTTTCTATTTATAGTGTATATATATTATATTAACAAGATAATTTTTTTCTTTTATAGATTAAATAACTCCATGCTGGTTTTCAGCAGAACATGATTCTTCACTGTCAGAGCAAGTGGTGAGAGACAAGCAGGGGCAGCCTTCAGGTGGGAAATTGCTGCTGTGTCAGGGCACCTGGAGCCCCCCAACCATCCCAGTGCTCCTGGGAAAGCTGCGTTAACCCCTTTCCCTGGGTCAGGCTGCCTCCTCCTCCCACACCTCACCCCACAACTCCAGCTCCTCTCTGCACACCCAGCAGGGCAGGTCACCGGGGGCCACTGCCTGACTGGGGCGGGGATCAGGTTTATTGTGCTGAGCCGCTTGTTCTGCTGAGAAAAGGGAAAGAGCATTACTGCAACAAGGAAGGGAGCAGGGCTGCCCTCCACACACGGAGCAGGGAGATGGCCCAGCCTGAGCTCCTCCCCCCTGGCCTGGCATGGGGGTCCTTCTGACATCTTCAGCTGGGTACGACAACTGAAAAATGGTCAGCACATTCATTGCATTGGGCTGAATGAGCTGAGCTCTGCAATACACTTGCTAAATATTTTATCACTTCTGATTAATTGATGGATTTTTAATTTTTAAATATGCTCGCATGTAATTCTGAATTCTTGGCAAGAAACAAAGGACTGGCATAATTTAGTAACCTGCACTCTCTGAATTCTGTACCCATCTCTCCTTATGATCAAGACCATTACCTTCCAAACCAGAGGGACAATTTCAATGAATTTGACTTTGAAATTTTGAAATATTTGAAAAAATTGAAACATTCTAAGATACTTGGCATTTCTGAGGCACAATTTGCCCAAGATTTCTATGTATGCTACAAGCATTAAAGAATGTCTGCAATACCTACCATGCACTGCAGCGTGGGGCTCTTTCAGTCCACAGGTACAAAAGCACTACCTGTGTATCCTCAGCCTGCACAATTAACGAGCTGAGACTAAAGCTCCTCTTAATCCCTGGTCTCTAAAGTACATTGAGGATAACTCTTTTTTTTTTTTTAAACTTTAGTACATACAGCTAGGATGTGTCTTTTTGTGTAAAAAAAAAAAACAAAAAAAACCCAAAAAAAACACAAAACACCAGCCAACCAAAGTAGCAAATGGGATGCAGTTTCCTTCTGTTCAGCACCTTACTGTGCTCCAGAAGGACTGAAAGAGAATCAATTTATTCCATGGTCTGGAGGGAATTGGGAGTTGGCTGTCAGTCCATAACCACATTTGTGTTGACAGCTTTTGGGAATTCTCTGCAAGGTCTACTGAAAAAAACCCAAAACTGATAAATAACCACATTGACATTCTCAAACATCATCTTTTTGCAGGGGTTTTTTTGCCTGTTTTTACTCAGGCAGTTTCTTCATAGAAAACAGACTCTCCAAGGGTAATTCATGTGATCACAGCCTCAGCTGTGTATATGGAGATGCTTTTGATCAGCCCTTTCATCAGTACTCAGCAAAGCTGGAGATCAGGTACGATTTGCACACACTAAAAAGAGACACTCTCAGCCACAAACAGCATGAAATACAGACAGACACGAGAGACAAGGGATGGCAAAGCAAGGTGTATGTCCCCACTGTACACACAAGGGACAGAGACACTGAATGAAACACAGAGACTGCACAAGTGCAGAAGAGCCACATGAAATCCAATCACCTCAAAAAGTTCCCATCAGTGCAAGATCCAACCCCTGCTGGCGGTGTTTGCCAGAAAGCAAGAGTGACCCAAAGCATCTTTGAGAAGAATTCCCACTTGGCGTGTCTTTTACTGTAACTTCCAGGTATTTACACTCTGGTTGTTGCTCTGAATGCTTTTACTCAGTTGTTACCGAGAGCAGATCCAGGGAGACCCCCCCTTTGAGGGGCTGGCACCATCCCACATAGCGTGCTGAGCCACAGCATTCCTGCACAGCACTCCCTCCTGTGCCATGGATGCCCAGGCTGCTGTGGAGGGGCCCCCCGGGTGGCAGCCACTCTGATCTACATAACACAAGGAGAGAAACATCCTTTGACTGAGAAATGAAAGCTGACAGTCAGTCGGACTCCTCCTGTACTCATCTGCACAAGCTTTCACATCCAATACTGCTTCAAATGCAGAAATTTAACTACAGGGCCCTTCACTTGTATTTGGAAAATAAAGCTGCAGCGCTGTGTCCCTGCTCTTTATTCTGAGTCTGGGTTTGTCAGAGGGGTTTTGTTGTTCTGTTTTACACCAGCACCAGCAGTGTCCTCCTGATTAACAGTCACAGATACAACAGCCCAGGCTAAGCAGGTGATTTACTTACTGCAGAACATGCTGCAGGGATGGCAAACTGATTTAATCTCTCTGAGTTTATAGCTGAAGCATTTTGGGGGCAATCCCTCATGAACCTGAGTGCAGATGAAAATGATTCACTGTGCAAAAGTACTGTTATCCTACTACGACCACCATGCACTTATTTCACTACTAATTGATGCTTGGAGCAGTGCTAATGAACTCTGAAATGAGCTTGGTCACCCATCCCTTGGCCAGGACAGCTGGAGAAACGGCACCAAATGGAAAGATGTATGAGGGGCACAAGAACTACAGAACAGACCAAGGCACCCAACCAAAAACATCTTTGCAGTCTCCTCGCCTGCTGAAGAAACACTCAGATATTCAGAAGATGCTCACACCAAAGAACACTGCAAAGAGCTATGAAGTTTCCATCGAGGAATATAAAGGCTCCTGGGTTAGGCTGCCCTGCTGAGATCCAGGGACACACATCCAGCTGCTGGGAAACCAGCTCCATTAGCTGCACACTTACACTAAAGGACACAGGAAGCACAAACAGATGCTCCATCAAAACCAGAGTCACAGCAGGGCTCAGAAATAACCATATGGTAACTACTTTTAAATGTAAAGTGAAGGGCATTCTATTACTGCTGATGTAACGCTGCAATCTCCAGTTTATACCCTTATTGATCTTGGGTGCTTGCAAAAATAATTGTAGCAACGCCGAATATATTTCCAATTTTGCTGTTTTTTTCACTTCTGTTTCATGGTTCCTTGTAGGGAGGCTCCAATTTCTATGCATATATTATGTATCAGATGTATGCTTTTCCCATTTGCTCATCAACTACATGCATTAACTCCTTAATTACTTGCAGCTTGAAGCCTGCAAGTCCTGTTTGCCCTATTTTTGGTTTCGACTCGCACAGTCAGTGAAAGAAGCTGCAAAATAATGGCATTAATAAAGATTTATGAAATCTGCAAATTAAATAAGTCATCACCAAATGTTCCTTTCTTTACTGGACTATGAAGCATATACAAAGCCTTAGCACATTCTAGAAATCCACACAGCAGCACAGTTACTCTGTAGGTGTAAATTGACTGAGCACAGCCATCTCGACTTGGACCACTGAATTATGGAATGGTTTGGGTTGGAAGGGACCTTCCTAGAGATTCTGTGCAGCTCGTAATTGTATCAAAATGCTTTAATCAATGTTGGCCAGCTAAAACAGCCAGTGTCAAGAAAACACGTAAAAATGGATTGGTCCAGCCTACAAGGATGATGCAGTGCCTGAAACAACCCCAGAGGGGGAAAAAAAAAAAAAAAGTCTTTTTAGAAAGCTTTCATCCTAAAACCAGCTATAGGCAAAGACTTTTCCTTCCTTTGCAGCAGCAAACTGCTTAGAGGGAGGAATGATTTCTGGATTTGCCGACGTAATGCTGTTGTAGGAGCGGAGCCGGCAGCTGACCCAAAGGGAAGGAGTCAGCACGAGTTCATGTCCCACCCTTTGAAAAGCAGACCTCCTTGCACAGCAAAACTGCTGCCTCAGTTCCACAAATGGCAGCCAGACACATGCTAACACAGCACTTCTGTGACATAGGAATACATTAACATTTATCAAACCCAACCACAATTAATTGGGTGCCACCAGAAAAAAAAAAAGCCTTCCTGCCCACAGTGGAACAAGAAAAGATCTCCTGTGGATTTGTGCCCTACATCCCATGCACAGGCTCCATCCATCATTAACAGTCCTTGCTCTTTGTCCTTCTCAGTGGCATATTCCCAGTAATCACTCACACTGCTGCATCCCCCAGTTCCTCCAAGCCCCTGAAGATTTGCACCACTTCTCTACTACCCTGAAACTCCTGTTGAAACCCCTCTCCCTGCCAGTATCTTTATTTGCCCTAAAATACCCAGCATTTCTTCCATATGTTTCTGAATGACCTCCAGCAGTGTCCTCAGCCGAGTCTGAGGTTGCCTCTCCCTCCACAAGAAGATCAGTTTGAACCCCTTCCCTCCAGACAGTCAGTGACTTTCACTGGCCTCATTGACCCATTTCTAGTGAGTTGACGCATTTTCTCTGCCTTCAGGTGTACTGGAAACTGGCAGATGGGCTCAAAAGGTACTGGAAGGAGGTAGAGGATAAAAGATGAACTAGCAGACAAAAAGAGAAACAGAATTATCAAAAACATTTAAGTTCCTTACCAAAGTAGCTTAAATACACAAAAGAAGGTGAAGGAAAAGTGAATCAGTAACACAAGACCTCCCAGTAAAGCAAAAGCACAACAGGAGAAGGGAGGCTCCTTGAATACAAGGCTAGGAAGAACTGAGAAGATCTTGGAAACAAGGTTTTCTGAAATTTCAAATCCACTGCCCTGAACAGAGTGGCTGTTCCACCCAATTTACACCTGGTTCCACTGGATTTAGCAACGTGCTGCTGTACTTCCATACATGCAGGAGAATTTGCAACCACAAACTTTGCAGGTTTTTACTTTCATTTGGAAACACTGAGCTTGTTCGGCCACTTATTTTGTCATTCAGGTTTATCTAAAGCAGTGGACTGCCTATCTTCCATCTTTCCATCATCTTTGCAGCTCAGCCCATCAGCTGAGGAGGATTTTCACTGGAGGGCTTGTGACATCCCACAACTTGGCAATGCCATACATACATCTCTGTCAAGGTGCAGCTTGACAAACTCCAGCTCTGATCCTGTTTCATGTCACAAAATCCAACTGCCAGTAAGAGAAAGGAGAGAGGACCATTCCTACTCTTTGGTTCCTGGCAAGTAAAATCCAAAGGCTTATCAGTGACTTTATCAGCCCCTGTGACTCTGCACTGGCCGATGCCGCCATGTCCGATCCAAAGGCACCACCGGAAACCCCTCAGGAAACGACTCAGCCTTTGCTGCCATTGGAAATCGAAACCCACAAAAACAATGGGAACGGTTTTGGGTGTTCACAGAAGGACAGGAAAAGGGAAATGAAATCCAAAAATGAAGTGGAGTCTCTGCTGGGCTGCTTGCCACTTTCCCTGTCCGTTGGACTTCAGGCTTTGAACTCCAAGGCAGAAAACTGCAGGAGGAATTCTGCCCTGTTAGTGGCAGGAAACCACTGCTGATGCTTGGGAACTGCTGTCTGGGATTAAACCTGCGGTCCTCCACATCTGTCTTCAAACTAACTACCTATGGTTTAGATTTACATCTGAGTCTTCAGCAGCAAACCTCTCCAAGAGGTTCCAAAATCACACATGAAAACCCAACAACCTCACTACTCTAAATGTACTCCCAAATTACATCAGCTGACTGTTTGCTGTTCCCTGTGTTAGCTCCCAGCACAGTCTTAAAACAAGAAGGATTTATCCAGGTAAAAATTATCCCATCTTACTGATATGGGGACCCCCACATAAGAAGGCAGGGACCTCCAGGAACAAGTCCAGAGAAGGTCATGAAGATGCTCCGAGGGTTGGAGCACCTCTGCAGTGGAGACAGGCTGAGAGAGCTGGGGGTGTTCACCTGGAGAAGAGAAAGCTTGGGGGGGACCTGAGAGACCCTTCCAGTATTTAGAGGGGTTACAAGAGACCTGGAGAGGGACTTGGGACAAGGGCATGCATGGAACAAGGAGAAGAGGCTTTAAACTGCCAGGGGGCAGGTTTATATTGGACATAAGGAAGAAATTCTTCCCTGTGAGGGTGGGCAGGCCCTGGCACAGGGTGCCCAGAGAAGCTGTGGCTGGCCCATCCCTGGGAGCGTCCAAGGCCAGGTTGGATAGGGCTTGGAGCAACGTGGGATAGTGGAAGGTGTCTGATGTGGAACTGGATTATCTTTAAGGTCCCTTCCAACCCCAAACCATTCTGAGATTCTGTGATTCTACATAATTCAAGAATTTGCATGGCACGCCCTACCTGTGGGATGCACTGAACTTGGCTATCACCCTTGTAGACCATATATATCCCTTCTGTATCCCTGGATTCCCCAGGAGCAGCAGGTTTCAGCAGGCAGACTAGATGGAGCCATGTTCCCTTGGATCCCTGAAGAGCTGGGAGAGCTCCCAGGTGCCACAATCTGTCAGGCTGCTGCCTTCAGTTAGGAGGTATCCCCAGTTTCCCAAGCCAGCCTAAAGGAAAGCATGTATTCTTTCCATGGGATGAATTCCTCCCATGCACGTTTGTGAACAGCAGGAGAGCTGTGGATGTGTCTGGGATTGCAGGAGAGGGGTAGAGGGGTGCCCACAGCAGGAGCCCAGGCTGTACCTGCCTTCCATGTGGATGCACCCCCGGGGCTGTCACAGGAGGTGGCTTTCTCTGCTGCTAAATACAGCCCTGGAAAGAGCCACAGCCTGGCAGCAGATGGAACTCTGTTCCCTCCCCACACACTTCTGCCAGTGTGTGCTCAGCTCCCACAGGTTCCCCTGCTATCCATCCCTGTCCTTGCTATTGCTGTGGCAGCACAGTCTAATTGATTCTCAGGTTATTAGTACAGCCACAGGTTTGTGTGATGGAGGAGGAAAGGCACGATAGGAACTATGGAGGGGGGGAAAAAAAGGCTTTTCATTGATTGGATTGTTAGCTTACTGTGAAGATAAAATATGCATATTCTGTATTATGCCTTTGTCGGCCACGAATGGAGCACAAAGAACTAAATAAGCACTAATTACCAGGAGCTAAGATTAGTCTCTCCCAGCCTGGGGTAAATACAAAGGTGATTTTTAATAAAAGAGCAGGGAGATTAAGCAACATGAATTCTGACAAGAGCCATAAGAAAAGGGCAAGTAAATTATCCCTTGTGATCTGAAAACATAAAATTAGAAACTCATTATGCCTTCCCTGGAAAAAGCCACAGCTACTTTCTTCACAAAAATTCAGCCTAGGACAAAGAGGCACTATCACATTTATTCCACAGTTGTGAGAAACTCCACACTGACCTCCAAAATTCCTGAGTCCTACTGTGATCAGGAAAGACATGTATTAAGTATTAGCATTGCTGCCTAAGTCAATACCCTCTGGTGCTTGCAGAGTGCATTGTCCTCCATGCCTCAGTTCCACTGACATCCACTGCTGGATAATGGGACAAAAATGCCATGCAAGAGGAAGGCACGTGGCCCACTGCTGAACAGCCTCTTTCTAAACACTTACTGTTTCAACTGAAAGAACTCAATCACACAAACTAAATATAGCTAAGCACAGTCATAAATATGCAAGGATTTCAGCAGAATTTTTTAAAAAGGGCATGTTAAGTGTCTTTTCAATACTTGTGATATAAGGAATATATAGATAAACACAGACACACACTATCTATCTATCTATATACATATATATATATATATATAAAAATACTTTAGACTCAAAAGAACATCTTGCTTCTACAAATTACCACGTATGACAAAGTTCAACAGCTTTGGAATATCTGAAGTGTGCTCATGTCACCTGAAAGCAGCTGGCAGCAGAGCTGGCAGCAGGCTCAGCAGGGCAGAAGAGAGGGAGAGAAGCAACAAGGCAGGTTGCAGAAGGAGAATATTCAAATCTTCCAGCAGCGGGAACTTTTTTTAGCATCCTCGCAGATGTTGGCCAATTTATACAAATCATGAGCAATACAAGTTAGAAAATAATCTGGAGCATTTGGAACAGTATTTTCAGCTCTGGTGGATGGTGCTCATTTCCCTTGGAGCCTGTTAAGCAAAGCTCAGGAAGCACTAACGAGGCTGTTTTCCTGCGGCTTTTTGTTTAGTGGTTGGAGTTGCTGGAGTTGAGTAACACAAGAGCTTCCCTTGACTTGTGTTTTGCTTGTTTTTATGTGGTAGATGCACTGAGAGGTTTAAGAGAGAATGGGCTCCCACTGCGAATTTTTTTGTTGATGAAAGAACTAACCTGATTTATCCCTTTCATCGAGGTGGCAACATTCACTGAACTTACAAGAACCTTGGAGGTCACCAGCGAGATAATGGTTAAAATGGGCCACAAGATTCAATAAAATAAAACAGATTCAGAAGCTGTGAGGAGGACTGGGGCAAGGAGGCTGCAAAGGGAGGGCAAGCAGGAGAAAAGATCACAGAGGGAATTAAACTGTACAAGTCCCACTTCCCTAGATTAAAATGCATGACTTTGGAAGGGAAGGAAGGTTATAATGAAGAATGCTAAAGGAGACACATTAAAACCACAAGCAACTGATGGCCACAGCCCCTAATGGAGTACAGAAAAATGTTTTCTAATTCCTGATTATTAAGAGGCTAATCTAATTTCTCCCTCAAAAAGTGTCAACTGGAATGCTGCTTTTGGAACTGGGCCATCATTCAACAGAGCAGCGTATTAAATGTTATTCTGAGTGGTGAGGATTTCTTTCATGTGGCTACAAGAAATGAAGAGGACTCAATACTTCTGCAATCCCTCCATGGCTTTGCTCCTGAGTTATAGCATAAGGCAAGAGAAGTTAAATCCTTTCACTCTAGAGCTCCCAAAATAAGTCCAATCAACCTCCTTCGAAAAATCCTGTTGGCTTTGCTTCATTTTTGTTCCCACCAACATAAGGTTCCTCTGAGACAGCACAGAAAAGCAGAATGCAGCTACTCAAGGCAGAATTCCAAGCAGCCTGAACCTGGTGAAATGTCTATGCCCTTGCCAACATTTCAGGTGTACATAAAAGGCAATAAACACACTACTCAAGAAATACCAAAGAACCCAAAATACCAGTCAACCCAACACAGCCAGCAGGCCAAAGGCATCTGGAAAAAATATGGAAGAAAATCACTTTAGGGATAAAATTATGTCTTTCTCATAGAAAATATAGTCAACTTCAAAAAAATTAACAAAAACTACTTTTGTTTTTCTCAATCATGCACTAATAATGCTTTCCTACATTCTCCCTCCTTAAACGGCATGTTCTTTGCATGCCCTCACACTATTGAGTTCCTGCAAACACCTCCTTCCTACAGTCCATTCCTGCTTTCACTTCTCTCCCCCTCTGAAGTCACTAAAAATTCATCACCTGGATGAGTTTGAACTTCACAGACTCGACACAAAGCTGTCTTGGCAAGGTTGCCCACTGTGCCTACCAGAGAAGGTGCCAATCAAGCATTTCCCAGGCTCACCCATTCCTTAGGAACTTTAACTATGACCTGAAACCAACTGTCCTGCAGGTATTTCCAATTAGGATGAAATTACTGGGCTCAAAGTTCCATAGAAGTGGCTTTCTGGGTTCACTGAGATGTTCTTGATGTTCACACAAATAACTGTGCAAGTTGGTTCCACTTCTGCACCTCTTTCCAGCCATAACTTCCCAAAGGACATTCATTTCCATACATTAACCAGCTCCCTCTGGACAGTATTTGATTGATTTATTAAAACCCACCATCAGCAATTCAGTATAAGAAAAGATGTGTCTGTGGCACCAACAGGAGAAGCAAATAAGAACAGAATAATTGCACCTCTTCTTCACCACAATTTTCAAAAAGACCCCAGAGCACTCATCATATGAAGAATGTGTCTCTCCAGTAAGAGCATCTTCTCCATACATACCCACACTTACTCCAGACTGTAGTTAATTATTTCCCCAGTGAAATTATTTCCATACAAATTCAAATAATGCTCATAGCTTAGTGCAATGAAACACAGGCACAAAAAATAACTGTGGTCCCAGATAGCCAGGCCAAGTGCTGGAATTTTTCATTTGTTGTGAGGAAAATTGAAATTGTATTGCAGAAAAATGGAAAGAATGACACCACCTGCATCACCCTCATCTCTGGGCAGTTTCCAAGCTCTGTCTGAGCTACCACGATATGACCCTGCCCAAAAGGCTCTGCCACCAACCCTGACAGAACCAAAATGTGGGTGCAGACCCTGAGGACTAGAGAAGTGACAGTCCTGAATGCTTTGTGAGGACACACCCCCTGAATTTATCTTGAGTTTCCCCTTCTTCCCAGAGGAGCTGCTGGAACTTTCCCCGTGTCCAACAGAGACAATGCCAACCAGCTCCAGGATGGTCCCGTTGCTGCCCAAGGGTGAGCCCACTAGGAATGGTGGCAGAGCCTCTGGGATGACATGTTTAAGGAGGTGGAAAAGTTACTGCACTGTTGCATCTGGAGAGAGGAGTGAAAACCTGTGAGAGAAGCAGCTCCACAGACACACTCAGGACAGCGCAGGAGGAGCTCCAGGAGCAGAGATTCCCCTGCAGCCCATGGTGAGGACCCTGGTGAGGCAGCTGTGCCCCTGCAGGCCCATTCTCCATCCCCCTGTGCCATCTGAGGGGAGGAGGCAGAGAAAAATCAGGAGGGAAGTTCAGCCCAGGAACAAGGGAGGGGTGGAGGGAAGGTGTTTGAAGATTTAATTTCTCACTACCCTTCTCTGATCTCATTGCTAAAAAATTTAATTAATTTCCCCAAGTCAAGACTGTTTTGCCTGTGATGGAGTGACTGCTCTCTGTCCTTATCCTGACCCACAAGTCTTTCATTGTATTTCCACTCCCCTGTCCAGCTGAGGAGGGGAGTGACAGATCAAGTGTGGTGGGCACCTGGTGGCCAGCCAAGGGTCAACCTCACCCACCACAACAGTGCTTGAGTAAAATCCAGATAGAGGCACAAGAATGTGAGTGTTTGTACAAATAAAGCCAGTATTTGGCATGTAAAGATCCATTTATAGGTACTTAAGCCTGAGCAGACGCAGGAAGTCCTGAACCACACAACTGGGGGGAGTCAAACAACTTTCTTGTGAGGTGTTTGAAGGTAATGCCCAAAGTTCCCAAAAACAAACCCAAACCCAAGGTCTTCTGACTCCTGGAAGTCCTGCTGCAAACATAAACCTGAAGGAAACTGGACAAAGCAGGAGGGCAGCACTTTGTGAGAAATCTCAGCTTATGGTAAACAACTTCTCTTACACGTCTCCTTCATGCAGGTGCTCCCAAATTCACTGTGGCAAGCAAAGCCTGCGCTAAAAACCACTGATGATGGTTGCTTAAATACAAGTTCCTCCAGCAACTGCAACATGGGGACTTAAAAGACAGAATTCTTCAAGTGATTTATGATTCATTTCTGCATCTCAGTCTAAGCACTGAAAAGCTTCAGTCCTCCTCTTTCTCAAGAAACGTGCAATTTGATGCATAAATGAATATTCAGACGATGAAGGGAACAAAAGCATCTTAGAGACCTCCAGCCCGCAAATGCTGCTCGGTTTGGGAGCCACATAATGGTTGTCTGTCTTGGGCACCACTGGGGAGCATGGACAGGGCTGGGCATGACACAACACCCACGCCAGTGGCCAAGCCAGGGCAGAAATGAGGCCTCACAAGTCCAAAATGCCTTTACATTCAATGCCACTGTGCCAGTCACACATGGCAGTGCTGGACACACACAGAGTCGTGTCTTTCACTCAGGACTTCCCAGGAAAATGGTCATTTTTGGCCAATATTGAAGTGACTTGGCAGAAGCAACACCCACCTGGTGGCACCCCTGCAAGGCAGGGAACACCAATGCTGGTTCACACATGCTGATGGCAAAGTAACAACTGTGAGCAGGAACTCCTCAGGATTTCCAACTCCACACATACTTTCCAATTCCTGCCCCTGGACTACACAAAAATGGCCTTTAAACAAAAGTTTAAAGACCAAAGCCTGAAATTCACCATGACACACAGTTTTATATATATATATACACACACACACATATATACACAGCTATATTTACACCCACGAAGTGAGTACATGGTAGACACACAGTGCAGGGAAGGATGAAGTAGAAATTGATCTTTAATTAAAAGGCTTGAGACAAAATGATTCTGGCTGCTGAAATAGGGTTTAATTTTACTCCTGTCATGTGCTCTGGATTAAATGGCTTGGAAATGTTCATAGCACAAGGTTAAAGCACAAAGAGCTTGCTCAGGACAGTTGGATACTTTGAAGGTGTCAGTTACAAAACTGGGAATAATTTTGTCCCATCAACTCTTCTCCATATTGTGTCCTTGAGGAATCCCCCAGAACAACACCCATTGATGTGCAAAGCCAAGATTATTTTGCTTCCTGTTGAAATCCAACAGCCCTTCAAGTTCTATGAGCATCTTATGTAGGTTAGGAGACAAAATTAATGGGGTTTGGTTGCTTTGGGGTTTGATTTTTGAACTTGAAATACCTTAAAAATGCAGTCCCAGGGCACACTCTCAAACATGAGGACTTTCAGAAGCACCCAAAACAATTACACATTGCAAAAATGTTTTATAGATATGTGTGTACTTACAACGAGCTGCAATTTTAAACATCTTCTGTTGGCCAAAGTTAAGAGGTTTGGATTGAGAAAACAGGATTAGATTTTGTTAGGCTGGTCCCATACATGAAGACCAGTATCACAGCCTGCATTAATATAGAATCATAGAATTGATTGGGTTGGAAAAGACCTCCGAGATCATC
>JAWWEV010000167.1:3136165-3146179 GCA_035583235.1 Hafferia zeledoni | reverse complement strand
GGACTGGAGTTGGACCAAGGGTTGGACTTGATGATCTCGGAGGTCTTTTCCAACCCAATCCATTCTATGATTCTAAGCCCCTCCCCGTCCAGGTGTCTCCAGACTCTTACATACATTATTTGCAGGCATCTCTCACTGTGGCAAGCCCTGTGTGTGTTTCCTTGGCTAATAACCCACCCCCCAGAGTGACAGAGGAAAGCACAGCTCTCCCTGCCCTCAGTCCCAGCTCTCCAGCGAGCCGAGACAGCCCCAAAACCCCAAAGACAGAGCGAGTTAAAAACCGGACAGATAAGGTTCCCTCAGCCTTGAGCATCACTTACACACACATTGCTTGGTCTGTGCATATCTCGGCCTTCTAACAATGACAGATTGATGTAACAAGCCAGGTAGCATTACCAGCTAATTACACATCTCCTTATGCCTTAATTAGAGATATGCAAATACACCAGACCTGACCCTGCTACATGAAAGGCAGACACTGCTGTTTGAACTGCTGAGTGCTGCAGGATATCTCCCAGGGGATGTGCTGAAAACGTGTACCTGGTGTCAATATAATTATTGATAAATGGAAAAAGATGGGATGCTTCTTAAATAAGTTATTCTTTTCTCTTATTCCCATTTATACATATTTTAAGTAATACTCTGGTCCCAATTCCAATATTTGGCAAAATACATAACTGGGAAACAAGCTGCACATTTTATGACCCCCTAACCTGGCTCCACCCCAAAATCAAACCCTGCCAGGGACATTATGAACCAGCAAACACCCTGCAGTGCTGCCTCCTGCTCCGGGGGCTGCCCTTGCACGCACAGCTCTGCCCTCCTCACATCCCATTAATGGGAAAAGCAGCCGGGATTTGGTGGTGATTGATTAACTCTAATGGAAATACTTGTACATATCGTGGGAAGAACACATCCCAAAGCTTTAAAAAAAAAAAAAAACAAAGATAGAGCAAGGTCTTCTCAGGACATTGTGATGGGAAACAGGCTGAGAGACCTGGTTTAAAAACAAATACTCTGATGCCAACCAGGAACTTGTAACAAGTTGTTTGCCCAGACTCTCTGGTTGACATCTTTCTTGTTAAACTGTGGCTGGGACTAAACACTGTGAAATATATTGCCAAATCAAAAAAGTTGTCAATTAAAAGTGTTGGAAACACAAACTGGAAGATCACCCTTTGTATTTTTAATATTACAGTACATTTGTATCACTGCTCTGTTGCTTCCTTTGGCCTCATAAGGAACCTTAGGAATCTCCACCCTGTAACTCCAACACTTCCTTTACACGGATTTTGCTTGGAATTCACAAGTTAGGTCGAAACCACTCAGGATAACTTGGCCCAAGTTACTATTCTTTACCTACTTACTTCAAAATAATTCATTATCCAGAAGCAGAATTGTTACTAATCTGATTTTCCACAACTTGCTGCTAATAAACAAAAGCAGGGAACTCTCCCAGTGCTAATTCAGTAGCTTAATAACATTATCACTCTCTGGTACAAAGGCAGTAAATAGGACATACAGGTAATTTTTGCTTACATAATCAGAAATTTGGTCTTGAACCACAAAACCTTGGCTCTTAGTCATGCTAAATACCAAAACTACCATTTCAGGGACTGGCAGACATTTTTCTACTGAACAGTGATATTATTTTCCACAGTGTTTCCTGTAGTGCTAAGAAGTTGAGAGCACCTGATGCACCATTTGCAAGAGGATCTTCTATTTATCCATGACCATTTTTTAAAAGAAAGAGCAGAGCTCATAGATGGTGCTGCTCTTTGCCCCCACAGCTGTGAGACATGCAGATTTTCTGATAACTCAGAAAACTCCGGGCCAGAAAGACAAACTGTGGCTATTCCACAGACCTTCTCATTGACACAAACATGTTCCCTAATGAACCGCTGGAAAATTCCAATTATCAAGGCTGCACAATCTCATCAGCAAATACATTATCCATTAAAACCTAATTTGGGCTAAACCAGCCCAGTAATGATTTTGCATTGAATATACTAAACAGCATAAATGTAAAAACATGTTTTGTCACAAGCAAACCTAGGAAATACAATAATGTGGTTCTGGACTCCCCAGCAGCACTCTGGTTCAAACTCTCTGCTGGCCACATCCCCAAGCTGTCACTGGAATGAATCCTTGCACAAGCCTGAAATCACCAGCTCTGAGGATGTGCCAGAGTGGCTCTGACAGGATTCCATTTGCCTCCAGTGCACCTGGGGGCAAGGCATAAGTTCCTGCACCGAGTAACACCCTGGATTTTTGTTTGCTTTACAAGGCTGTAAGAAAAGAAGAGGATTAGGCAACTCTCTCCTGAATGTTGCATCCAAATGCTCTTGGACCACTCCAGTTGAGTAGGTTCACACCTCACCACTCAAGGATGGGGATCCAAAACAGATTCCCTGCTTGCTGGGTGCACATCTCAGCCACTGGAGTAGTGACTGGAGATCTCCTCTTACACTTCGCTGACGTTTTTAATGAAAACCGGTGGTTGTACTATCATTTGTTCAGATTTTCAAATGGGAATTAAGGCAATTTATTTAACAAAGACAACGATAAATCTTGGTTTGTCTTTTCTTCACCCCTTGCCCTTCCCCATGCGACAAAGCAGACTTAAAAGAGTCTGCTTTAACTGATACCCCCTGGCACAAATAATGTCAGCTTTCTTCCAGGCAAGTGGCACGTGCTGTTCATCCTCCAGGTGAGAGGGACATGCTCGTGCAAAGCAGTGATACAGCTGGTAAGTCAACCTCCATTGGTTACAAGCACTGGCACAGAGTTTCAGAGAAGAATTAACAGTGGAATAAAAAGAAATATTCGGATTCCACATAGTTTGGCTAATTAGTTTGATCCTCACCACCCTTTAGCTCAGTGTGCTTCATGATGTGACAATGCAAGTGACTGCTGTGAGTTGTAGAATGCATTTGGGAAGTAGATTTTTAAATCTAACCAGTCCCTTTAGTAACACCTTCCAGTCAAGTATTACCATAGAGAGACCCCTTTGTGGTATGAAACACAAACCAGTCTACATGACCAAGCACACAAGAGAAAAGAAACACAAGCAAAGCTTTGAGTCACTTGACAGCAGAAATCCCACTGATATTTGAAGGTTAGTCCAGCTGAACAAGGGGCAGCTCTTCAGCTGCAGCTTTTACAAAACAGCATCACAGAATCAGCTTTCATTTCTCCCTGGGCCAGTACTAGGGTGGCAATTTGGTGCTCAATGCAATGAGAAGCTCTGTAGGACCCAAAATTCTTGCTATAGATAGCAGCTCATGCAGGAGCTGGTTCAAGTTTGTCTAAAATTGATCTGTCCTGCATAGAAGGGAGAAGGGAAAAGTCTTAATTAAAAGCAATTTGAACCCCATTGTGGTTTCTTGGCAGTGAATTGCACGTATTTTCTTTAAAGATCCATAATGTTCTACAGCCTTGATCTAAAGGGGGTAGAGCAGCAGCCACTTAAGGATTTAAAAGCAAAGTCTGGAGTTCCCAAAGCAGTTTTGAAACCCTGAGAGGCAGCAAGAGGCAAAGGGGTGTTCGTGTTCCTAAATAGCACCTGCATAGAAAGAGGTCCCCAGGAAACACAGGTGTGATCCCCCCCTACCCACACACAGCAGGACACGCTGAGCATCCTCTCACTCCTCACACTCTCTGTTCATTAACAGCAACTGCCAATCACAGCAATGTAATTTGACAAGTAACAATCCTTCAAAGCCATAATCCTACTGCAATCAAAAATATCCAAGGACAATGTCAAGGCTTGGCTTTCTTACACATTAATGCATATCATTTACTGGAATGTAAAAGGAGAAAAAGGAACCAAGTGCTGGTGAGCCCAAAGACAAAAAAGAGATACTTCAACATTTCCACTGAGGAGTTATTTTCAGGTAACAGTTCTCATTTCATTAAGTCAAGGTAGGTAATACATGCTATTATATCTAGAAGAATAGAAGCTAAAATTAGTAAGTGAAACCCATTGTTGAAGATTCAGTTAAGAAAAAGGCACAAAATGGATATGAGAGCGCTGTGATCCAAGGTAAGGGTGAGCAGTAAGAGCGTGGCATAACTCAAAGACAAGAATGTAAGGGAAGAAATTAAACAGAGCGACGGAGTTTTTGTCCGGTGGGAACATCCCAGGCTGAGCACTGAGAACAGGAGAACTGCAGGAACATCACACCAGCTCCCTCTTTTAATGATGGAGCCTTTCCAAAGTCAACATCACGTTACAAACTAACTAAGGTAGTGACAAAATGGAAGTTGCAATCCAGATTTGGATGGAGTGACCATCCTCACAGGATCTCCACACCACCAAGGCAACAAAGTGTTGCAGAGTAACAACACTGTCAGTGAAGCTGACATTGGCTACAGATCTGGTTTTTAATTTTTCTCAAGAGCAGTTCAATCTGCAGCTGAATTATTTCAAATGACCTTCCAGTACAACCGCAATCAAATTATCTTCTGTCACATTCCCAACTCATTCCTGGCTCCTGTGATCAACCTTGGCCTGAGGCCTTTTACTTTGGAAACTCATTTTTCCCAGTCAGCATTTACTATCAAATAAGATGTATCAAATATGATTTCCAGGAAGTCAGCAGGTGAGCTCTGAAAAGCATTTGCCTCAACTATTTTTCAATTCATTAGCACAGGTTGTCCAGAGAAGCTGTGGCTGCCCCATCCCTGGAAGTGTCCGAGGCCAGGTTAGACAGGGCTTGGAGCAACCTGGGATGGTGGAAAGTAGGAGGTAGAAGGAGATGGTCTTTAATGTCCCTTCCAACTCAAACCATTCTCTGATTCCATGATTTGCCTGGTTAAAAACATCAGGAATGGGGGGAAAAAAATCAAGATTGGCTGAATAACCCCCAAGACTAGTTGAAAACACAACAAAGGTTGGATTTCTAACCAAACAATTGTAGAACTTGTATTACACAAGGTCCTTATTCTCTTCAAGGCAATCCTTTTCGGCAAGAGAGCACTTAAAAAAAAAATATGTTTCTTTGGATCAACTCCTTGTGTTTAAGGAAGGCAAAAGTATTTTTAATATGTCACCTTTAATTTTTTTAACACAATGTGTACAACAAAGGACACAGTAGCAGAAATGAGCAAAACCTCTTTACTCCAAGGTAATGCTGAGAAGTCCTACAGCTAATGGTTTAAAGTTGGTTGTAATAATGCCAAGGTCATGGGTTCAATCCCCTGTGTGGGCCACTGACTTAAGAGCTGGACTCGATGATCCTTGTGGGTCCCTTCCAGCTCAGAATAGTCTGTGATTCTGTGATTTGCCAGCACTCAGGAAATATGTGCAAACTAATGCATGTCAATATTATGCATGTCAATGTTAACTTAAGCCCTAACAAAGTGAAGGTGTTTAACAGTTTTAAAAGTGCTTGTATATTTTTTTCTTCCTTTTACAAAGTAGTTTGACATATGATATGCATTCTTTTAAATCAGTACCTGCTCTGCTACTGTCTAATATATTGAATTTATATAAAACCTGGGGAAAATTAAGGCATTTTCTGGAAACAGCTTTCAGGACTCAGACAACTCCTTGTCCCAGCAATGTGCAGGGACTCCTGTGTAATTCCCTCCTCCACAATCCTCATTAAATTCCCAACCATTATGAATTCAGTAAATCTCAGTAAGAAAGCAGAACAAATGCTCCCATGGAATCCTGATAAAAGCACCCCCAAAAAAGGTATGTGGGGAATCCATTCCTTTTCTAATGGATGGAACAGAGTGCAAAACCCTTCAAAATGATTGCAAATACTAAGTTAGAATAGACTCACTACAAATAAGACATAAAGAGGCACAGGTGGAATTCCATGCTTGTAAGAGTTGGAACAACAGGTTTCCATGTGGAGATTTTTCAGTCCCCACTTGTTTAGAGTGACTTGATTTTTGATAAAATATCAGATTATTTAAACACAGTAATCACAGGTCCATAGTACAGCCTCCACTCTTGCCCTGCAACCTTCTCCATCAAGCACCCAGATAAGAGGCAATGTCACTCTAAATCCACTGAGCAGGGGGGGAATATATCCAAATAATATATCTAAAAACCAGCAAAGAACATACAGGTGACTTGAAAAATTAGTTATTCTGCTCTTTAACTCCCTGAACACATTTAACATCCATAAAATTTAGTATTTTTGCCAGAGGTGGGTTACTTCTTTCTTTTCTTTTTTTTTTTTTTTTTGTTTGGTTTGTTTTTTCCCCCTCTTTCTCTTCTTTCAAGGCACAATAATGTTGCCATGGGAGCTGGTTTCACTTGAAGCAGGCAAAAAAAGAGCAGGCTTTTGCTGTGGCACTGCCTCTCCCCTGCCACACAGCCGTACCTGCTGCACCGCGGCGCCTTCCACTCCGGCGGCAGCGCCAGGACAACTATTTACCCAAGGAAACAGCTACGATAAAGAGGACAAAAATAGCCCCAAATGATGGAAAGCATTTTGTTGATAGATACGTTGAAAAGAAAGGAAATGGAGCTGTTAAAAAGACAGAACGTGGAGCAGGGCACGGGGTGGGGGCAGCACCGCCCTGGCTGAGCGGGACAGCTGGCAGGGCAGAGTGTTCTCCCTGCTGCGCTCACACCGGTGCCTGGGCCGGTTCCAGGGGCAGCTCCAGGGCCAGCCAGCTCCCCCTGACACAAGGCTTGTTCCAAACACATTGCCTTACATAGCTCTGCCCATTCACTTCGCTCCCAGAACCACCAGGGCAAAAGAAACTGCACCCACACCTACCCCTGGGATGCCCAGTGAAACGCACGGGGTGCTCCGGGCTCTGTGGAAGCCCAAGAGCTGTGATTTCAAATAAAACATGTTGGTGGATCTGATAGGAGAAGAACCTTAATACCATTTTAAGCTATTTTTGTTGGCATTCAGGCCCTCTGCACAGCAAAGAAGGACAAAAACCAAACCAAACAGCCAAAAAGAAACCCCCCCAAGTGCCAGCAGTACAGAAACAGGTGTTTACTTCACCTGAAACAAATCCCTTATTTTTCTAATTCAGTAATATCTGTGCCCATATTAGGCAACAAAAATAGATGATTTTTGCCTCTTGCTTTTTGAATCTTGACTTTCGAAATTCAGTACCTTCCATGAGTAACAGCAAGATCCATTTATTGCTGCAGAAGAGAAAGAGCAAGGTGCCTTCATACTGCAAGGGGAAACTGAGAGCAGAAAATACAGCAGCTACTGCTGTGGAAAGAGGGCAGGTTTACCCTGGATATTAGGAATAAATTCCGCCCTGTGAGGGTGGGCAGGCCCTGGCACAGGGTGCCCAGAGAAGCTGTGGCTGCCCCATCCCTGGAAGTGTCCAAGGCCAGGTTGGACAGGACTTGGAGCAACCTGGGATAGTGGAAGGTCCCCCTGCCCATGGCACGGGGTGGCACTGCATGATCTTTGGGGTTCCTTCCAACCCAAACCATTCTGTGATTCCATGACAGATATTGCTGCTCCTTAAATGATAACTTTTTCTATTTGGGAAAAGCGTTTCTATTTGAGGGAAAGCCTTAAGCAGATACCAGTGATACTTTGGCATATATTTATTCCAAATGCTTCAGTGTGGGGTTTTTATCTCTATCTGAACTGCAGGAGCTGGTCCAGCTGCTTAAGTCAGTGTACACAGCACTGATTTAATGAAGGTTTGCATGAGATCTGGGTTGATGTGAGGTGCAGAAAGGCAGCCACTCCATGCCATGGGACTGGAGAGCTATCCAGAGCTAATCCTGACAGTTAACTAGAGAAAACCCACATTTAGGCAGTGCATGTGGTACGTAAGGGGGATATGCTGCTTCCATTTCTCCTTTAAAGTGAGAAGAAAAGACTGGAACATAATCCAGATTAAATTATTTCCATCACAATTACAAATATTACAGAAAGTGCATTCTGTTGTGCTTCACTCGCCCTCCTCTCACCCCCAAGGGCAGCTGCACAACAAACAGCTTTAGAATAGATTTTTTTGAGCACGTGTGTGTAAGCACAAATGACAAACACGTTGTAATTTTTACTTCTAGTCATTTGAAACAATAACAATTATTAGGGGAAACACCATGTCCCTGCTGCTACATAGAGACCATGAAGGGTTTATCATTAGATGAATGTTGTCTTCAGGAATTCATGATTAGTAGCAGCATTTGAAACAGCTACTACACATGCTATTATAATTTCAAAGTGATTTCCCTGCAATTTTTGCAAGATATAGCAGAATTTTAATTACAACTTCTAAGGGATAGATTTGTCCATCATAACATGGAGGTAATTTCTCTCCCTCCCTTTTCTAAAAAAAAAAAAAAAAAAAAAAAAGAGCTCTGAGGCATTCAGATGTGGGAGCTACACATCCTACTGAGGGTAGGTAGCTACGAGATACAATCTCCCCTTAAAAGGCAGGAAATGAAAGGACATTTCACATGTGGTTGAATATGTATAAATATATATTTTTCATATGTATATATACACACACACACACATGCTGCTCAGCACCATTAAAACACTTCATCTATTGTCTGGCATGATGCATTGTATGGAGAGACTGTCCAGATGAAAAAGAGTTGCTTTCCTAAGCAGAACTTTATATTGTATAAACATTTCCATATAAAGGACGTACATGGAATTTCCAATGTCTTACTCTAAATGAAGAGTGCCCTCAGCCATTGCCTTAACAATGCCCCTAATAATTCAGCTGAAAACAAAGAAGTCTCTGTTCTTACTGTACATCCAATGTGCTGGAAAATCCAAGTCCAACATAAAGAGAGGGCAAATCCCAGCCTATGGACTGTGAAGCACTGAGTTACCTAGAGCTGTTACTCACAGCTCTGACCCCTGCCAACATTTCCCACAGGTGACTGTCCATACACCTACAAATATGAAACTCCTGAATCCACAATAAACAACTAATCATTTCAGACAAAGCCTTCAAAATACGGAGGAAGGATTGCAGTCAGTTCCAGAAGCAAATGTGTCACCTTGTCAAATAACTATCAATATTTGAAAAACATTACAACTACACCCATAAATCTGTGCTTTGTCCCTTTAAACCAAATAACACAACGTTTACAAAGGCACTTCATGCTTTTATGCACTTTTAAAGAGCAACAGAAACCAGGTTGCCACTTCCTCAGCATCAAAGCCCAAATTAGATGAAGGCGTGTGGAGGTAACAACGGCAGCAACAGATTCCCTTCCTACTCCTTTCATGGTTAAGTGAAGTTTGTTCCTTTTTTATTTTCTAAGTATGGTTAGGCGCCTCCAGTGTGCTTGTTAGGATGGAAAAAGCGTGCAAATCCCAGACCTAGGACCCTGCCAAAAGTCTCTTTAGACAGTCAAGGCAGCCAGAAGTATGCTGAGAGCTTGCCAGAGCCATATTGGGTGGCTAAAATTAAATAAACAGTTAATAAAAAGATTTTGAATCCACCTAAATAAATACAAACTTACAGCTTAACTGCCTTATCTGTTTTATACAAGAGGCTCTAAAACGGCACCCAAGGCTTTGAAATGCTCTGACATCCACAAGTTCTGCACAGCAGATTTAAACAGAGGAGTACTTGCTGTTATCTCTTTCATAAGACGAGGCTTACATTTGAAGAAGGAAAAAAAAAAATCATTGAGTGCTCTGAGGGATTTCTGTTGGTTTAAAACACAACCTCACTCTGCCCTCTGCTGCCAGCAAACCGCACCTCAGCCCCGGCAGCAACAACCCAACAAACAGCAGGACCCCAGAGCCCCCAGAGCTCAGATAAAACAAAAGGCAGCACGTCCCAAAGGGGTTTTAGGAATAGTGAAAAACGCTCCTGAATCTGCGTGCTCGAGGCAGTTTGTTTTCTCTGCTTTGGTGTATTAGTAATTTTTGAAAACTCACCATGAGCAACAAATCAAGTGTACACCACTGGCCAGTGTTTTGGGTATTAAAAAACATTAGCTGTTGTAAGAAATTTAACTTGGATATCAGAAAAAAATTCTTTGCAGAGAGAGTGCTCAGGCATTGGAATGGGCTGCCCAGAGAGGGGGTGGATTCC
>JAWWEV010000167.1:3118515-3136005 GCA_035583235.1 Hafferia zeledoni | reverse complement strand
TAAAGGGACTGGAGTTGGACCAAGGGTTGGACTTGATGATCTCAGAGGTCTTTTCCAACCCAATCCATTCTGTGATTTAAAAAAAAAAAAGTTCTAGGAAATTAAAGCTGAGTTGTATCAAGGTTCAGAAGCCTTTTGCTTTACCTCTGAGTCCTTACACTGAACAAGGCAAAGATTGATGCTCTGAGCCAGCCATTTACCTTCTCAGCCATAATGTGAGTTTATATCCCAGTTTTGATGAGTGAAATGAGTGCAACAATTCGTCACCGATGCTTTTCTGTATCACAAAATCATCCCAATTTGCCGTAGCCAACCTGCAGTGATGAGATTAAAACCAGATCCACACCCATCAGGATAACTTGGGAAGCTTCCCAGAGTTCTCTTGCCTGTGGAGCTTCTGAACTCCTCAGACCTTCACCTGGTACCCAGGGGAGAGGAGAAAAACCCAGGAGGAAAAGAACTGTATGGTGATCAGACATGATCCAAAGAAAAGGAATAACAAAATCTTAGATCACAGCATTCCTAAAGAACACGCTGCCATCCCTCCAAATATAAAGGGGCTAATAAAACAAACTCACCAGCGACAGAAATACACAGTCCCTACCTCCAAGTACAGCTAACAATAATATTTGCTCTCCTGTGTCTTTCTTGGAATAAAATTGTTTAAATAGGCAGGAGGAAGGGCTTAGTGGGCTAATCTCGAGTGAAATCCACAGGTTTAAATGCCAGTGGGGTCACTTTGCTCTTCTCCTTTCCAGGACAGAGCAGATGAACTGCAAGCAGTTCGTGCCACGCAGCTCAGGGACAGCTGAGGCTTTCAGGTGCTGCAGAAACAGAGACTTCTTATAGCCCACCTGAGCAACAAGAAATCAGTCACATTTCTCCTTAAAACCAAGGTCTGTCTGTTGCCCCAGAATGTATTTTCCAGTTGTGGTCCTTTCCCCCCTCCACCACCACTCCTTCACTTGGGAAGCAGTTGCAAGTTGCTGACTCTCAGTACTTTACAAACACTTCTAAATTTCGCTGGCATGTTATTTTAAAGCCATTGGAATTGCTCACTTGAAATTCAGAGCAGGACTGGTATCTCCATATATTTATTTACAAGCATCCTCACCATATTTTGTTTGTGAATTTGTAGGTAAGCAAAGAAAGAAATAACACAATCCTAAACATAAAACAAAATGAAATCACATTGGAGAAGTTACTGATGTAACTTTTTTCTATTAATCTACGAATACCGGCTTTTAAACAGCTTATTACGGATTCCAAAGTGTCTTCACATTGAGAACAGGAGAAATCTGAAGTATCAATCAAGGGCCATATTTTGGCTTTGCTTGTTGTATTACAGTGTCCATAAAAAAAACTTAAAACTCTTGCAGTTTGGGGGTTTATTTTCCCACCCTGAAACAAATCCAGAGGCCAAGCACCTTCTAATTCCCTGGGCAGAAAAAAGAGTGGATGTGGATACATATGCTAATGTCAGTCCCCTGTTTGAAAAGGAACTAAGGATTTTTAATCCATTCTATGTTTTTAGCTGATAGACTCTTTTGAAGTGCACATTTAGAAAACACCCACAGCATAACAGTCTAGTTACAAAACGTGTTTGGCAAACCGTGCCTGATACCTGCAATAAACATCAGTCTTGCCACATCAACTTCATTTGGAAGTTGCTGCAGAGGATGAGGAGGGTTCACGAAGGAGGATCATTTAGCAGCTACCCCTGATTGCATGCAATCCTTACCTTTAATTGCAAAACAACTGAATTGCACTAAAATTTGCATTTAAATTTGGCAAGAAAGCATTGCACAAATCCTTGGCTGACTCTTCTTCGTGCAGACACTCAGACAACAAACGGGAATGACAAGCCACTAAGCAGGGAATGAGAAGGGGACACCTCTAATTTTGCTGCTGTAAACCAATTAGCTGGCCACATTTTTAAAGCAACAAAAAAAGTCTTAAAATTGTGTGGCTGGTTGCTATGAGGTTCCTAATGTATTGCCTTCTATACATGAAGGCCACAACTACCACTTCTTTAACTCAGTTTAACACAACACTCCAAAACAGACAACTCAGGACTTCAAAAAGAAATCTGTATGTTTCTGCATCAGCTAAAGCCAAAAAAGTGACTTCTCAACACTTGAACAGCAGTTTTACAAGACAACTAAGCCAACTTAACAGTTTCCAGAGGCAGGACTGGCACAGGAGCTGCTCCCACAGCAGTTCCTTTTCTGCTACTTTAAGCTTGGGTGGACAAGCAAGGAGTGTGAAGAGCCACTGTTGCCCTCGAGGAAGGTGTTTCCATTCCCTCCAAAGGGGAAATCCCAGAGCATTAGGGATGCACACACTGCATCATCAGCTCATCACACAGTCCCAGAATGGTTTGGGTTGGAAGGGACCTTAAAGCCCATCCTGCTCCAAACCCCAGCCATGGGCAGGAACACCTCCCACCAGCCCAGGTTGCTCCAAGCCCCATCCAGCCTGGCCTTGGACACTTCCATCTAAAATAAAAGCTGACCTTAAAGCTCTTCCAAACTACTTGTTATTACACTTTGTGACTTAAGGGTAAGTCCAGGAAAAATTATAACCATTTCAGGAGCCTAAAATTCAGGTGTTTCCTGTTGAAAGGTTTGGGCTTGATTAGAAGCATTTTAACCCAATATATTTATCCACTTACTTGTTCAAAACCCATTTGTCAATGTTTTCATCCATACTGTGATACTCTTAGTTAAATATTTCTAGCACTACCCTGCCCTTCCCGAGCCACTTCAATAAATGGAAAGGAAAACTGGCTCTGGGTGTGTTTTTGTTCCTGTAGCTGCCAAAGGCAGATGTAGAGTCAAACCCAGCTCTCTGTGTGTTGCACAGAGACATTTAAGCACGCTGTAATTTCCCAACTGCAATTTTCTAAAGAATTTATCAAATTAACTCAACAGAATAGCTTTATATGGGATTCCCAACAGATACACACAGCCAGGACTTGGACACTGCCTTTCCCCTGCCATGCTATTTGTGAGTCATTAACTTCTGTCCTGGGAATAACTGGAAGTGGCTGCCTCCTTATTATCCCTCCCCACAGCTGGAGACCAGAAACATTTGTGCTGCTCTCAGCAAACGCTGTCTGAGTCCTGCAGTGCCAAAGGTTCATCCCAAAGAGGTACTGCCAGTCCACAACATCTGCCTGGAGCACTGCAGAGACTGAGGCATCAAAACCCACAGACAAACAAAGGGACAGACTTAATTAAACAGCACAAACAAGACTGGTTCAGGAAAGCCCTGAATTCTTCCTGTCTTTTATGTAAAACCAAGTTTTACTGTGTAACACCATAAATCAGCTGGTGAGCCATGGCCACCAGGGGGTTGTTTTTCCTCTACTAACATAGGAGGGGGAAAAACTCAACCAAAAACACCCTAAAAACACCCCCAAAGTTCAATAGCGATCCTTAAATATCAAACTAGGCTGGAATTCATTTCTGAGATCTGCTCCTTGGTTTTGACTTAAAATTGTGATTTTGGGTCACTTTTGGAAAGGAGCACTCGAAGGGCATCATCCACCACAGGCTTCTTCTGGAGGAAAAATCTCCTTCCCATAAAGAGTATTTGTTATTCCAACTGTGGCTATTCTTCCCCTTTTCAGTTTCCAGTGGCCTCTGCTGCCCTCAGCAATGAGTTTAACCCAACTTTTCACATAAAAACCCACAAGTCT
Source organism: Hafferia zeledoni (assembly GCA_035583235.1). Lineage (NCBI taxonomy): Eukaryota > Metazoa > Chordata > Aves > Passeriformes > Thamnophilidae > Hafferia > Hafferia zeledoni. The sequence continues at coordinate 3,132,302 of JAWWEV010000167.1, read as the reverse complement.
GCTCACACCAAGGACTTACCAGACAGGTAACACCTGAGGATGGGGCAATCACAGAACCACGCAGGGCTTTGGGTTGGAAGGCACCTTTAGAAGTCATCCAGTCCAACCCCCGTGGAATAACCAGAGGCTTCCTCCATTAGGTCAGGGTGTTCAGAGCCCCATCCAGGGGCTTGGACGTTCCCAGGGCTGAGGATCCACCACCCCTCTGGGCAATCTGTGTGTGTTTTATTACCCCCATTTTATCATCATGACCACTGTAAGACAGTGACCAGCCCAGATCTATTTCCAGCTGACTCTTTGCTCCTTACCCTTCATTTGTAAGTCAGGCTCTGCATATCTACTCCTTAGATACGTATAAAATTTTAAGACTCTTAACTTCAGCATTATAAAACACTTTTTAATCTAACCCCACATTAAAAACTGACCTCTGACTGCTGCCTCAAATGCAATGTAGTTAGAACTCAAATATCCAGCTTGAATCTGCAGTTCAGAACTTTGAAGCCACCCTTGAGGCACCACATTGCTCTTTTTTCTCTGCTTATTTTCAGGGAGTTATTTTAATGCATTTTCAGAGTCAACATGCTGAAACACAATAACCCAGTAGCTCTGGGACAGACTAGCAGAATCAGATTACAGCAAAATATACATTTTTTTAGTCTTTCTGTGCAGCTCTGTAAATTATCAGTTCCTCAATACTTGCAGAACCCAGTAGAGGGCAGGTTCTGCCTTGCTAAACAGCGACCAAACCCATCGCGGATCTTCTCCTGTGGTTCAGATGGAAAATGCCCTCACCTGACAGATCAAACACTCACCTCAACAGACACTGAAAAAGTTAGAAATTCAATAATCCCAGTACTCACCTGGAGCTGAACTGGAACTGATTTACAAGACAAACTGCCTTAGACCCACTTCAATGGGCTTGTGAGTCAAACCAAGCACGAGTCACAAATGTAGTTCCCTGGATGATTTAGCTCTGATCTACAGGCAAATTGTACATACAAATAATAATTATAAATGCATTCATCACATATCCTTTCCAGTAAGAACGCTGGGGGGAGGATGGAGGGTCAAGGTAACCTCCCTGTCCTGTAATCTTCAAATATTTTTAGGTAATTAAGACATTTACTTTTATGGAACTAATTTATTTTGTAAGGGAAGGCAACCTCCAGTTAGATACTCATAGAATGTGCATTGGTGAGGGCAAAGAGAATCAATACTTAAACAGTATCCTCACAGACCCATCTCAGAGGCTCTGCCTAAGCAGGTATTTACATATTGCAGCAATGCCTGGCATGCTGTGACTGACACCACGACACAATGAGAGCAAATACCACCAACGGGGTGACTCCATCCAGCTTGTTCAAGTTCCCTGCCCTGCTCTCCCTGCATCACAGCATCCCAAGAAGAGAAAAAGAATTCTACACAAAATGCAGAGGTGTTTCACACATCCACTGGATGAAAGTTACCACTCTACATACTTCCTTTTTGGGTGCCTGGGTTAATATTTCTGCTGGAATTTCAAGTGGATTAATCTCCTGTTTATTTTGATACAAAACGTTTTTTTCAAATGCTCAAATGTGTATTAGCATACAAATCCCAGTAAGAAGTAATTTCCACTTAAAATAGCAATTAAAAAAAAAAAGGTGTAACATCTCTGCAAACACCTTCAGCATCAGTGAAACAGCCACGGCCAGGGCTGGGACAGGGAGAGAGCAAAGGCAGACAGGTCAGAACAGGTTGAGTTCTGCTTCAAGAAGCCTCAGGAAGGATGCCAAGATAGTGGCAATAATTCTGGTGAGCAAACAAAAATCTGAGTTTCAATACTGGGAATAAAACCCTGTTGAGGTGGGATTGCCTCGAGGGTATGTTGCCTGGGAAGAAGAAAGAGCTGAGTCAACCTTCCTGGGCACGTTTCTTCCTGAATCAGTGTATTTTGGAAAAAAGAAACAGCTCTAACCTGAGATTATGCCTTTTAGCTATGACCTACTGCTGACTTCTTAATTCCCCTACTCATGTAATAGCCAAAATTACTAGAGATTCAGTGTGAGCACCTACAGGAGTGATAAGGGGGGGAAAAAAGCCTCCCTCCTCTCCCCTTCCTCAGAGATTACATGGTAAACTGATACTTCTAAACTAAACCCAGCCTTCACCCACACTATCAAATGTTAACAGCTGAGCAGGAAGGTCTATAAATGCATAAGAACCCTATAGCTTTAAATAATTCAGTTAGCAATGTCTCCCTTTCTCTATAAAAAAATAAATACATATATATATGCAGTGAATGCTGCTGTTGGCTGCAGCTGTGTCTCACATACACAGGAGATTTCTCAAGGGGTTTATGGCAAATGAGCAAGCTGAGGATTCTGCCAAAGGTTGTATTTATCATTTTTGGGTGGAGGGAGAAGCCCCATCTCTGGAGCACCTCGTGGTTCCTCATGTGTGTCCATGACAGACACCAACACTTGGCAGCACCCAAACCAGCAGGGAGTGTTAAACTTCAGGTGTGCTTCCCACCCACTGCATTACCATTCATTACCGAAGGGCAGGTGCCAGACCACATTTGCATCCGTTTCCAGAGGTTTCAGTGAGAATGAAAAGATTAAGAACGCTAAACTGTCAATAGCTGTAAAGCACAACTTCTCACCGTCACAAGCTCTTCCCGCATATTCCGTCCATCTGCTTCCTTTCCAGCGCTGCTGTTGGGAAGTGCCCTTTTGTCCTGCCCTCGGGCAAAATCCAAAGTGGGGAAAGCTGGTGGTCACTGAGCTGTGCATCCCTGCCATCTGCACCCCCCTGGGCTGCCCCAACCTCCCTGTGCCCACCTCTCCCACCAGCACCCCCACCCTGCCTGACCACCCCCTCAGCAGCATCATTAATAATTTACCAGCTGCAGGAGACAAAGAAAACAGTCTAGAAACACCATGATGGGGCTGCTGAGATTCTGCCAGGGTTGTGAAGCTGATAAAAACACCCAAACCACAGAGCTTGTGAATTTGGCACACGGCAAAAGGAGTAAAAACTCAAAATCAGGCGTAGACAAACCCCTTCAATGGGCACAGGAGAGATGAGCAAGCAGACCAGAAACTGGTACATACTTAGGAGTGCAGCTCGTCACAGCTGTCAGGATAAAATAAATTTACAGGGTTTATTTTTCTGAAGCAAATTGCTGTAATATAATTTACTACTATGAACGCCTTGGTGTTGGGAATTTGAAAGATTCTCATTGAGCATATTGCTTTGTGGTTGTTATTTTGACAGTAAGCCTGTTATATTATTATTTAGAACCAATTAGAGCACTAATTACTGTTTTTACTGGTTTGTTATGTCCTGGAAAATACTGGGTAAAGGAAAGAGAAAAGCTATGGAGAAGAAGCAGCAGTTTTGATCATTTAATTAGGCTGGCTACGAGGGTCTTCCAAAGTGCCAAAGATGACAAACCAGGAAAGGGGAAAACACAACACCTCAGCTGCAACCAGAAACCACAAACAACACAAATGTTTAGTTTTTAATTACAAGGGTTTGAAGATTGCTACAGGCTATGACCTGCACATTCCACTAGATCTGCTGCACTAAGTAGAGTTGGACTCAACTATGATGTGCCTGAGAGACTGTCAAGCAAACCTGGAGGAATTGGGTTTGCTTCAGCAGATGGGCCGTTTCCCTCAGAGCAGGGGCCAGATGTCCACACATGGTGTTGGGGGGTGTGTGGCATCCCTGAGTCCAGCATCTTAAGGACACAAATTATGAGGAACAACAAGGAAGCTCTTACAGTTCTGTATTCATTTAGACATACCAGCAGGTCCCTCAAGAAAATGAAAATACCCTCTAACCTCTGCAGCAGTTGGACTGTTCAGATCTTGCAGATAAAAGCAATTTCACCAACAAACAGTTTTCCATAGGAAACTGCTGCAAGAGAGAAGTGTTGTGTGAAACTGGCAGACAATCAAACCATCCATTCAGCTTGATTTTATTTTGTAAAGCCAAAACCAGGGTCCAGCATGTAAGAAAGTAATGCCCTCTACAAGTGCCTGTTTATCGATGGCATGGATGGAAACAAATATCCCTTCAGATTCCTCACTGCCCAGCTCTTCCAGCAGGTCAGTCAGCTTTCTGGAACAGCCCATCTGGGAAGGCAGAGTCAGCACAGGACTGCATCGAGATGTTCCTCACAGCACTCTCAAATTAATCAATGCCTGCCCTTTAGGACTGTAATGGATTTAGGACTTAAAAATTGTCCTGCCATAAAAAATGCAGTGGAGCACATAAATCTAAACTGCCTTGGGTATTAATACCAAACTTCCTGCTCACATGCATTTCTTCCTCCAGCCAAGTGACTGATGCAAATCCCACTGTCGAGTCCTCAGTCACACAGCTTTGCATACAATGGTTTGGGTTGGAAGGGACCTCTAAAGCTCATCTAGTGCAACCTCCCTGCAATGATCAGGGTCATTTCAACTAGATCAGAGTGCTCAGGGCCCTGTCCAACCTGATCCTGAATGATTCCATGGATGGGGCATCCACCACCTCTCTGGGCAACCTGTGCCAGGATTCCACCACCTTCATTACAAAAATATTTCTCTCTTACATCTAGTCCACTCTCTAATAGTTTAAAACAACTACCCCTTATCCTACTGCTACAGGCCCCATTAAAAAGTCTTACAAACCCCTTTAAGTTTTGAAGGGCTTTACTAAGTTCTCCACAGAGCCTTCTGTCCTCCAGGTGACCAGCCCCAGCTCTCTCCACCTGTCCTCATACACCAGGGGTTCCATCCCTCTGATCATTTCTAGTTCCTTTTATAGGCAATCCAGTCCACCTCGACCCTGTGGCCTCAAAAATTAATTCAGTCTGCTGTGGACAGTAAAACAGCCAGTTTGAGGCTGAAGATGGAGATCTCTATGAAAGCAACCTGCAGAACCAAGATCTCTAAGCAGACCTCTAGTCCCCTGACTCACTCTGGTGAGCAGCCCAATCAAGGCCACCCACGTTTGCCACAAGCACAGTAGGCAGGGGTGGGCAGATGGAAGCACCCAGTGCTGCTGTCACCTCATCCTCTCCTTTGAAACCATTCACAGAGAGTCAGGAACTTCTGTACACATACAAAATCCAAAAATCCTGTGGTGGGAACCAGATCTTCCCGACCACATCTACCCAAAACACCTTCCTCTGAGCTGGCCACTGCCTCAGACATTACACCAGCCAGATTGTGGATCTTCAGTCTCCCTGCAAAATAGTCATGCCTGGGTTGTCCTGAAAAGCCTCTCTAAGAAACCAGGCAAAACTCTGAAAGGTTTTAAATAGCTTATTTCTCTCCTGTTGGCAGAGCAGCAGGCCAAGAGAATGATCTTGGCAGTGAATATTTGACATCATTAAATATTCATGTTCAAAAAGAAGCACAGCACTTTTAATTAAGTCTGTCTTCAGCAGTTTCCAGGTAACTTGAAAAATTAATACTGCCAATATAAATTAGCCTGGCAGCACCAGGGGCCTGGTTTTGCTCTTTGTATACAATGGTGCTGTATATATTGTCATACAGATAATTACTACCAGAATAGGTATTAATAGACAGGTAACTGCTACAAAATTAGTCAGTGATTGCTTCTTTATGCACCTGTTTTCCCACCACGTGTATTGGTTTTGCATTAAAGTGGCTCAGGAAAAGTAAAATGGAATGGAAGTCGCAGAGGGAACTCGCTGGCAGGAGATAAGCACAGGAGCTGATATCGATTGCATCGCTTTCCAGAGCACATTAGCACCAAATGAGTGCAGCTGACCTTGAGAGCCTGCAGGAGTCACAGGAAGGAGTCACTTTAGGGATAAGATTGGGTAAGTGTTGTGCTTCAGCTCAACAAAAGGCCTCGACAATTTAATAATTATTTTTCTTTTACTTTGTAGCAAAGCATAAATGACAAAGCCTATGGTTTGTGGTAACAGCTGGACTCGATCTTAGAGGTCTTTTCCAACCTAAGCCATTCTGTGATTCCAGACAAAGCAGTAATTCCTTCTGGTTTTACTCACAGGGATTTCTATTTCAAAGACTGAATGCTGTTTCGTGCTATTAAAGAGCATATTAAGAGAGAATACCTGTGAAAAGAATGTATTCCTGTTTACTGCTTTTAAAGAATATTGTTTTGTATTCCTGAAAGAGGAGAAATATTAATTAAAAGAAAAATAAAATCTTCTAATCCCAGTGCACAGTTGGGTCACCTCCTCTTGCTGCCATCCTTTAAATCCATAAATAAGGACTTGAGACACAAAGAGACAGAGGTGGTTGCTGCATCACGGGCTGAAGGCAGGGAAGCTGGTTTAGCTCATTTGTGGAAGTTCATTTCACAGCTGAATTCCTTTTTACTATTAACTTTTCATTGGGCCATATCTGAAATTGTTTAGACCCACATAAATCTGGGGGTTTGATTGCCAGTCCAGCTATCTGACTGCTCAGCTGTGCCAGGGACCCGTCACTGTCTGTGCCTTCAGCCTACACACATTAATCCTCTTCTTCAGCAATTAAAAAAAGGTTTAAAAAAACCAGATCTTGCTGTTTTTCATAAGCAGCATGAAGCCAACCTTCTGATAGCATACCATGTCTTTCTGTCATTACTAAGTATGACTGTTTGTTAATTAGTTGGCTAATCACTTTCCACATCTATCATCATAGTTTCAAAGAGCAAGTCATTTATTGGACTACAGACAGTACCAAGTAAGAAAATGTTCATTGGATGGCATGACAAAGTCCACTGATTTCAGCATTTCTTTAAACCCTTGTTTTCTGCCCTTTTTCAAGAACAAGGTACTTAGCCAGGACAAACTAAAGAGGCCTGAGGCCAGTGACCAAACCAAGGCAGCACTTTTAAATTACAGATGCAGCTTCACCATTAGGACAAATTTTATTTTCTTAAATACTGTATTAGAGCAAGAGTAGTATTTCTGTGTAGAGGGAAAACATTTTGAGAATTAATAAAGCCATAAAATTTTGTAATTTTTTTTATAAAGAGAACTTTCTTAGAAGAACACTAAGCTGCACAGGCATTTTATATAAGCAGTGCCTTCTCCTCCAGGCTCCCCAGCTGACTTTCAGGAGTCAGCCCAAATGGGAAAGCTTGTGACATCTTAGACAGTAAACATGGGCCTTAAGTAAGATACCAGGTGGCTTGGAGCTCAAATCAATGATAGCATCCAATTATTACAAAATAAAATGACCCTCTGAAGAAAATGGCTCCCATGGGCACCACAAATCAGCGAGACATGTTTTCTTCTGGCATGTTCTGCATTTTAAGTCCCTACAAATGTTACTAATAACCTGTCATCCTGCCCTAGAATAGATGATACCTGCTGGAAGCACCTACGAGTTCGTGAGTAAGCATATTGTGCATGTTCACCAGGATTTCTTTCCACCATCTCCAAACAGATGACCAAACTGCAGGTTTAACAAATTCCTTGCATTATTACAGCATGTCTGCTTCTTATTTCCATTTCCAAATACGAAGAAAGCTGGCAGCTCCCCTGCCTTTCTCTGTACCAGCTGAAATTCTCAGTTACAATACATACATCATGTGCTTAAAATCCCCAGGACTCCTACATGGTACAGGCACATTCCACAGTTTATCTCCAGTTTCCAGGAAGGCAGATGATGCTTCAGGAATGTGCTTCTCTCTTCCTCCCATGGCTATGAAGTCCCTCTTTGCTGTAGGCACAAAATATGAAATGCTCCACAGCTTTATGTGTCTGTGCTAGACAGAGATGGGCAGTTGTTCAAACAGCCTGAAAAGTTTTGTGCTTATCTACAAATAGAAGAATTCACACCAAGGTGCAACACAAATTAAATTGAAAGGGCCTGAAAGCCTCTGGCAGAAATTATAAGGTTTGCCAGACGTTGATTGAGAATCAGGGGAAGGGCGGGGGGGAAGAATAAAAAAGTCCTAGGCCACGATTTGCCTTTGCTCCAACACCCAGAGCAAAGGGTCAGGGTGTCACATCTGTTCTGTAGGGGAACTCAGCCAGTAGGGCTTTCCTGATACAAAGCAGGAAGAACAGATTTAAAACTCAATATAAAGAGGTGGAGGGGGAAAAAAACAACCAAAGGCAGGTTCCTCTGGCTACATCTCAGAGTAGCAAAGCTTGGTTTATAGCAAATTCAGTATCTTAGTTCTACTCATACTGGGTTCAAAGGGGAAATTTCTATCACCAGATAATTTAATGCCTTTAGTAGTTCCACTGAACTGGAAATAAAACAGAAAAATTATTTGGAGATTACCCATGCCTGCTATTAACTTAATTTTTTTTACTCCCTGACAGCTAATAAATAAATAAATAGTTAAATCCATTAAATAGCCAACAGAAGTTCGGTGAACCAGTTCCTGTTCAGAAAGCAATACTGCAATTATGCTGAACTTTCTCATATGCAGAATCAAGCTAATCTTTTTTGACTCAAAAACACATCAGCTCTTATTGCATTTTATGGCAGCGAACACCAACAGTTCAGTGATACAAACAAGTCCTGTCTCGGCACCACTGCCACTGGGAATGAGTTAATTGCAAGAACAAATTAAACATTAATCATTTAAGTGATTTAAATTTAAGTTGTGCGTACTGTTGCAGCGCTCATGTCGGCATTAACATACGAAGCAGCTCCAAGCCATTACAGCAATGAGCCAGGGAGAGGAAAACAAAGCTGGGCTGTTTCCTTCCCCCCTGCCCACACAGGGATATCACAAACCCTCCTCCTTGCACACAACGTGATGTGAAATGTGGATTTGATGAACTATACAAATATTTCACCTGTCTGCAGGGTGGGTTTGGGCTGCACCAGCCCGTGCCTTTTCCCCTTGTGTCCCAAGCAGGGACACCATCACTGCAGCCACAGACACACCTGGCACTGCAGGTGATTCCTGACCCTGGGGTTCTGCTCCAGCAGCACAGACAGAGGAACAGCAGCTGGACCCTCCCTGCCTCTCTCCAGCACAGGGGCTGGCTGGGCTCTGCTTCTCTGGCCAAGCCACTGATGTACTGATGTCACTGAATGGGGGATTCTCTCCTGCCCTTCCAGTTGTAGCCATGGTTGACTCACAGGGATGCAGAGGGATGGGAAGCAAAACTGCCCACATTTTACTGCACAGTTCTGTATATAACCATGTGGGAGACACTACAGACAATTCCCTTGGCACAAAAATCACAGATGCATGGCAAGGAAGACTCTGGCTCTGTGACTGCCCTAATCTCCTGATAAACCTCCACTGCCCCACTGGAAATGTGAAATGCACCCCCTGCATGGTAAGAATATTTGTAGCCAGGCTTTTAGGTACCCCAACACAAATGTTTGCACATTTGTCTGCAGCAAACAGGTTTAGCAGAGAGCATTCAGGAAGAAAGGCATGTCCTTTGTGTCCACACATACAAACCACACTGTACTTGTTTCAAGTCTTTTCTCTGATCAGCATCTCTTTCAGGATTACTTTCATTTCAAACTCTTTCAGAAAAATACCTACTTCTAACTTGATTTTATACCCACTGAATCATAATGAGCTAACACATTCTTGTTCAGCTGTTATACCTAGACTCAGTCCACTGGATTATGTGTATCACAATACAACGTGTAGGGAACTTTCTTTCTCCTCCATACATGGAAGGGATCACAATACAACGTGTAGGGAACTTTCTTTCTCCTCCATACATGGAAGGGATCACAATACAACGTGCAGGGAACTTTCTTTCTCCTCCATACATGGAAGGGATCACAATACAACGTGCAGGGAACTTTCTTTCTCCTCCATATATGCACTATATAAGTGACCAGCAGCTTGCAGCTCTGCTGTTTTCCCTCCAGGGATCTAAAACTGTTCTATAATGGGGAATTTAACTTCAAAGTGCTTCTGTGAATGAGATGCAGCTCTTGATATTTCCCCCCCCGTTCCATATACAATGAAGCCATAGCAAAGCAGGATTACATCAAAGGTCAGGCAGAAGTGCATTGATGTGGCTGAGAGAGTCCTCCGTGTTCCTCTTGCCTCAAGTGCAGCAGCATTAAGAAGCAATTCTCATTAAGTGTGGAGTATATTCAGGTAAACGAACCTGATCCCTCAAGGATTCACAGGCCTTAAACCATTTCAAGCTGCAGAGACCTTTTGACTGCAGTGATTCCTTGCACTTGAAATGGTGGTATTTGAATTTATGGAAAAGAACAGAATTAATTTCTCCTTCTATTGCCATAGAACACGTACTGAGAAGATGGGCCCCTCTGTCCAGAGCAAAAGGGAGGATGATTCAGCCACATACCCTGGCACCTCTGCAGTACCAAAAGAGAGAGAAAAAAAACTTCAATAAGAGCATAAAGCATTCTATTTCCACTGCAGTTTTCTTCAGAGGAAGTTTCCATCTCACATACTGCAGGAGGTGAGAAGCAACTCAGGTCAGCTCCTTTTCAGCCTTAAGGAAAAGAGATGAGTCCAAAAGAGGAGCCTGAAATTGCAGCTAATACACTCCTACCTACAACAAGTCAAAGAATATGTCAGACTATTCACCAAAAATCAATGCTTTTCATTAAGTTTTTTGATTCCCATGAATTCCCTATTTGTTTGGGGGTTTTCCCACCCCCTCATCAGAAGAATATTTCAAACTGCAGTTCCCTAGAAGCAAAATGTCTGTTCCCCTCTTGCTTGGCTGAAACACATTTCCTGGAGTTCAATAAATAAGTAAATAAAAATCAATGGTAGCAGATGCCATAAAGCACCGACACCACTGCCAGAGCTCCACCATGAGGTCACACCACCAGGGAGTCACCGCCTAATGACCTCACCTCGCTCACTTAATGAACAGAACAGAGTCGTTCATTAGGGTGTTACCATACCCAGAATCACTAATTGTTCCAACCACAGCCACGCTGTGCTCCCTTGCACTGCCACAACTGCATTTTAAATGCCAGCAGGCAAAGAAACTGCTCTGAGAGCCACCAGAGCTGTGATCAAAGCGCTTGGCTGGCACTGCCAAACCATGATTTATTAATATGGAGTAAAGAGAATGCAAATAAACTAATTATCAAATGGGGCTTGTAAGAGCCAAATTCCCAAAGTAAAACTTTAAGCAATGTTCAAATGATTATCCATCTAATTAGGAACACGGAGCCACATACCAGTGGCCTGATAGTCAACTGCAGAGCAGTCAACATTTAAAATACAGAATCACAGAATCTCAGACTGTTCTGAGTTGGAAGGGACCCACAAGGACCATCAAGTCCAGCTCTTAAGTCAATGGCCCACATAGGGGATTGAACCCATGACCTTGGCATTATAACAACCAAGTTTTAACCAACTGAGCTAATCTCAGGCTCATGTGTGGTACATCAGCAGTGCAGGAGTCAGGTGGTGGTTGTGCTCAACCCAAGAATAAAAAGCATCTAAAGTAGTGTAGACAATTCCATCCTATCCATGGAGAACACCAACACAGCCCATTGGACACACTGCCCTCCCACTCTCCAGTGTGGGGCATGAAGTCCCTTTTCTGGCTTTTCTATCCCTTGTGACAGAGCAGATGATGAGCTCTGTGCTCTCATACTCTGCTTACACGCAAAAAATCCTGAATTCATGAAAGAATCTGCTTCCAGCATTGGCAAAATCATTTAAAATAATCATATTTTATCACTACAGGAAATGGCAGCCTGTCTCAGAGCAGCTTACATCTCTGAGGGGATATCAGCAGTCCCAATGGTCAGAAGACCATGTGTGCAGGGGAAGGTTGTACACACAAGGGCAGTGCAGAAGTGACTTACATTAGAGATTTCAACGGCTCTAATTTTTCCACCTTCAAGTAAAAAGGTTCACTAAGCTTTTTAATTGCTGCAAATCTGCTAAGACTTCTGAAGTCTTTTCTTCATTTTCGTGGCACCCAGAGTGCCAGTTCAGTAAAGTCTGTAAATAAGAGTATTTATTTTAAAATTAATAAAGCACTTAGTTTTAGAGGTTAAATCCCTCCGATTTCAGCAGTATTTGTCAGTAATTAACCAGACAGGATGTGCATTTAGAGCAGCAGCAGATCACTGTCAATATTCACCAAAGCACAGTGTTTTGAGGGAAAACAAGTTCAACAACATATACTGCCTAATTCAGGAAAAAAATGTACTTATTGGTTGGAATTCCACCAACAAGGTATTGACTCAAGGAGATATTAATGCCCACATCTAATTTTAAGCACCACACAAGGGGTCAGGCTTAGCACATGTCCATGGAAAAGGAGATGGGTGTCTTTGTACACCCCTCTCATGTTAAGGTACTGCAGTGGAGACAATGGGACCCTGCAGGACAGAACCAAGAGGGGAAGAGAAAAAAAATTTAAAAAAACCCCAAATCATTGATACACAACAAAAATCAGAACCCAAGAAATTCCCTGACAATTGCAGTGAACAACCTCTCGGCCCAGGGCCATTTAAAAACCAAGGAGACCAAAAGAGCATACCTGGACTCAATTAACTTCCTTTGCCTTGTATCAAACCCACTTGCATGAAGAACTCTGCAGCAGTATGTCCTTTTGGCAAAAACTCTGGCTCCCCAGGAGACTCTGCCCTTGGCTGAATTCAAGCTTCACCACCAGACCACTACGCTCTGAAAACCCTTCAGTTTAAACAGATGAGACTATTTCTTAGTTTAGAGGCACAGAATCAGCTGCCAAATTGCAAATGTTATACTATGTACAAAGGATACACGTTAAAAAAAAAAAAAAAAGAAATCTTCAAACATTAATTTGAGTGAAAACACAAATAGTATTTGCTGTCTTTTAAAACTGCTCACTGAATTCTTATTTACAAAGAGGTGATGGGGACCCTCAGGGTTACAGCCACAACAACTGTCTCTATAGAAGTGCCAGTCTTCAGGTTAACAAGCTGATAAATTGATTATAGTTTAGGTAGCACCAAAATTGAACTGAGTTAAAGTAAGATCCAGACTTGGAGGGCTGATAAAAACTCTTCCTATTGAGTGCAGCAATTGGGCTAGAGATGAAGGACACGGGTCAGCACAACCACCCCACAGAGGGGTGAAATAAAGGCAGGCCAATGGGTGATGATGGGAAATGTACCATTATATTGGACAAGAATCCATTATATCTGACATTTGTGACTGACTAGAGTCACATTTACAACAGCACTGGCAGTCCTGCCTACCCTGTAGTAGAGGAAAGAAGAGATTTTTCTACCTATTTAATGCTTCGACAACACAGAAATAATAAAGGTGCCAACACATGACAAAATTATTATTCAGCTGCCTTGTTTTTAATTAAAGCACAGTACAGCTGAATTCCATGGAATAATATCTGTCTTCCACAATTGCACAGACTTGCTTATTTTAGTACCAAAAATTCCCATTTGACTCAAACAGATTCATCTCAGAATGGCAACAGATTCCTCTTGCAGCACTTCTGCTGGGAGAGACACCATTTCCCTGATTTCTAAAAAGATTCCATTTAAAACTATGCTACATTGAGTAAATAATTAAGGAGCATAAAAGATTAGAAAAAATGATGTATATAAAACTATGTTGTGCCCTGAAATCTGCAGTTACCTCTGGCAGAGACAAAACTCCTGCACGAGGAGCTAAGCTGGGCTCCCAAACCTGGACTAAAACCTTCAGCCCTGCAGAGAAGTGATGGAATGAAAAATATTAGCATATCTTGTAACTTGAGCAAGCATGACATGGGTGAAGCATGGGAATACAAAGCAGTTTGCACCAAGGCACTCAGCAATAGGACAAGGGGGCACGGGCTCAAGCTCTGCCAGGGGAAATTTAAGTTGGATATCAGAAAAAAA
>JAWWEV010000167.1:3083089-3118415 GCA_035583235.1 Hafferia zeledoni | reverse complement strand
TAATCAGGCATTGGAATGGGCTGCCCAGAGAGGGGGTGGATTCCCCATCCCTGGAGATTTTTAAATGCAGATTGGCCATGGCACTGAGTGCCATGATCTGGTAAATGGACTGGAGATGGACCAAGAGTTGGACTCGATGATCTCGGAGGTCTTTTCCAACCCAATCGATTCTATGATTCTAAGACACAGTTATTCCAACACACAAAGCAGCATATTAACTGTGAAAAGAAGAGACATGTCCTGAGAAGTCATTTAAGATGATCTGGTTTAGAAAATACATACGCTTTCTACATATTTTAAAATAATTGTCCTCACCACCCATAAACAATGGTCCCACAAGACAATCCAAGTGCAGTTGGTGTTGGGGATGGAATGCTAATCCTGGAAGCACAATGTCTGCATATGAATGAGCCCCTCTTTGGGTCCCCAACATTTCATAATCTCTGATAAATGCCATAATCAGGGGCATTTTATCCAACACTGCTGCAAATCAGGAATATGCATCCTCATGGATTTTATACAATAAAAATTTCTTTTGTGGAAAGGAATATTATTGGTCTCCCTCAGTACAGGCTGGAAATTTGAAAGAGTATTTTAAGCCAATGGTGGGTCTTAGTATTTTCCATATCAAAGAAAAAAAAACCCCAACCACTTTGCAGCTGAATACATCACTAGTGTGTGCAAGAATTAGGTTGGTTCTGTCCAGCCATGGGGTAAAATCAAACAGGAGCAGAACTGGAGTTTCTTCCTACACACCCCAGATCACCACCCAACAAACCCCACCAGGCTGCAGGGCCTCTCCCCTCCTTCCCACTGCAATCCCCTCCATCATCCAGGCTGCTCACACAGGAATCTGTGCTCAGGAACTGTAATTGCACAGTGGGAAACTCAATAAACCTGTATCTCATCTGAAAGAGAAGCCGGTAATGGCCCGAAAGAAATGGATCTCTGCAGAAGGAAACAAGACAGTGTCAGATGTATTGTTAACCACTCTGTTAAAAAAAAAATAAATAAATAAAAGGAAAAAAGTTATTTTTTGTTTGTTGCAGGGCTTTTGTGTGGGTTTTTCTGGGTTTTTTTACATTTAACATTGAGCAAAGATTGACAAACAGCCTGTAATTTTTCAGAAAAAAAAAAGCAGCCAATTCTTTTTTTTCTGGTCAAAATAAAAAGCTATTTTAAAAGTTGTTCATATTTTGGAAGCTCCACACTGCAGGAAGAATGCTGGCAGATCAATACATACTCTCACTATCAAACTAATCTTCAGTGGCTTCTGAATAATTCAGGCTCATTAGACTTCCAAGCTGTCTGGCCTAAAGGTCACAGGAGACGTGCATCAATCTGTCAGAAAGGTGGCAAACACCCTTTCATCCTTCTTCCATCCACACACTCTGTATTTGTACACAATAATGTACGTTTCAAAGTTCAGTTAAATCATAATCAAGTCTGCAACTTCTGCCCCAAATATATTGAATATATTTGGTAAAATAAAAAACAAACAAACAAAAAAAAAACCCAACAACAAACCACCAAACCACAACACACACATGGGGAACAGGGGGAGTACAAGTAAAAGACTCTTAAATGTTATTTCATACAAGGTTACAGTGGTTTGGGATTATTTTGTTAGTTGGTTGGTTGGGTTTTTTTAATTAAAAACTCACAACAAGCTGACTAGGTGAAATAAGGATATATTCAGAGAAATACTACTAGAACAGAAAAACTTGGGCAAAAGTATTTGATTTACCAACTGTGTTACTTAAATCTTCATTAACCAGGGGCTTCAGCTGCTCTTGCCTTTTGTTCCATTTTGCAATCTTGGCAAAGACTCTGCTGTCCCCTCACAAAATCGCTGGTTTGGCTCCTCAAACTGACACAAAGACACCCTTCAGGTACAGCCCCATCCTCTGCCATGGAAAGGCTCTTCTAAATGACCCCCTGTAACTTTTTCTTCTGGGATGTAAGGACACATCACTAAAGAATTACTGGAGGATGCAGTCCAGCTATTTCTACTTCCCCAAACGCTGCCACATCAAAGCCAAAAATAACTCAGAGATGACACCTGAGCTGTGGTTCAGTGGAAGGACTTTCAGTCTGGATTGCCCTCAAAGCCTGGTTCTACATCACATTCAGGTGCCCACTCCTGGTGAGATGCTTTATCTAATTGCTCATTGTGTGTGTAAATACGAACTTCTTCATGCAAAACAGGAAATCAAGAAGGGAACAATGAGAACATAAGCAGCACCTTGTGTACAACACACGGTGTCACTGCTCATTCTCTCATAATGTACTGAGGGACATTTATACAACTCAGAGACTAAAATTCAAAATGGACCAACAAATTCCTCCCACTTAACTCCACAGTGGGTCACACAAGTCAAAAACTTGATATTCAGTGCTAAATTTGATCATTTCCCAGGCTACATTTAGTTCATTTACCTCTTCTAAGGATTTTATTTTTTAAAAAAAAGGAAGAAAAAAGATAAGCATTTATGTGAATAAGCAAGGAGCTGACTTGAAGGAGCAGAAATGCTACATGACAAAAGTCCTTGATCTGTGCTTAGTTGGACATTTATCAGTGAAAATTAGGATCAAGTATTTTGGATTATCAGGTCCTGGAAACATGGGCATAAGGAAGCACATAAGCAAAAGAATCATGGGTTTTCAGACAGGTCAACAATAATGTCTGTGCCTGTTCAGCAGAGTTCCTTTACAGAGGGCAAACAGTCCATAAAGTGGAAGAAGAGCACTTTTTCCATCTTAGTGTGAAATCCTATTTGATATATTGAAAAAAAAAAATCAGCAGATCCGGAGCAGTTTTTAAAAGAGCAGCACTAACCTTGGAAAGCAGAGATCTTGTCTGCAGTGGACAAACCACACATCATTTCAAGCTGTGATTTGAGCTGAATGCAATAAATGACTTGAAAAAATTGAACCTCGCATCACTGATTGCCAAGAGTGAACTGGCAGTGACAGTTCCTTCAAAACCATTCCTGCACCTCCCTGAATGAGGAGAGCTGAGGTATTTCAGTACCTGCTAAGCTACAGTACAGACCAGCAAGGGCAATGGCCAACTGCAAACCTGGCTGATGCAAGATAAATGCCAATCTGAAGAAGAAAACAGAAAGGAATTAAGAGCTGTTAAGAGAAATTAGGGCATACATCACATATCTGCTAAATGTTGACATTTTCTGTGGCCTCAAATAGCTGAAAGTATTCAAAAATGCATTCTTTCCCCTCCTACTGGCTATAAAATTGAGTCCAGAGCAGGAGGAGACATCTATTTCCATTTGCAAGGTCTCTCCCACACTGTAGTTGCACATCCTTCTCCTGGTTATGATGTCTCATCTTACACGTGTTTCCCCATCTGGCTGATGCTGTTTTCTGCAGACACAATTAATCCATATCCAGGCAGTCAAAAAGTCCACCACTTCTGCCACTTCCCCCATCTGGGCCGTGCCTGGAAAGCAGGAGCACTTAAACCCCTCAAGGCACTTGAGGACCTACCCCCTCCACCACTTTCTCCTTTTCCCTTCAGACTTTATCTTTGCCAAACACATTTGGAATTACTGCAAGTACAGGGTGAGACTAAAAGGAGTCACCTCCAGCTTGGAGGGTATTTCTGCTCCACACGCCTTTTCAGAGAGCACCAGCACACACATGGCACATGTAGCTTCAGTGTTTAAGTGTTTCTCTCAAAACTCCTTTTAGTTGAGGAATACACTTTTATTTATATAACAACACAGGTGAAGGTGGGATAAAATCTCATTAAAACAAACCTCCAACCCTTCACTGTGGACACATAACATTTTCAGCCTTGATCAGAAAGCAAAACTTCACAGGGCAGACTTTTTTTTAATCAAGCATTTTTATGAGTTTCTGTTAAAGCCTCAGTCACCCTCTGACTCAGGTTCTGCATTTCTGCTCCTCAGGCTTTACAAGCACTTAGTTCCTGCCTCCCCAGAGCCCCCCAACCCTGGGCAAGGCTATGACCCCCAGGCTGAACTGACTCAACCCCATAAACCCTCCTTTCAAAATCCTCTACAGCTGTCTTTTCATTGAAGAAGTACTTTCCAATCCCATTACTCCTTAAACCCTTTATAATCCAATCAACCCCGGCAGCATCATGTCAGATCCCCCTGTCAACACTGTAACCCTGTGATATTTCATTCAGGGAAAGTGCAGCACTACTTTCCATATCCAGAAAAACTCTGATTCCTCCCCTTGACCCAGCTTTGTTCCAGATTCATCCTCCTTTAGCATAACCACATTAGAAAAACTGGCTATCTCATCCACACATCTTTATTTTACATCAGGTAAAAAGTAAAAACTCAAGTTCTGCAGCTACTTCTAAGGGAATAAAAATCCTTGCCATAATGCAGACAATAATTTGGTGTACACCTCTAGTTTTGCTGGAAAAGTACAATTTGTTTGGGTTATCTGTAAAAGAAAAGCTGTTAAAAATCTTCGTGAGTTCGCAGAAATTTTGAAGACAAGAGAAGATTAATTAGGCCACAGTTTACAGGTGTCACACTCAAAGACAGTTTTATTCAAGAACTCCATGGAGAGACAAAAGACAGGTAAAAAAGCCCTAACTAACGTCTAATTACAGAATATATCCTAATCTTCTTCCCACCCATAGCTGCATCCCATAGGTTGAAACCACAATGTCCATTAAACTCATCACAGCCTTAATTGGATGACACTTTTAGCACTATTGCTATGACCAAGCTATCTTCCAAGATTCCTTTGCCATGAGCAGAATAACTCAAAGCCTTCTTATTTTCTTTGTTTTTTTCTAGCAATTGGTCTCTTTCCCACAGAATTAACTCACACCTGCTAACAGGCTCTAAAACTCTGTCTCTGTTACTCTAAAAACCCTTTTTCTTAACTCAAAAATCTCTTCTTATTCCTACAGTTATCAGTGGAGTGAACTATAAAGGTGGCCTTCCAAGAGTTATGGAATTGGGTTTACTTTTCCACCTCCTATTTTTATGGTAGTAAAGAGCCCATAAAGCAAACGCCCAGGGGTACATTTACTGGACTACATGGGTGATTCCATATTATTACTGTTTGTGTATATTCCTGGCAGTCTGTAAGGAGGGAATCCATGGGTTTGTGCTGCTCTGGTCCTCACCTGGAACACAGTTGGGCAGGGACAGACAGCTCTAAGTGGGCACAGCACCACATTCCTTGTATTTCTGCTGAGTGGACACAACGACCACCCAAATTCTCCTGAGCAAGGTTACATCACTAACATTTTCACCTGCATCAATCAACCTCCCCCAGAAGCATCCCAAAATCAGGGACCCACACACAGGGTGATGCAGTTTGTCAAAGTTACAACTTACTTATTTCTCAGTAACTTGTGCGTTACACCTCGTAAGAGTCCCAGCTCTAATCGTGCTGTTTCAAGCCAAATGGAAAGAAACACCAATAATATTCAAGGAGTGAACTCTATTCTCTGCAAGACTTTATTAACTGGAAGGTGTGCAAATAATATTTGAATTGCAGGCTCACATATAATGCAGAGCAAATTGGAGCACTGTGCCTGACTGGAATGGCCAACAGAGCCCTCAAACTGCAGCCACCACACAGGAACCAAAAACCAAAACTGCTTCTTCCTTCTGCCACCACCAGACTAAGGAAAAGAGATGACAAAGAGGATTGTAACTAATATGTTCATCTTTGGAGGGTTAAGAAGCCCCTGTAAGACATATGAAGGAGTTAAATTGGAGCTTTACATGATTTTGATCAAGGTTTCATCATCTTCAAGGAATTTCTTAATTTCACTGATGTTAACAGCAAACTAAAGAGAATCACAGAACCACTGAGGTTGGAAAAGTTCTCTAAGATCAAGTCCAACTTTAAAATTACCTCAACTTTTTTATTTATTTACAAGAAATATGACCTTTTAAGAAAGAATGCATTTATTAGCTTTTATTATGTGGCTTTTTCTAGTTACTAATGTTCTTTATGAGAAGCTTCTACTTGAATGCAATCCAAGACCAGCAGAGAAGTCCAAAGGCGCTCCCTGGTCCAACACAACAAGGATTTTGCAAACCCATGACGTGTCCCTGCTTCTCTTTTGGCACTTCAGTTATAGTACAGGACCTTCATATCCATTTATCATCCTCCTACCAGTCCAAAAGAGATCGCAGTCCTGTAACCATAGAAACACAGATGTTCCTGTGGACATTTTCTGCCTATTATATTTTAAAAAAGAGCCCTCTCTGCTCTCTCCACAACGCTGCCTCAACCCCAGCTGAAAAGAAGAATCCCATGTCCATTTTAAACCAGAGCAGGAGCTCACAGCCCTTTACCTTCCCTCTCTTCTGAGGTGAATACAGGAATTCAGCACGGCTTGGCCTGGGAACCTTGAGCCCTGGGATCTATAAAATTGCCATTTGTCACAATTAACAGCTGAGCATCAGAGAGCAAGCCAAGAGCCCTGCCATGCCACCACCCACTCCCTGCAGGAGCACCCAACACAGCCCATGGCACCCCAGGAACACTGGTCCCATCTCAGCCAATTCCCTTAGTTTCCTCTTAAAGAACTGCCTTATTAAAATAAGCAGAGTGCTGCTGTGGGATATTAAGGTTTAATTCCATCAATACTGAGAGAAATAGGAGGTATATCGACCACACATTATAGCCCTCCAAAAATGAGGTCATTATTCCCTGTTTGAAGGTGTGTGTTTCTCACTGAACAATGAAAAGCTACACACCTAAAAAAATAAAAATCAGTTCATACTCTCCATGGCCAAGCAGTGAAAGCCGAAACAGAGAGTCTGCAGTTAAGACTGATGGGGAAGGTGGTTTAGCTGCTGTTAAAACAAAAATAATACATCAAATTAGATCCAAGAAAAATCAGGAGCAACAGCTGTTTTGTCTGTTTCCAGAATCTGCTTTTACTCAGGTAATGCATCCTGAAATATTCAACAACCCACATATTACACAGTGGCTTTAAATATCTGAAAATTCAAGGTATTCCCCAGGCAAAGGATGAAGTGCTTTGCTCCATACACAATTACACATTTACTGAAATCAGATGCTCGGAAGAATAAAAATCTCCCCACACCAGCCCCCAGCAATATAATTTAATAACTGTAAATCAGCAGAGCATTATAAACAACTTCGGGAGATACAACACTGGCTTTACTGAGCATAATACTTCAAGGTAATTAAAGATAATGATTGATGCAAACCTCTAGTCAGACATGTACAAAAAATGGACACTAGTCCACATTAACATAAAGAAATTAGGGAAAACAGCAGAGAGAAGTTAAAATATTAGAACTATGAAGCTTCTAGAGGAACTTTAATGATGCCTTTTTTATGTCTCATGCAATATATCACACAAGTTAGAATATTCCCATAAATTCCTGATGCATATGCAACATTAGTAATGACAAACTTGCTACCCTTGGATCTCATGAGCTTTGCTGTTCCTCATGTGAAGTTTTTTTCACTGCTGTACACTATAAAACACACAAAGCCCCCTCTGTCACTGAGGAACCATTTAGTTCTTAGAACAAAAGCTGTTAACTGTGGTGCAGCCTTTTCAAACATCATAAGAAAATTCTGCACATAATCATTCCCAAAGTGCCTAATCAGTCAGCATTTAAAAAAATAATCACAGGGGATTTCTTAAATTAAAATATGAATTATTTATCCATCCTTGGTGAAAGAAACTCTGTTTCCAGTGACACATTTTGGACATTGAGACACGGGCGAGGTTTTATTTTTATTTCATATTTTCTTTGGCGTGAACAAACCAAACCAAATACATGTAGTTGGCTTAAATTGCTCAATAAACTTGAGTTGTTATGTGAGCATTTTATGCTCTACGTGGAGTTGCCACCCACAGACTCCAGCACAGCCACTTGCAGGCAGCCTGTGCTTACCTGGCAAATCTTACACGTTTAAAAAGGGCTTTGGCTGCCTGTGTAAATCACCTCCCAGCAGAGCAACAGCGCCCTGAGTTAAGTGAAAAGCAACAGGAGCACCACCTAATTAAGATCACAGTGGAACTGCTGATGCCACGGAGGGACTCGCGTTCTGCAAAGCCAAGAGGCTGCAAACAAACACACAGAACCTCAACACACACTCAGAGCCCAACAGAAGCACTTCTGCCTAAGAGCTACTCTGCCCGTGTTTTATTGCTCCCAAAAGGCCAAATAACTGAGGGGGTTTTGCTGTTTGGCTCGACATTACTCATAGTTCTAATACCACAAATCAAGTGTTTCACAGAGGTACCAGTTAAGCAGCACATTTGGCAACTTCGTGTTCAGAATTGATGTTAACAAAAGGCCTTTAATATTAAACTTAATGAGTGGTCCCAACAAAATTAATCAAATAGCAAAAAAACACCCCAACCCTGTTATTTTAGATCTGCATTACAGCTTTTGTCTCAAACAGTTTTGGGAACAGTTACCTCAAAATTCCTTTAGTGCCATAACAGATACTAAGAAGCTACAACCAAACAAATGTACTTTGGAGCAAAAAAGCCCCAGTCCTGCCTAAGAAACATGAATAAGGATGTAAATATATTACCAAGAGCATCACTAACTGCAAGCAGTTGCACCCGCCATGAGACAACAGTAACTCCTCCCATCAGATTTTTGGCCTAAATGTTTCCAGCAAGATTATTTTGCTCATTTTCACAGGCTTAAATAGAAGGGCTTGGTTTGTTCATTTGTTTGCTTGTCTTTAAATAGCACAAAGCAATTCCATTTCATAAGTGAACGCCTTCTCTACAACCACCACCATCATTTGAACAACCACCTCCCACGAGGAGCTGCTCCCCTTTCTGAACAGACCCAACCTCAGCACAGTTTCCCCCCATCATTTGGAAACAGCATAACAGGAGATGGAGAAAACAGGAATTTCTAACAGAAAGTGTGTACACAGTACTGAGCAAACCCCTAAAGCTCCAACCCACACCCTGATTCTCAACATGGGGCATAAAATCCACGTGAGGGGAGGGAGGACAGGAGGCATCACTGGCCCTTCTGTTTTCCCTCTCAAACACTGACCCATCAGGTTTTCAAGCTGAAACCAGTAACTTGTAATTAATTAAAGTTAATGCTCCCACAACCAAGTATTGAATTAAAAGCCCCACGACAGGTGCTCCGAGCTTTGATAAGACTTTTGCAACGTTAACACTCTCCCTTCTGAAAACTTTATTGATTTTGGACTTACATTACCCGACTTCAGCTTCCAGGGGTTGATTTTTGCTATAGCTTTTCTGCTATTCAGTATTTTTTCACTGTGAAGTTATTAATACACCTTCATTTATCCCTTTTGATTGGCAGACTATGAAATCTGTATGTCAAAACAATCCACAACCATCACTCCCATCCTCAGCATTGACTGAAAACTTAATAGGTTAGGTAGAGAAAAATAGATTTTATCTCTTCATCTCACACAAGCAGAGGTAACCACCATGTTTGATGCACACCTCAAGTCTGAAGGTCTAAACGTTTTGGCCTAAAGTGCACATTTTTTGTGATACTAATAAAGCTTTTACCTACTCCTCTGTAAATCCTGCCATTTACAACATAAAATATACAACAATGCTGGTAATGAAGGGTAACCTGATTATGACCATATGAACACACATTCCCACCTTGGACCACAAAGGAACATAAGCTGTGTGGGACAAGAACTGGAAACAACAAGATTTTATTACATTGAGCAGATTCCCAGCTCCAAATAGGATAAATGTAAATCTATTTATACAAGGTGACATATTTGAAATGTCTCGGACTCCAAGGAGTGGGATGGAGCTACAAGGACCACCCTGATGAAAACCTTCTTTGTCCCAGGCACAGGTGGGACACACCTGGGGGAGCACTGGAAAGCTGCTGGAGGGGTCACAGCCCTGTAGGAAACACTTCCATCCACACAGCAGTGCAGGAGACTAAAATTTCACCAAGTCACCTCACACCAAGACAAGGGGCAAAAGTGACAGGAGAAGCACAAGACAGACAAGATCTCTTGGAGCAAGTCCAGAGAAGGTCACAAAAAGGATCAGAGGGCTGGAGCACCTCTGCTCTGGAGACAGGCTGAGAGAGCTGGGGGTGTTCACCTGGAGAAGGGAAGGCTCTGGGGGGACCTCAGAGCACCTCCCAGTACTTACAAGGGCTACAAAAGAGCTGGAGGACTTTTGGGCATAGAGCAGCAGGACAAGGGGGAACGGCTTCAAACTGAGAGGAAGGTTTAGATTGGATATGAGGAAGAAATTCCCACCTGTGAGGGTGGGCAGGCCCTGGCACAGGTTGGGCAGAGAAGCTGTGGCTGCCCCATCCCTGGAAGTATCCAAGGCCAGGTTGGACAGGGCTTGGAGCAACGTGGGACACTGGAAAGTGTCCCTGCCCATGGCAAGGGGTGAGACTGGATGATATCTCAGACTCTTTCCCACTCAAAACATTCTATGGATCTACAAAAGTGCATTTTGAGCTTCTACACACCTTTCACTGACATCCTCTCCAGAAGGGGAACAGTGGCCACTGGGTTTGCCAGGGCAGCATCCAGCCTGCTAGAGCTCCCTTTGCCAGGAGAAATCAAGAAGGGTTGGAAAAATGCAGCCGGGAAAGAGTGGAAACCTGCAGGCAAGGCTGGAGCTGGATAGAGAGAGAATGAAGGGAGAGCCAACAAACCAGGCAGTTCTGAGAGCATGTCTGAGCCACCTGGGAAGGAAGACAAGGCAGGACAACCCACAAGCAAATGGTGCAGAACAACTGTGGGAGATGAGATGAGAGCACAGGCTGGTTTTGTTTGAATTACAGCCACTCACAGCATCAAACTCTTCCTTGCCACACCAGCCCCAGCCACAGGTTCTTTCTGACACAAAAGTGCAAACGGGCTTAATTGGAGGCAGGAAGAGCAAGAATCAGTCAACAGGAATTTTTAGGTTTCCTTCAGGAGAAAGACATCAGACAAAGCCACAGTAACCAGTAACAGAGCCTTCCATCATCCATCCTGCAATGTTTTGGAATTTCTACACTTGAATCCCAATTTCAGCAATATCAAAGAGGCAGGGAAAGTTTGCAAGTGTGTGTATGTGCAACTATGGGTCAAAAATTGGAGGCCTGTATTTTGTTTTATTTTTAAATCTGCCTTTCAATCAGCCTCATCTGAAAGCAGGACAGTGGGGGTTCTGGAATCCCTCGGGATTCAGCCCAAGGAGAAACATTTCCTACACTGGGACTGGGCAGTCAAGTGAAAGCAGAAAACCACCCTAATGAAACATGAAGGGTTTTTGCATCCTCCTTGCAGCAAACACAATGCTCATTTACATTCATGTAGTACAAGATACTTCCATCTAAAATTGGCTTTTCCCCCATTAAAATCCTACAGGGCTTGATTAATTACTGCTAATGAGAATGGATTTTCCTTCCTTAATTTACATGCTACCTGTTCATTTACTTTCAGATTTATTTTTAATACCAAACCATTCCCCTTGGGAAAATGACCATCATTATTGCACAGTCCTCCGAGGAGCACAAAATAACAGCTGTCACAGTAGTGTTGCTATGGTGACCCAAAGTAACTACATCGAATTTGGTTCAACAGGAGAGGAAAAAAATAAATATACACACACACACATGCAGAGGTGATGATTATAAGTGACTCACAGCACAGTTCAGGGAATTCTCATCTCCATGACCATGTGCTCCTCCTTTTGGCCAAAATAACCCAGTTAAGCTGAGTGGATCCCAATTAGTGCTGCAGGTCATCTCCTTCACAGGAGCCACCCCCAGCAACCTACTAACCCCAACAGCACTGCCAAAGACCACCTTCTCTCCCATGGTGCCAAGAAAAGCAAGTTTTGGGGGTTCTCCCCCTTCTCCTGGATTCAGAAGTGCTGCCCAGAGGCTCCTGCTGTCACATAAAGCCATTGCTGGGGGTCTGGCAGAGCAGCCCTTGCCAAGCCACAATGCCGAGGCAGAACTGGCCACGATGCTGAGGCAGAGTCGGCCACCTCTGTGTCCACAGGCAAGGAGGCTCCCTGTCCCCCAGGAGTGCAGTGATCACATGGTGCCCTTATCTCAAAAAACTGCCAAACAGTGCCAGAAATGCCATCGTATCACATTATGGCCAACAGGTGATACAGTGACACCTGGGAACCTTTGGGTGCCCAAGGGATCCACCCATTTAGGTCCCATTAGTGTTAATGAGTTTATGTGCAGAGCATGGAGACATGAGGGGGGGGAAAAAAGCTTGTAAGAACAAATCCACAATTACAAGCAAAAATTGAAAGTTTGCCATTATTTTCAGTGGCAGAAAGGTTAGATCCCAGCTCAGATAAATCAGCTAATCCATTCTGATAGAAATGTAAATTCTGAAAATTAGTTACTGGCTTTTTAGCCTTTACTTCTCAATACAAAATACTGCCTTTATTTTTCTCCTTTTTTTTTTTTTCCTGCTGTGTCATATTATTCATTTGGAAAAGGGCGAAGTATTTAATGAATACTCCATTATAGTTCATTAATGAAGTAACAGAATGACATCTCTGGATCTTTTTTCTTATGCCTCTTCCTGACTGTCTCTGGCACAGTGTCTTTAGTTAAGAAGAGAATAGCACAGCTTGGGGAGGGGAAGTCTTTGAGATGATGCTGGCTGTGAAAAGCTGAATTTCTTCAACCTGAGCTGGTTGAAGATCAACCCAATCCCTTCAACAGCTGCACCACGAACCAAGAACAGCCCTCAAAACCCACATTATTCTCCCTTCCTAAGAGAGAAACCCTAATATCAATAATCACCAGGAACCAGTCCAGGTTTTGATATTCTGTAGCTTTCCCTGGGATCACAGGCTCTGTGTCCTGCTCAGTCACACACACAGGAAAGAGCCACATGAATTGCTTTAAAAAACAAAGAAACAAAAACAAACCAAACAACAAAAACAAACAAACAAAAAGCACAAATAATTCCAGCTCACACTCAGAAGACAACAATAGATCAGAGTGAAACATCACCAGGCTGCATTTGGTCTTTGCAAGGTCTTGACTATCAGTTCTGCCACTACATCTGAGGCACAGCTGGATCAGCTTCTCACAGTCAATTAAGAAAGCCCAGATCAGTTTATAAGCCAAATCACAGCCAGAAACTAAACTTATGTGCATTTATTTAAGGGACATTACAACAAAAGTTGCAAGGATGGACCTTCAGCCAGGGTGGGGTATTTCAGTCATTGTCTGTGTGCTTTCACTGATGTGCAATAATTATGGTTAATAGTTGCTAAAAGGCTTCTAACAAACCTCTCACAGTCATTTATCATAATTAACATAACCTTAGACACGTTTCAAGTTTTTGGTCCTCTGCTCATTATTTATGGGCCTTTCAAAATTGTTCCAGTACATTAATTTTTCTATTTTTTAGCAAATCTATAAGCAGAGCTGATCAAGTGCTAAAAGAATTAGACTTCCCACTTTCTAAATGTGGGTAACAGACATGCACATCCATAGCTTAGACTTTTTTTTAAGCAGTACTGAGTCATTAATTGATGGGCTACAGGAATAATTAGAGTCAGAGAGGGCCTGCTTTGCAAGAAAGATAAAATGATGAATACCTTAAAACGAGCAGAATTTGCAGTCGGTGCCAAAAGTGAAAACATGTAACAAATATTTAAAGTATTTTGTATCTAAGTTTCCATTAATGGTACTCTTGCTTTACTACAAAGCAACATTCTTCTGAATGTTGCTCACTGATCCTTGTGAGCATTTCTCCAACACCTTCATCCCATTTTAAGCTCCAAAATCAGCTACAACATGGAAAAACACATCTGAAGTGGGGTCGGTTCATAAGGACACACAGAAATCAAGGTAAGGATGCTCAAGTCAAAATTACAGGTACATCAGATTCAGAGGGGTGAGAGTAAATTCTGCAGGTGTTTCCACCTCCCTCTTCAATGTGACCATATTTATGACTCTACCACGCAGTACTGTAGGAATATTCCCAAACCAGGAGTGGCCAAAAATTAAACCAGTCCACGAACAACCAGAAACTACCAAATCAACTAATGATTCTGTGATTCATCTGAACAGATACTGGAAACACTTTATAACAACTCAATCACCTAAAAACATGGGTAGAGCAGTGGTTGTGTTGGGGGAAAAAAATGAACAAAGTGGGACAGGATTTGAAAATGAGGTTTCCCTTCTGACAGCTGTGTGAAATTAAGGCACTGGGATCCTGAAGCTCAGCCCTCTTCTCCCTGCACCCTGCAAGGTGTGGAGCAAAGTTGTAAGCAGTGCATTCATACCAGCAGCAGCCAAGCCTGCAAAAAGCAGAGATCTGACACAAGTGATTGTATTTAACTCCGTGAGTTTGGACCAATCTCCTCCTCCTGTATCTTTGCCATTGCAGCCTCATTAAAGCATTCATGGACCAAAATACATTCTCCACCTGCCAGAGAAGTTGAACACCTCATGGTCGGAGCCTCAGGGCTACCAACACAACAGGCAGAAGGTGGTCCTGGTCCTCACTTAGCACAGTTTAGACCAGCACAGTCTCCCTCTGCCTCCCCTTACCCAAAAAAGCTGCAGGGTGACCACTGCTGATGTTCTGGAGCAGGCACTGGCCAACACACGGTAAGCAGGCACCACTATTTTATGCTGTCTAAGCAAAGACTGCCTTCTGCTGGGCCAAAGTATCCTTACACACTTATTTATTCTTACAGAAGTTTGATTAGCATAGGCTGATTACAAATACCAGCCCTTCAACAGCACACAGCATGGGTAAGGCAATGCACCCACTGAGTTATCCATCAAGGGTTCACTCAGGACAGTGAAGGCTCTCTAAGAAGGCAGCCAAGTTCAAGAAAAGCTGCTCCCCCTACAGCAGTGCCCAAATGCTCCCTGGAGTCAGCCCAAAGTAGATCAGACCCATCCCAAGGTCAGCTCTTCATTCCTTCCTAAATTCAAGATGTCCAGAAATACCTTAACAGAGAACTGAGAGAAACTACTGTCCACAGAGAAGAGCAGTCAATCACAACCTTTGTTAACAATTCTAATTGGAGGTCCTGTCTCAGTGAGGCCTCTTCTAGCTCTTATTCAAGCAGCCAAATAGCCCCTGGAGGCATCTCAAGACCAGGGTGGCAAAATCAGGCAGTCCAGTTTATCACCACAAGCCAAAAGAGAATTCAACTCTTTGTCTTTCCCTGATTACAAAGCACGGTCCTGTTCCGAGAACAAAAGGCCTTAAGGTGCTTTGTAAGGCAGACATTGCAGCAGGAGATGGCTATTAGCCAGCATATATCTCTGTCACTTTTTGGAGATAATCTGGTTAAACAGCTACATCTTTCCTGCTTATGTTTTTGTTTCCACTATACACATGAAAATTAGCTCAGAGACTAAGAGGGCTAATTTACATTTTTAGGGATATGTTTTATCATTGTGTGCAGATAGGATTTGCAGTCTTTGCTGAATGCATTGTGTCACCAAGCCACTTGATTTTCTCTGCCCAAAGAAAGGAAAAAAAGGACAATTTCATCATGTGAGCAGAGGATACAGTGCAGCTTTTCACTGAAAGAAGAACAAACTTGAATTATCACCCCTTCCTACTAAATCCAGAGAAAACTGAAGAAAAATAGATGCTGAAAGCAAAGTTTCCCCAACACTAAAAAAACGGCAGGAGAAAGTACCAACTTTCATTTTTTGGTCACTGCTCTTGCGAATGTGACCTGAATCCCACATGAAAGAAATGCAGCATAAAATCTGTCCCCACAGTGACAGGTAGTTGTAGCTGTAAATAAAAATGGATGATTTGCAGAAGCCTTGTTGCCAATCTTGTCACCAGCAGTACAACTATGTGAGGACTGTACTTGGTGCTTTACCTTCAGGCCAAACTTTGAAAAGTGCATCTGAGAACTAAAACAGCAAAGCATTGCTGTATATTTATCACACCTGGAGAGAAAAAACTTAAAGAAGGGGGTAAAACAAAAAAACCCCTGTTTCCATTTTAATCTACTCTATTAACTTAAAAAAGAGAAGAATAAGGAGAAAAACTTAAATTCCCATAATTTAAATAGCTGTGACCACAGAATGGGAAAAGGAACAAAGAGAAGGTACAAATGGCTGCAAGTGTAAACAGAAATAGAATTTTAAAATATTAACACAGTTTACATGCTTGATAAAACAGAACTGGCCATCACACTCAGTATCCTGTACTCCACTGGAAGTGGCATCTCAGTCCTTTTCACAAAGTGATCACATCACCAGCACAACATCAATGGATTTTATACACCCACACATACAGTATTAAATGGTATTAAATTGGTGTTTAATCACAGAATGGCCTGGGTTGGAATACACCTTAAAGATCATCTTGTTACAACCCTCCTGACACAGATACCTTTCACTAGACCAGGTTTCTCAGAGCTCCATCCAGCCTGGCCCCAAACACTTCCATGGATTGGGCATCCACAACTTCTCCGGGCATCCTGCTCCAGTGCCTCAGCACCCTAAAACTCAGGGCTTCTTCCTAATATCTGCTCTAAACCAACTCTCTTTCTGAAGCCATTTCCCCTTGTCCTGTCACTCCAGACCCTTGGAAACATCCCCCTTGTTGCCTCCCTCCAGGTACTGGAGGCTGCAATTAGGTCACCCCAAAGCCTTCCCTTTTCCAGGCTCAACAATCTCAATTCTCTCAGCCTTTCCTCCCAGCAGAGCTGCTCCATCCTTGACCATCTTGGTGCCTCCTCTGGATTCGCTCCAACAGCTCCACATCCCCGCTGTGCTGGAGGCAGCACTGCAGAGGGGGCCTCACCAGAGCAGGAGGCAGGATTCCCTCCCTCACCCACTGCTCATGGTGTGGGATGAGCCCAGGACATGGTTGGCCTTCAGGGCTGCAGTCACACATTGCTGGTCATGTCCAGCCTCTCCCCCAGCAGCACCCCCAGGTCCTCCTCCCCAGGGCTGCTCTGCACCTGTTCATCCTCCTGTGTCAGTACCAGGGGTTGTCCTGTCCCAGGGGCACCACCTTGCACATCTGGTCTTGCTAAACCTCATGATATTCCCAGGTCCATCTGGGTGGCATCCCATCCTTCAGGTGTGTCACCTGCAGAATTGCTGGGAGTGCACTCGATTCCTTCATCTCTGCCATTAATGAAGATGTCCAATCACACTGGTCCCAGTGTGGACCCCTGAGGGACACCACTTGTCACTGGTGTTCATCGGGACTGACCCACAACCACAACCCTCTGGGTGTGACATCCAACCCATTTCTTACCCACCAAACCCATCTGTCTCCAGTTTGGGATGTTGTGTCAAAGGCTTTACAGAAGTCCAGGTAAGTGACATCTGCAGCCCTTCCCTTGTCCACTGATGAAGTCACCCCATCACAGAAGGCCACCAGGTTGGCCAGGCAGGACCTGCCCCAGTGAAGCCGTGCTTGCTGTCCCAAATCCCCTCCCTGTCCCCCACGTGCCTCAGCAGAGCTTCCAGGAGGATCTGCCCTGTGATCTTCCCAGCACAGAGGGGAAGCTGATGGGTTGGTAGTTCCCAGGGTTCCTCCTTTCTACCCTTTTAAAAGATGGGTACAATGTTTTCTCTTTTCCAGTCACCTGGGACATCACCTGAGTGCCATGACTTTCCACCAAAGACCCTGGACAGTGACTTGGCAACTCATGAGCCAACTCCCTCAGGGCTCTGGGATGCACCTCCTCAGGGCCCATGGACTGATGCACATTCAAGTTCCTCAGGTGGTCACAAACCTGATCTTCTCTTCCAGTGGGAGGGACTGTGCTCCCCCAGTCCCCATCCTGCTGTCCATCCACTGCAGAGGTGTGGGAAGAGGGGTTGCAATTAAAGACAGGGAAAAAGTTTGTAGAGTATCTCAGCCTTCTCCTGCCTCAG
Organism: Hafferia zeledoni; assembly: GCA_035583235.1. NCBI lineage: Eukaryota > Metazoa > Chordata > Aves > Passeriformes > Thamnophilidae > Hafferia > Hafferia zeledoni. Next base: position 3,100,554 of record JAWWEV010000167.1, on the reverse strand, counting down.
TGTTACCAGTTCTCCAGCACAGTTTATCAGGGGTGGTTAACAGACCTGTAGAAGCCCTTCCTGTTATTCTTTGTGTCCATTGCCAGGTTCAGTTCCAGCTCCACCTTGGCCTTCCTCACTCCCTCCCTACCCAACCCAACTTTATCTTTACACTCTTCCCAGGTCACCTGCCCTTTTTTCCAGTGCCTGTGCATTTTCTTCCTTCCCTTGGGTTTGACAGCAGGTCCCTGCTCAGCCATGATTTATACACACGTATAAATGACCAAGTAAAATGCCTGAACACACCATGAACAGCAAGGGCAGCAGCTCGATCTGTGCTGAATTCACACAACAAAACACAAGCACTGGGAGAGCTGCAGAAGAGAAACTTCCAGGGATGGGGCACCTAGAGCATCTCTGGGCAACCTGTGCCAGCACCTCACCACCCCTGCAGTAAAGAACATCTTCCTCCCATCCAATCTAAACCTTCTTTCTTTCAGCTCAAAGATCTTCACTGCAAACAAACAGCAACAACAAGAAGGCTGCAATGCTGAGAAATCAATCACTTGTGTCACAGAGTTATGGGTGCGTATTTTTTAGTCCTCCTCCCCACATTATCTGTTACAAAACCCAGCAGTGTGCCTTTTTCTGCAGCCTTGGGCCCTCAGTGGAAGATCCTGGGCTGACACCCACCCACCAAGACATTGGGGCCATTTATTAAGTGTCGCATCTCAATAAGTCACACTTGACGAGTTCTTACGGTAAGATTAATAAAATAATATTGGAAAGCAAGAGTTCCATCGTCATAATGATTTAGTACATATACCAGAGATGGAAGTATAAATAATTAAACCTACCAATCTGAAAAACACAGCTGAAAAATCGCTCCAGCTGCCACCAAACAGACAATTTCAAGTTCATTTAACATGTAATACCAAAAACACTGACAGCAGTATAACACCGCACTGAAACACAGGAGAAGTTATTTATTCATAGTCTGATCTTGCATGTCAGATGTTGCAATTTAAATATCACTGAGCTATCTCACACTGGTTTCCTCTGCATTACTTTTCCCCATTTTCATAGGGAAATGAAACACCTTGCCCACAAAACTGCTAAGTAAAAAGCAATTCCCACATGGAGCATCTAATTGACCGATTTTGTCTACTAGTCTTTCTACACAATCCCCCTCCTAACTCCATTTGCTTTCCTGCTGTGAAAATTCAAATTGACTAATAGGCTTCTCTGTCTCCGCTAACAAGAGAATTTCATATTTAAGATCTTATTTAAATACAATTACTGTATCGGATTCAATGCTTTTCACTAGGTTATTCAATGTGTCCTTTGTAAAACAAAGTTATGTAGGAGTTTCAAGTTTAAATAAAAGTTAGGGGCTGAGGCTGAAACAAGAAAATACTTTTTAAACTGAGGCATTAGAGGGGGGGAAAGAATGGCTTTGTTTAGCCTTAAAAACTCTGATATAGTTCACATTAAAGAAAAAAAATCAGTGTAAAAGCAACTTCTCTAACAGAGGTAGTTTCTGTTCCTGGGAATATTTTGCCAATTACACTGGCAATGCAGCATCAAATACAAATAGAGGAGGATACACAAAAAAACCCATAGCTGACCTAATTCCAAAGGTACAACAGCTAAACCACTTGTCAATAAAGATTCAATTACACAAGAATATCAGCCACGATTCCTTTGGCTGCAGGTGCAAGACTTACAAACACACCAATATTAACACTATTTCCAGCTATTTGTGCCTTGCTTCATGCAGTGCAAAAATGAATTCAAACCACACGTTTCGGGCAACATCCAAAATACAGTTTTCTAAGTGGAGGGAAGTACATCCAGTCCAGAGGAGTAAAACCAGGAGGAAATCCAGAGGAATACCAGTGAAGGGAGGCACACAAGGGCAGGAGCTGCAGAGGGAGGAGGACCTCAGAAGGGTGATGAATACTGGAACACAGCTACAATTTGTGATAACATTTAACCCTCTGCCCTCAATTTAGACTCTCTAAGACATTAAATGAATACCAATATGTCAATAAACCAGGACAAACATAAGCCCAGGGAGAACAACAAAACCCCTGCCCCTAACAGCATCCATCCCTCTCTGTCTTCCAGATTACATGAGAAGCCATGGAATCAGAAGTCTTTAATCCACCAGCCAGGGCTGCTGGGGAAGAGTTAAAGCAGCAGAGCCACCTGCACCCGCGGCAGCAGCTCATCTGCTCTCCCCAGGCAGCCCTGCAGGTCACTGCACTTCCACAGAAAAAAGGAAAAAAATCTGTCTGCTAGCCAGTCTCTGTCACCACTGCAGCTGCATCACACAGCAGTTGGCATGGGTAAAATGATTCCTTGTTAAGGGAGGATTTATAAAATATGCAGGACATTAACTGCACATACACAGCCTCTGGTTTGAGATTGTAAATTCATTTACCTAGACAGAATCACTGGGCAGAAGGCAGGCCAGAGAACCAGTCCAGTTTCCCTTCCCTTTGTGCAGAATTTGCATTATTTGGGAGAAAGACCACGGTATCTGAATGAAATCCTCAGGTTTATGGGATTTAAGGGTGAAGCATCAGAACACAGAACAGAGCCCAGAAGAGATAAAAACTTCTATTTAAGTGTTGAATTGCCTGAACATCCCCAAGAGCACAACTGCTAACACCTCCAACACCCATTACAGTGGCTGTTTGGCCTGCAAAGCTCCCTAAGGAAGGGGCAGTGCCAAATCTCTTCTTCCAAAGATGACTATTTGAAGCTACTTAAACATCCATCACACCTCTGCCCAAATTCTGCTGTGAGATGTCCAGGTCTCCTCAAGTGCCTCTTTCCTCCTGCCACTCTCAAGGCTTAGTTTGATCTGTGATGCTGTGGCAGGCCAGGTCTTGCACCTTCTGTATGGGTGGATGGGGAGGAATGAGGAGCACCAGCAGCTGGCCACTGGATTTCAGGGACAGGACAGAAAGCCACCTTTGTTTCATGCAAGGATCAGCTGAGAAGAGCCCAAGCAGAAAGAAAACCCTCTCTTTCAACCTCCCTTGGACACCTGGACAAGGACATGACAGCCCTTCTCAGCAGGACCAAAGAGCAGGTGGCTCCTGCAGGTACCTATTAAACTCAATTAACAGCAGCAATTTGCTCCTGATCACTCCCAGCCCTGTGCTGGGTTATTTTTCTGTTGTTCTTCACTTTTAGGTTGTTTTTCTTTTTCTCTTTTTTAAAGCTGCCTTGCTCTGACATTCAAGAGCTACATTTTATTCCTCAGTCCAATTAAAGGCTGCCGAAATCCGTCATGGTCTCGCCTCCCTGCACGAGGAGTCGGCTCTTATCTCTCAGTGGGGGGAAGTGAAAATGGGCTCGGTTGCCTAGAAACCTGAAAGAGCATCTTCTAAGTGAAAAGCAACTTCTGGACTGTTAATTCAGGAGCAGAGTCCAGGCAAGAGGATGGTGCCAGTCACTTTGCTTTCCACACCTACAGGGTGACCCTCTCCCGGGGAGAATGAAGGGTAAATAAACACTGATTTAAGACTGACAGGAGCCCAGCTTTTTTCAAACCAGGTGGTTGCAGATGCTGCAAGCAGGGCATTGGTCTCTCTAGGTCAAGACCACAAGGGTTTGCACAGCCCTCACCCACAAAGCATTACACATTCATTTAATTCATGTGTGGCACCACAGGCACCTCTTTGCTGGAAGAGAATCCAAAAATGAGCCAAGGGACACATCCCTTACCTGAAAATTGATGCACAATCATAACTTATTATACAGCGTTATTTATTTTAAAACAGGCAGGGGTTGGTCTGCCCTCAGTAAGAATGAATTACACTACACTTGGAGCAGAAATCCAACCTGGGGTTTTTTATATAAGAAAAAATATATTCTCATCTAAATCACAGTATTTCCCATGCATGTACTGAGTATGCTTTCTTTTAATTTACAAAGAAATCCATAATTAAGAACGTTTTAGGAAAAGTTCCTATGAAATTTTGTATTAGATCTCAAATGTGTTCTCATCCAAAATGTTCACACCAGCGAAAGCAAGACCTTCAAGATATTCCTGTAGTTAATCCTTGTCTCATCTATTGGCCCTGCTGACTGCTGTGCCATGAAACAAAATACTGCAAACATCAGTGTTTTGAACATTAGCTGAATTCTGAGACTACAGATACTAAAGGCTAAAAACAAGTAGTGTGACAGAGAAGTACCAAGGCAGAGCCCCATGTTAATGAAGAGCATTCAAGGTAAGATTCCTCCAGCAGACATTGCCAAAATTAGTGGCACGGGGCAATCACCAGATCTGACTGTTTCTCCATCAAATCTGAGTCACTCAATGCCACAGGAATCCCAGTTCACCTGGGAAGCAGAAAGATACACAAGAAAGGCAGCAAAGGGCTGCTGTAGGTATCATTTCATCCAGCAATTCTGTCTGAAGGAGATGCCTCCACTAGGAATCGATACTAAAATACATATATTTAAGTCTAGAATCACTACAGGCCTACAATATTTGTATTTATTTTGGGGAAGGCAAACATTTTGGCCCCAGTTTGCACAGCTCTTCTGGCCCCTGTGTTTTAAAACTACAAAATAGCATCTTACCCTACCCTGCAAAAGCACTAAAGACAAATACACAAAGGGTTCTGCAGTATTCAGGTGTTAGAGACCAAAACACAGCTGAGGTGAAGAGGAAGAAATGATCAGCATGAGAAGTCCCATCCTGCTTGCCCTTGGTTTGGTTGTGCAAGTTTTTTTTCCCTTTGTTTTGAAAAATCGCTCTTCCTCCCTCAAGTTCCTTCATTCTAAAGTTTATCTTGATACAACAGACTCAATAACAGTGCATATAACTAAAGAAACCCACCTGCTTTCCCTCGCTTCCCCAGCCTCAAGCACTGGAAACAAGATCTGCCAGCACATGCCATTAAACCATTGACCTGTGCTTTCCAGAGCTGATTAAAGCTCAGATCATGGCAAACTCAGCCCGTGGTAACAGCTGCTCCCAGGCCAAACACTTGATCTGCCATCTACCCTGAAAACCAGCAGGCACAAGGGGAGAGCCATCAGCACTCTGACAAAGCAGACAAAACACAGGGAAGCTTAAAAACACAGCCCCTGCTCTGATACTTATTTTGCATTCTGTCTTTAATTAGACTCCCAGTGGTCTGGGTTGGAAGGGACCTTAAAGATGACACCGCCCTGCCTTGGGCAGGGAGACCTTCCACCTGCCCAGGTTGCTCCAAGCACCATCCAGCCTGGCCTGGGACACCTCCAGGGCTGGGGCAGCCACAATTTTCAATTTATACCTGATTTAAAAATAAAATTATCTGTTTGACACGCCAGGTCGTACAGGGAAGATGGGAAGCTCTTCCCCAAGCCCTCTACAAAATAAAACCCGCTGTTCTCCACCTGCCCTGCGCATCTTCTACGCCCCAGTGCAACGTGAAAAACAATTCATACTTTCTCCTCTCCCCTTCCCTCAAACTTCCAAGGGCCGTGAGCAAGAACCACATAAAAAGAGCAGCACACCCCAGGCCCCAGCCCCAGCTGCAGGCAGCCAATTCCCTGCCCTCTCCCCAGGGATGGCATTATCAGCTCCTTGCCAGCCGAGAAGGTGCACAAGGGGAAGGGGACTGGGAAGGGAAGGAAGGAGAAATGCAATGAAAAATATCGCAGCAGCTGGTCAGTGAGACTCGATTTTCGAGTCTAATCTCAGTTTGTGCAGTCAATGGGGGAGAAATGGCACAATTTGCATGACAACAGCCCAGAGAACTGAATGGTGGCAAATCAATTCTGCAAAAGAAGATAAAGTAGAACATACCTAATATATTAGCAGCAAGGTAGGATTCAATTCCCCTAATGCCTGATGATATTGATTAAAGCTGACACTTTTTTGTTGTTATTATTCCTCTTCCACTTAGGACATGGAAACAACCGAGCCATATAAAGATGCAGTTGTTTTACACAAATGGAAACATATTTGGCCACGGAAGAAAAGAATGCGAAGTCCACAACCATTAGGAGTAATGGCCCTAAAAATATTCGAGCTGGCTATTTTAGTGTGTTACAAAGACAGGCCCTCACTTGGGCTCAGGCAGGGATTCAGTGACTTTAATTTATACCCACCAGGAGAGATGGAAACAGCGTAGCTGAAAGGAAGTATTAGGTTTTATTTATGGCTGAGTTTAAAATAATCAGCAAACACGATATCTCTTGATTTCCTTCCAACTTATTTAGAGATCTGACTGTCAATGCTGACTTGCTGTTGAATTTAAAATAACCTTCACAATCACTACTGAGTTGAATATGAAAATATCCTCAGAATGTGTGTTTGCCTATAGTTAAAAACAATTATTTTTAACTCAAACAAAATCCTCCTCCTGTGGTCACCAGTGGCGTTGCCTCATTTAATAATCTCATTTTTTAAAGATGGTATTGCAGCTGAATGAGAACAGCTGGTCTGGCAAGGGAAGCACATTCAGTGTGTGGAAAAAGAAAGCACCTGGCAGTGATGCTGCTGCCTGCATCTAAGCAAAAGGTAAATGGAAAGGACAAAAAGAAAAGCCACAAATTCAGAAGCTGAAAAGTCAACATTACTTTTAACAAAAGTATCTGCTACAAGATGCACTTTGAAGTTTAAAAAAATGAGATTTATTTTTTGTGTGTGTTTCTTCTAACTGAAGTGCATGTCATCATAAAGACCAGAGACAAAGACTGACTAAAATCTCAGCCAGTATTGCTGATGTCACCATTGCTGTGGGAAGGACAGTAAACACAGCTGATCTTGTCAATACCAAAACTTCTGACTTTGTTACCACCTGAGAAAGAACCGCCTCAGTCCCCCTTTCCCCACTGCAGATTTGAACTGTTTCCCTGCCAAGTGCAGAAGAGGCAGGAGCTTCACCTCGTGCCTCCCTGAATACCAAACACTTGCCCTGGTCTGCACACAGATCTCATCCTTGGGCTCCAAGAGAGTGATCAGCCACGGTGATGTGCCAAGAAAGGGTTTTGAGGGTGTCCTAAGGGGTGCTGGAGGAAAGCTGGCCAGGACAGGGGCTCTCAGTTGTGTTTGCAGAGGAGCAGGGTCCCCTCTCTTGCTTTACAGCCATGAGGGGAACAAGGCAGGTACCGCCCTGCCCTTCACACCCTCCAAAACCTGCCCTGGAAAATGCTCAGTTTGCTGTTTGCTGTGCATGCATTAACGATTCCAGACACACACATGTCTGAACCTGCCCTATAATAACATGTCTTTCAACAGGCAGCAGCCTCACATTAATATATATTAGTTTCTGGAACTAACCCGAGTAGAGATGTAAGTGACATTTGCTCCCTGAAGTGAAATTATACGTTTATACTCATCCTATCTGTTTTGCCATCGCATTTTTTACAGCAGTTCAGCTCTCACACTCTCACTCCAGCATGAAAGGAAACAGATCTTCTGAGTTGAACAATGAGATGGCAAAAAAACCCCAAGAACAAGCCAATGTCAGCAGCAGGGCACCGAGCCCAGTTCATGGATCAAAAAGCTCAGGCACAAGTCTGTTCTGCACAAAAAGGATTGTGCTTTACCATTTGGCTCCTTTGCCAAGTTATCCCACAGAAAAGTGGTGGCAACATAAAAACATCTTTTTTTATCTTTTTCTTTTTAAAATTGAAAAATCCTGTAAATAGAAAGCCTAAAATTTGGGTAACATATTAATGGAACTAGGTGGCCCCATGTTTAGACTGATTCAAAAGCAGCTCGGAACAGATTTCATCAACTCAAATATTTTTGATCTTCAGATGTTGGCGGTAGACGTTTTCTTTTTTAAATATAAAAACATTGGGCTGCACAGGACAAGAGCGTCCACTACCTCTCCCCCAAACAACTACAAGTCTGTAAGAGGAAACACAAAACATTCCTTATTTTCTTGGAATTCACATCAGTTACTACAAATGAAAAACATGTAAAAAACCATTGCCATTATCATTAAAATATGGTGATGAGTAAACCAATCTGAACAAAAGGAATTAAGCGTTTGGATTACTTTCTGTGATCTCACAATCTGGATGAATAATTTATAGGCAAAAATTCTAAATTACCAAGAGCAGATTTTAGTTTATCCACAGTTTGGAGATAACACCTCCACTGTTCCTATCTGAACTACTGGCAAGTCCTAAATTAAAAGTATTGATCATTAGGAGCAACCAAAATTCAACCAAGTTTCTTAATTCAATTGATAAATCGCGTGAGGTTTTCCCCCCTTGTTTGGATGACTCCAACTTTTAGAGTTTAAGACAATATGATACAAGTAAAACAAGCACTTTGCCTTTCCTCCAAGTTGCCTACACAGATTCAACATCAACAGTGACATTTGTTCAAACCCTACTTGGGAAAAATATTCCTGCCCTCACCACCCTTCATCCTTACAAAGGCATAAGGATGTGATTGATTGAAATGGGATGATTTCTGGATAAGTGATTAAGAATGGACATAACAGAGGTGCAAATAAAGATTCAACTTGAAAAAAAAAAACCCTACATTATTTTAATATTTGTTCAAATATATGCCCACTTTTGTTCATGACACTTAGACTGACAACTCTAGAGTGGCTATTGAGCCACGTCCCAGATTATTTCTGTAGTATCTGAACTGCTGTGAATTAACAGGACTTGGAATTATTTTAGGTTAGACGAGTGGAGGAACTGCAACACAAATCCCAGGTTTTGCAGGATGCTTTGTTGTCACAGCTCTGCTCTTGTTGCTGGTCTATCAACAGCAACCTGTTCTTTCAAGAAATCAACTTCATGACTCCAAAAACTGGTACTGTATTTAGGAATTCAATTAAATGAGAATAATTCCTTTCTATGTCACAACTGAACAAGATACTAATAGCAAGAACCATAAGAGACTGGAAAACATGTAGAATTCTAAAATTTATGCATCCAACGTAGGAACACAAATGCCTCAATGTCTCTATGAAGTATATTAAAAAAAAAATAGTTCAGAGTAACACAAGGCTACAGCTTCACATAATATTATAGCTCATTTCCAAAAGCATTTGTGTAAATTTACAGCTAATTAACTCATTTCCACCAGCTCTGCTCTTGGGTCTTAAATATAACAGTGGTATTAATACATTGCCCCAAAGAGTTAAATTCCCACTAGATTAAAAATAGTGCAGTTCAATCTGTTTCTGACAAGAGGGAAGAAAGATCCAATTGTCTTGTAGTTAATGGAGTTAAATTGGGGTAAATGAAAGTAAAATGAAGCCCATTTGCCTGTGTTTGTGCAGGCACAACAAAGCCCGTGTCACCCAAACAGGAAATATTCCAGTGCTCCTGGGAAAATTAGATGCTTTCAGCACAGTGAAATCTCTTGGAAATCAGTTCAAAAAGGAAGAAGATTAGAGCCATTAAATGAACGTGGAAACAAGGAAAGAACACCAGTGCTGAACAGTTTCAGACCGCCTTGACTCTCTTCATACCTTACATGTGTAAAATCAAAACATTTCCAGCAGATGGGTATGAAGGAGGGACTGAAACCTCACTGAGTGCTGTTTCCCTCCCACCACGGTCCCCTGTGGGGAGACACTATTGCCACCCACTGCTAAGCACATTAAGGAGAACATCACCTTTATTCAACAGCTCCACAGCATCACAATCAAACCACGAGACAGCAAAGCCTGGACTTCACATTCCCTCAAGTTACACATCTGCTTCTTCCACTGCCCAGGTGATTGCAGCAGGTTTTCATAAGCACCTGCTCACGATTCCTGCCTTGCCAGCCAGTAGAAACTCCATATAATCTGAAGGTACAATTCAGCCTGGCTGAAAAGCCCCATTTACATCTCTCGGTGGCACCAGAGCAGCTGATAAAGGGGTGGATTAGGGGACGTTCCACTGGCAGCTGCACCGTGAGCAGCGGGTATGGGGCTGTCTGCAGAGAAGGGAATACTGGGAAATGTGAAAAATCACAACAGGAGACGGGGTGGGAAAAAGAATAGATATCCTTCAGCATCAGTCAGGGCCTGACCAAGAAATACTCCTGCCAGGTTGCTTTCTGCAACCCCCTGAGCCAGCAGCTTCCAAAATTGCTGGTTCACTGAATACATTTACAATGAATAATAATCAACTTCGCAGCTTCTTATGACTTGGTTTTTTATTCCCTAATCCTGTACCAGGTGAATCCAAACACATTTTTGCTGTTAGCAGGGCTTCAAAGTGAGGATCACACGCAAACATGAAACAATGCAGACGTCAGATGTGATCCTGATGGCGAGTCTGAGTAAGTGAAACACTAGTAAGTGATACTACTGACGAGTGCAAAATGATCTGTCACACTTCTGCACTGCTTCTTCCCACTGGAAACTCAAATGAAAATTGATTGGTTGGGTTTTGTTTTAAACCACACAACACAAGAAACTATTCTTCCAAAGTCTCCCATCAATTCAGATGCACTGTATTAGTTCTCCTTTTAAATTTTAAGTGTCTTTATGGTTCTGGCTGAGCTTATTCTACTGAAGGTTTTTCAAGCAACAAACCAGGCACACAAGTAACAGCAAGAAGTTAAAAAAAAAATCAAAGCTTTAAAGGAGTCAAAGAGCAGTCCCGGTGAATCTGCAATTTTCTGGTGCATCGTTCTGCCTGAGAGGAGTAATCCATCATTTGGGATGGCTTCCAGGGATGGACCATCTGCTCCCAGCATGACCACGCTCCTGGAAGCTGCACAGAATCTTTCACCTTCTCCTCGACAGCTCTAGAGAAATATAATCAAAAGGTCTCTAAAAAGAACAAAGCCAATAAATTGTAAACTGCTTTGCCTGAAATACTATCTCCTCACAGGTTGAGTACATCTAACTTGCATTAGTGGCCTTCTGCCACACATAAGTGGCATTTGACATGGAGGAAACAAATGGTACTGAGCGGGGAGAATGGGATTTTTAGCCATGAGGTCACAACGCTAAAACAATAAAATCACACATCAGTGATTGGGGGAATTTGCATATGTACAGTTTCTGAATTCTTCCTAATTTCACGCACACACTCTGCCACAAATGCCTCAAAAAGCAGCAAGGCAACCACAGAACGAAAAACCTCCACATCCATCCCCCACCCTGGGTGCAAGGAAGGCTCGAGGACAAAAGCCCCCAACTTTAATGCAAGGCAACGCCATGGAAGGGGCCGGACCTCCAAGGGGAAACCAAACAAGTCAACAGCTTCTTATACACCATCCTGCACAGTCAATCCAGGCAGCTGCCTAAAGGGACATGAAATCAAACTCACATATCAACAAGCAGGGCTGTGCTGCCAGAAGAGGTGATGCTGTTCTTGTCACCCTGGCCACAGCTCCACACCCTCCCCTCTGCCAGCACAGCCCCTCACCTGGTCCCTTATGGTAGCCAAGCCTAAGAAACTAAATGAGGCTCCAGGTTTTTACTCAGGAACAAAAAAATCCTCATGAGGAGCCTCTAGCTGGGGGAAAAGATCAATTCCAGCATTTTTCTCAGCAGCTGCCAGTAGGTCAGTTCAGCTGTATTTTAAAAACCCAGCTAAGAGTTCATTCTTATGCAGCTGAAGATTATGCATGTGAATTTTAACAGCATGTGGGTCAGGAAAGACCACAGAATTGTGTAGCAGAAGAGAAGTTCAACTGCCCTCTTTGGTATTGAGTGGTGAAAAGGGTGAAGTCCCACTGTCCCCACCTCCCAGCTGCACTCCCACCCCCGAGTGAGGACAAGAGCTCTTCCAAACCTCAGCAGAGTCACACACCCAGCACGAGAGTCTCCACAGGGCTTTGTCCTTCAGACTTACAGCCAAAAAGCCAAGCTGACTTGAAAACTAAGGAAGGTGGGTAAGACTGGCCAGTTTTACTGTGCCCTCAGTATCCATATGGTATTGCTACTGCTTCATCTCAAGACCAGCTGGGTTTGGGACCCCCTGAACAGGTGGATCTCATCTCAACAGAGCTGCAAACTACATACAGAACTCACAAAGGCCAGTGGAGGGGGCAACAAGAAAATGTCTAGTTTTGCATCCTCCAGACTACAATACAACAAAGACAAAAAATATTGTTCCCAGAAGAGCCTTCTGGAGCTACCAGGATAAGAAATGCCACTTCTGCCAAAGGGAGAAGGGGAGCAGGGTGGAGTAAGGAGACAACAGTGGGAAAAGGAGCTGTAACTGCAGGAATCTGGGGTGTAAGGATGAGAATGCAAGGGCAGTGAAGGAATAAAGGGAAAATGTCCTGTAGGACAGACATCCAGCTAGTGCAGAAATGGAGTGGAAGAGAAGGGAGAAGGTACAGAACTATCCATGTATGATATCAGGTGCTGAAGCAGCAGGAATGTGTGCACAGGTGGGATTTGGAGCTGGACTTAGAGACACAATGGAGGCAAAACACAGCCATTATTTTTAGGGAGTTAAGCAGAATCTTACAGAACATTTCTCCTCTGGCTCTTGTGCCACAAAGAGGAGAGAGAAGCTGGTCCCCTTTGTGCCTGCACAGTGCTGCAGTCAGGGCAGCACTCCTGAGCAGCCACAGCAGTGCCACTCCAGCTACAAAGATCCTAAGAAACCTCAGCCCTTGCTGCCAGTCCTTGTTCCAAACCATCAGTTACTGCACATCTCTTCTTAGGATGGCTCCAGTGCTCTTCTTTTGCAAAATCCAAATATTTTAGGTGTTAAAGGAGCAAGAAAGGAACTATTTGACACAAGAAAGGCCAAATTCAACACAGACCTTTGAAAACGTATCTGGCCTGCTCATCATTCTCCTTTACCCTCTTTCACAGACATTTCCAATAGGCAGACTTAGAGCTGCCAGATAAATTTCTCAGCTGGCAGGAGAACAGGCCACCAGACCCCCCCAAGTCCCAGCTGCTCCTCCCCTATTGCTATCAGGGCTCCCATTAGAGGCAACATAACCTACCCTGATTAAAACGTTCCCTAGACAAGTCTTATTCCAGCCTCAGCCTGCCAAATTCAGAAGACTTACTTCTGATTTATAGCAAAATAAATGAGAGAGGGAGGCAGTTAAGAGGTGAGGAGAAAAAGCAAAATAAAGGGGGGAAGGGGAAACAACAAAAATCCTTGAGCTGCAGCACTATCTTTCATACTTACAAGCGTTGGCTCTAAAAGATAATTCATTATCTTAGGAATCTAAAATAACCATTTTCCATAAAGAAAAAGGTTGTATTGTCCTACACAAATGTGCCCCATTCTTGAATTAATATCAAGCTAGCAGGATTAGCTATCACAGAATTAGGTATGACCCATGTACACAGCTGTACCAGAAGGCAAAAAGGACACAATGAATATGCAGAAACCATATTTACTGCTAAGAGCAACCATCTTATTTGCCTTTCCTTTTGTTATAGATAATATTAACACTCATTCTCTGTGCTCTTCTACACTGCTGAGCCTTCATTGAACAACCCTGTAAATACTTGTTTTTAGCAATTCACCACCTGCTTCGACCTTTTTGGACTGTACTGAAAGCACCTTGACCGCCAAACAGAACAATTCAATATAGAAATACTGTAAATACTGTAACTGCCTCCAAACAGGGAAGAAAAAAACCCACAAAGAAACCCATTTTGGATCACTGCAGTTCCAAGGTCCACACCATTCATACCTGGCAGTGAGCAACTATCTCCTCACACAGGCAAGGGCTCCAAATAGACACAGTAAGTACCAACAGTGATTGCTGAAATAGGATGTTATGGATTACAGCAGAGCATCTTTACAAGATATTAGTTATTAGCTTTTTGAAGGACCACAGCTAACTCTTCCCTTTACTTTTTTCCTCTTAATAGATAAACCATCAGAAAGTAATAATCAATTGTGTCTGGCCAGTGAGTGTATGTTCTCAGGTAATAACCTCCCCACAAACATTAAGGAAACTTAAAGGCTTGAAGCCAAGCTCACACTGAAAGCAACACTGAGAACACAAAAAATTCATTGCTGTTTTCTGGGGGTTTTGGTTTTTGTTTTTTCTATTTTTTTTTTTAAGACAAAGGAAATATTTTGCATCCATTACTCTTCAAGTGTCTACATCGTCCAATGTCTACATCCTTACCAAAGGTAGCCCAAAAATCACACCCTAAATGACACCACCCAGCGTGGAGCAAAATAGCAGGGGGCAGGATGAGAACTCGTGTTTGTGGGATGTTTTGTGCTGTACCAAACTTGACACCAGAGCACAGAAAGCCCTTGCACAACTGCAATAACACATCTTTGGTCAGTCACATAAAGCATCACCAAAGGGCACGAGGCTTATCTGCCCGAACTGTGCCACGCCCTTGCAATGCATCCTCTCCCTCCTCCTCCTCCTCGCAGCTGAACTGCAGCATATGGTAGATATCGATACTCTGGTGCCCAGGACCCCACTGCTCCAGCCCTCAGAGCTGCCCTCAGCTGGCAAACTGGCTTTTGCCAGCCATGGTCCCACCAACCTCCTGGCAGCGCTTCCCATGGCAATGGAACAAACAGGCTCCTGCTCCATGTGTTCCCAAGTGAGGATGCCAATCTTTGGACACCAGCCCTTGGCATCAGGCCAGGGGGATGATGCTTTCTGCTGTTCCTCTGCTTCATGGGCTTGAATAGCAAGAGACTGGATTAAAAACACTGGTCTGCCACACAGCAGTGAAACAACCTCGGTGGAGAAATTAAGGGATTTTAGAGAGGGGAGAAAGAGAACAATCAAGAGGAAATCCAAACAAAACCAGAGAAATAAACGTAACTTACCACCCAAATCACACACTTGGGGCAAATGAAGAGACACACGTTGCTGCACCATCTTAAAGAATATAAATAATACTTATATATCACATTAGTGAACAGAGTGAGTGCAGCTTTAGCATCCCTTTTCAGAGCTGGGAAATAACCACCCAAACCCTGTGACATCTGTCATCCCAGCAGCTCCTAAGGTGGTCCCCACAAACAGGTGCTATTTTCTGATTAGAAAAGTCTCCCACTTCCCCCCACTCTCCTATATTTGAGCCCACACTCCAAGCTTAAACCATTCCCACAGATCTACCTCATCCATCTACAGCTACTGCTTGTTACTTGAATTTGAAGAATATTAATTTACAGCAAAGCAGATAATTCCAGTTGGATTTATCACATTTCCCAGGCACAGACACAAAGGGAAGAGTAACCTTTTTTGGGCAAGCAACAGCTCAGCAGTTACAGAGCCTGCTACACCCCGATACCATCCTGTGCACAAATAACAACAGTCTGTGCCTGTCTGGCACATTTACCCAGAGAAATCTGGCATATGTTTTGCTGTGAATAATTAGGAGAAACACACAGAACTCTGTTATTTCAAGGTAGCTTTTGTTCAGGCTCCATTCCTGCAGACTTTCAAAATGATGGTAAGATGAGAAGATATAAGACTATCAAAATTTAATTGAGCAAGAGGCTGAAACAGATGATTGGGTAGAAAGTGGAGTAAATAAAGTACCCACACAAGCTAAAGAAAACCAAACAAAACAGACACCAAACTGCACTTTGGAAATCTGTTCATCTGTAAAAGTATGGCTATTTCAGTTTTTCCCTTTCTTCTTAAGGTGATTTAAATACTGAAGCTTTATAATATAACCCAAATCCAGACTAGGTATTACGTATGCAAATCTTGTTATAAGTAAAGACCCATTTTTTTAAACATACATTGATTTTCCTTTCTAGCAAAGGGATTTGGGATGTAGAAGAAACTTTTCCCATGGACAAGAAGGGAATGCACTGGAAAACTTAAGGATTTCTTCTTTGGTTTCTTCAGCATTAAGTGTCCTGAGATTAAGTGCAAGACAGGCTATATTTGGAAGCTTGACAAAAAAGTACTTCTTTCTTAAAAAAAAACCAAAAACACAAAAACAAAACAAAAAAACACACACAAAAAAAAACCAAAACAAAAACCAAAAACCAAAATAACCCTGAGAAGACACCAGATTTCACCCCAGGGCAGGGCCACTGGCACCAGCTCAGCCCCTGAAGGTGCTCAGAGGACTCCTGTGATTCACAATTTGAAACTCAAAGTGCTCTGGATGCTCCACTGGAGTGTGGCATGGGCTCTTGGTGTTTGTTTGTTGCTGGGGGGTTTGATTTTTTTTTTTTAATAACATTGCAGTATCATGTGATAAGTCTTGAAAATAGTGATCTACAGAGATGCACATATGCTATGAAATGTTTTCAGAAACCTGGCATCAGCCATGCCTTCTTTGGCACAAAGCACACCAAGGGTGCTCGAGAAACCCTCAGCTGCTCATTCCTGCTCCTCCCATAGCTGAACATCAGTGTTGCTGCAGACAGGCTGAGAACAAAGAGCAGCTCTCCGTATGTCCCCGAGGGGTGGCTTGTGCCCACCCCGGGGAGGTGGCAGCCAGCCCAGCACCAGTGCCAGACACAACAGCAGCACACGTTTCACCACAGCCTGCAGACTTCTCCTTGCAACTTCAGGGATTGCTTTTCCACAGCCTCCACTTGTACAAACTTACATAGAAAAATTACTTCCATGCATGGGCTGGGAAAAAAAACAAAATAAAAATCCTGTTTCTCCAAGTGGAATGTGGGTGACATTGTTGTACAGGGATATAAAACCAGCACAGGGACAGAAGTACCAAAGCCTTACCAGGACCAACCACCAGGACCACAACCAGGTCAGAAGAAAGCAACTTGATTGAACTGGTGTAATTGAGAGAAGTTGTGGTAAGACACACATCATTTGGAAAAAAAAATACATGGGGCTTGTGAATATTACGCTTTTCTACACCAAACATTTCCAGTTCCAGGCAGTTTTCAACTGTGACAGTCACTGGTGCTGCAAGATCTGAGTTTGGAAAGAGTTTAATCACCCACTCCGAACAGCTATGATGAAGTGATGAGTTACATGAAGCAGGGTTGGTGCCTAATCAGCCTAATTAATCTAATTCCATGATTAACCCAGAGAGGAAAGAGCTCCTTTAGGCACAAGTAAAACAGCACATGAGTCATTACTTGGCGGTGACACTGAAGAGTTTAGAAAGGCAAGTTGTGGTTTGTTGGAAGATTCCGACTCAGTCTAGAGAGGAAACACAGAAATTATTGGGTGCTGGGACAGAAACTTCAGGCAGTCCTTCCCTGACCACCAGAAACCATCACTAAAACCTCTGTTAAACTGTGAAATACTAGAAAGTGTCCTTGGGATGCAACACCTGAGGTGCACCAACAAACACTGCTCTGACACAGGCCAGTGCTGTTGCAAGTACTACAGGCAAGGACTCTGTTTTATACATCATGCTGCATTTCAAGCCTTTTTTATCATTGATCACCCCCATGGAATCACTGTAAGAATGTTCTCATTAATATCCATACAAAAACATGTATTTCACAGCACCAGGCCCCACTGTAAACGTGACTGATGCCCCCTAAAAGGTGCTTCTGGTTTCTTCACAGCAAGGCTGGTGAAGGGACTGGAGCACAAGTGCTGTGGGGAGAGGCTGAGGGAGCTGGGGGTGTTTAGCCTGGAGAAG
>JAWWEV010000167.1:3041555-3058097 GCA_035583235.1 Hafferia zeledoni | reverse complement strand
GTGGATTCTCCATCCCTGGAGGTTTTTAAGATGAGACTGGATGTGGCACTGAGTGCCATGATCTGGTAATCACAGTGGGATTGAACTTGATGATCTCAGAGGTCTCTTCCAACCCAACTGATACTATGATTCTATCTGAAGATGGAACTGCTCAGGTGGGGTGTGAACCACACTGACACAGCACAGGACACGACACCACTTCCCTCATGAAGTGTATTCCCACTGCACAACACAAGAAACAAGTCAAACATGGAGCCCAGAGCTTCAAATTGCAAGCAGGAAAGGTTCAGACTCCATGAAAAGAAAGCCAAGGACAGCCACTTAGTGTATGTTGGAATGGAAAACCAACTCCCAGGTCTGTCACATACACGAGCAAAGCACCAGTCAGGAAGAGCCCATTCCAAACACAACACACACAGCGGGGCTCTGCTTCCAAAATTATGGCCAGGTCCCTTCTTTTCAGTTTATTCTTACCTTAATCTTTAGCTCCAACCCCTAACTATTTACAGTTGTCCTTCCCTGACTCCTATAATGTTCTGTTAACATTTTTACTCCTAAACTGCTGCTAACATGTTCAAATTTATCTCCCCCTTCATCAGTCATTCTGCATTTCAGATGCAGCTCACTACATGGAAGGAGCTGTACTGAGTGATAACATTTTATCTGTTTGTGCTTACACAAAGGACAATTCATTTCACATTCAGGATCCAACACACAGATCAGCGTTTCTGCAGAGGCCTAACTGGGAAAGCTCCCTCACTAGAAGACCTCAGGGTGCTTGTGCTGGTTTTGTCTGGGGTAGAGGTAATTTTCTTCATAGTAGCTGATATGGAGGTGTAGTTTGGATCTGTGCTGGAAGCAGCACTGATAACACAGGGATGTTTTGTTACTGCTGAGCAGGGCTTTGACACAGCCAAGTCCTTTCCTGCTCCTCATGCCACTCCACCAGCAAGGCTGGGGGTGCACAAAAAGCTGGGATAAGGGACCACAGGGTGTCATGCTCAGCATATTAAGCTCAGGGAAGGAGAAGGAAGGGAGGCACATTTAGAGTGATGCCAGACAGAAGCACAGTTTGTCTTAAATAACCATAAAAGACAGAAGTAGAGCACTTACACTACTTTAACATTGTTGTGCAAAGAGGAATACTGTGGTTTTCCAAGTCCTTAATTTAGACCATATTGGAAAAAATATAAAACATACAATGAATGTACAAGTCTAGCTCTGACTTGGATTTTTGCTTACAGAAGAAACCCTGTAGGTAAAACTTGGATCTTTCCATTATCTACAAGGTCAGTCCCTGTTCCACAATCACATTTATAGGGATAGCTACCTGAAAAGTAGCAGTTTCTCCTAAAAGAGACATCCAGGAAGGAAATGGTGTCCTACTTTTCCCTATAAACAGGAAATTCTTCACAGAAGGGGCAAGACAGAGTCTTACTTCTTGCTGGGAGCTGAACTAAGTATAGAGTTACCAGAGGTATTTATGACAAGCCTTAACTAAGGAACTACAAACACGCTGCAAACACACATCCAGCTGCAGTGGTGGCCAATGAAGTGACTCCTGTACACCTACAAAATAGTCAGAAGAGCCTCTGGACCTCCCTTTCAGTATCAGACAGACCCTTATAAAAGCAGTAAGTCAATATTACAGACAAGAAACTTGACAGAAGATGTGCCAAAAACAAGTAATCCACTGAAATAATATTCTTTACCTTGAGCTGCCTATAGCAAGAAAGAGCCACTCCAGAGACACTTCTCCATCAATTTAACTAAGTGCATTTACATAAATAAACTTAACTATTTGATCTATGACCACTATAATAGGACTTGTTTTAACCTTTTAAGCTTTGGGTTTACTCTTCATCACCAAAATCATGTCTGAGCTTAATTTCAAGTGAATATTAACCCCAAGCTTCCAATTGCACTGTCACGCTCTCAGTGAGCACTAATGCAGCTGCTGTTAATATTTAAAATAAGGGGCTAATTTGTATGGAAGGAAGTTTCCAAAAGCCACAAACTTTGGAGAAGCCACAACCCAAACAACTAATCACAGTCTCTAAATTGCAAGTACAAGTCAAGAAGAGGCCACTGCACCCCAGCACTGATTCCTCACCAAGGGCAGCTCTACTCCACATGTGCCTTTAGAACCAATCCTTAACCTTAAATAAAATTAATGGAAATGAAAAGCCACATAAAACCAATGGCACAGAAGAAACATGAAAACTGTCATTAAGGATACCAGGGTTTCTTAAATTTGGGGCAGGAGTGGGAGCAATTTCAACATTTTTTATTGCTAACACAGAGTACTTGTGTCTCTGTCGTAGTTGTGGTTTACTTGACTGTCTTCCCTCAAAGAAGAGATTCTGAAGTACAGACTTGAATGTCAAAAGTGTTATTTTCATTGCAACTATGACCTTTAAATTAAGTAGGCACTTCATGACAGAGCAACTGCCCAAATCTTCCTTCTTGAGACACTGGAATGAGGAAACAACAAGCTACAATTTCATTTTTTTAAAAAAAGCTCATTATTTCTTCCAGTATTTGGAACAGCTGGCAAAAGTAATCGTTTGGCAAAGCCTGTCAAGGGATGAAAAAAAATAAGTGTATTTGCTATGGTAGATTACATACTTTAAACCAAAATGAAAGGCTGAAACATACAAATATTTATAAAGGAATGGGGGGGTTCAGACTCCCAAATTGTGCAATAAATATGCATACACATGCATTAGTTCAGTGTGCTGTAAACACAACCCTGTCATTTTATACTCCACTATTTAACTCCTTTCACAGATCCATCCTCACAAGTCACCATACCTGGGCAAAGCCATGTTTCAACCACGGGAACCTGCACTCCCCCAGCCCCAAAGTGCCCCCCAGAGCAGCACAGACCCCTTTACAAACATCCCTTAGAGTGTCACCGAAATGCTAAGGACATGCAATGCAGTTCTGTACAATATCCACATTGACTGCTTGTCATTCGCTGTATCAGGGAATGACACATTAACTCCCACTCTGAGTATCTCAGTAACAACCACCCTGCTGTTCTACACTGATATAAGAAAGCCCTGATGAACACACCCCACGTGCCACCCCATGAGGGTGTTATGTTCTGTGCAGGTATGGGCAGCTTTCAAGACTTGTTGGTATTGCTTGAAATGCTCTATAAAGTCATGCCATGAAAATTCAGCATTTTTTTTCTTCTAGAAAGCCATCATTTTAATTTCATCTGGGAAATCAATCTGCACAGACCAACAATGTCTGGTGCACACTTTGTAGTAAGGGGGAAAGGATGAAGATTCACCAGAAGACAAAATGAACTTTAGAAGATACAGCTGAAACCAGACAGGAGGAATTACTGCAACCCATGGATGTGCTTGGCACTCAACTGCAACAGCAGAAACAGAGAAAATGGAATATTTGGAGCTACACATCATTAACCTCACTGAGAGACAATGCAGGACCCAGTTGCAGAACAACATCAGGTATGGTAAACAGCTCCTTGGCAAAACAGAGTTTAGACAGTCAGTCAAGCTGGAGTTCCAGCCCAAAAAATGCAGCCCCAGCTCAAATGATGTTTGTTGCTGAGATTTTTTTTTTCTCTCCACGATTGTAAATTTATCCAAACTTTCAAACCCAAAATTTTAGGCTTCTACTTGTACCTGAGTGTCAGCAGGCAGTTTGCACCAACTGATCCTCCAGTGCAAGGCTACAAATAAGAACTTTTCCTGCTCACAGAAGTCCATGGAAACAAAATATTTCAACAACAACATCCCTGTGACACCAGTCGAGGAAAGCACATTATTCCTAATGACACAGTGGCACTTCCAGTCTTATTAGTTCAGATGAGCATTAAAAAGTTTGACTGACCTGGATGCACCACTGAACAAAACCTACCAGGCTTAACTGAAAGGATGCAGAGAGAGAAGTGTTAATTAAGTTCTGATACGGTTGCTTCCTTGCCATGGAATTACAGGTATCGACTGACCCCTGGAATTCAGAGGTACCTCAGGAAGCCTCATTTCTGGGCTCAAACCTTGCAGTAATGGTTACACTGGCAACATGAGTAGCAAAAACCACAGAGGAAGCACTTCTAGATATGATCCTGTATCTTTATACATATTATTCTGTATTTTCAATGCTACTTAGTAAAATATTTGCAACAATCATTCAAAGGTCTAGAATGAGGATCCAATAAAACCAAAATACAATTAAGAAAGAAACTGAAGGGTAAAAATATTAGTCCAAACTCAAAATATCCAGTGTTTGTTTGTAACAGATGGCCAAGAAACTACTTTCTGGCTCTCTCTCAGCAGCCCACAACTCCTGTGCCTACACTGGACCCCATCACTCAACAATAGAGGTGCAAGGACTGGATGTTAAAGCAGGAGGAAATAGCCACAAGAATCTGATGGCGAACATGTTGATAGCACATGATCAAAACATGCATTAATTGATTAAACTTTTAGGTTAACTTTGAAAATGCACGTTCAAGGACAAGTCCTACAGGCTGTTCTTGCCTAAGACAGGTATTTCAACTACCAACCACACAGGTTAAGCAAGTGGAAAACACTTCTTTATCTACTGGCTTTTCTATTACTCTCTCACCAGCGTGCATTTTAAATCAACTCGTATTACTGAAAGAGTTTCTTTATGTGGTGAAATAATATGAACAATAAGACACAGAAGTTTCTCTGCTGCCTCTGGTGCAGCATCGGAGCGCTCAGACTGGCAACAGACACAGTGCTCGTTCTCCAGTGGCATCACACCCACGCCTCGCCTTCACTAAGAAAACAAGATTTATTTCTCTAGGAAAAAAAAAAACCTGTCAGAATCAATACCACAAGCCAGAAATTCCCTATCTGATAGGGAATGTTTTGAATCAAGGAGGGGCATGGCAGACCAAGCCATTAACTTGCACCCAGTGAGACCCCCCAGCACAACACTCAAAGCTGTGTGACCACAGTGCAATTTCCCAGTACAGCTCACCAAGCCATTTCTCCTTCCCAAATCACTTTCAGACTTGTTCCTGTGCACAACAGGACTCACCTCGAAGCATTTTAATGAAAAATCAAGTATTCCTGATGGAAAAGATATGCACTGTTCTGTGGCTGATATTCATGGGCCTTCTCATGTTATTCTGCACTTCACTCCTTGCCTCTAAGCTATTAATTGCAAATGACTGTGCTGCTGGGGAAAGAACATCTCTGGAAAGGCAAGACTGGAAAACCCTGGTGTTTCATGGAAAGTATTTTTCTATTTGCATACTAGCAGGTCTCCAGCAAGCACAACCACCGGGCACCACCTTCCTCAGGATTCTCTACATGTATTTTAGGATCTTACCTTGGGTCTAAATGGCAAGGATACTTCAAGTGCAAGTTTAAGAAGAAGAAAGAGCAAAATAAAGCCCCTTATGTAAGGCCTCAAATAAGAAAATCCATTTTTCTTTAGAGCATATTAGCATAATCACAAGACCTTACTTTTATGAAACAGAAAATTCTTCTGTTCATCACAGAGGGGAACTCAAGGCAGAATCTGAGGAGAAACTCAGATTTATGAATTCCAAGTACCCTGGGAAATAACACAGGCCTTAATACCACCACTGGCTGTCTCCAGCAAAATGCAAATTAGATTGTGAATAGACTACAAACCCCTTCCCTCCTCCATGAAGCAACTAAACCAACAATTTCTCAGCTTTCTTCCATTTCTGTCACTAGTTACCATGCTCTGTTGCTGAGGCTTAGATGGACCACCGAGGCCTTGCAGTGTAAACACAGATAACCAACTTCAGCCACAAACTGGAAAGATTGTAGCTGAAAGAACAGCAGAATAAACCCTGAAACACAGAAAGCCCTCACAAAGCTGTTCTGTGCCAAGTTTCTTGCTCCTCTGTTTCCATTGCTTCAACGGAGAAGGAAGGAACAGAGACAATTGTTACAACAAGGTTAGGGCACCTTTACAGACAGAAAGGCCCAGGCAGAACCACCACCTTCCATTTCTGCTCAGTTTGGTGGGTTTACCTTTGCACCAAGAAATAATGGAGCCCCTGTCCCAGAGATCTCACCACCTGTTTAGGCAAATGGTGTGTAGATGCACCATTGTGGGATGCAACAAAATGCAAAGTCACAAACTTTCAACAATTTAACATGTTTTTCCACTCTCCTTGTGCTGCACTTCTGAAATACAGGTCAGAGCAAAATAGTTGTAAGCGGGACTAGCAATTTGATCATTTCCAGTGAGAGCATTATATTGTTTCTCTGCTGTTACTGTGTGTCAGCAAAACCAACTTGCTCCAACTGTGTTTTCTCTCCATGTGGCACAAGATTTGCTATTCAACAACCTTTCTTTTCCAAGGCTGCAGTGAGAAAAGGGAGCCAATTTATATCATTCTTCCTTTGTATAAAGATTTCCACTGGTGCGAATTTCGTTTAAATTCGTTTTCAAAAATAATTTCCTCTGTAGCTTTACAAGAGGTTCTATCCCAGCTCACAGCAGCTCCAATGCAAACCTTTAGAATATGTCACCTTTAGTACAATATTCATAACAGGTTCAAAACACTCAAGAGGAAGGAACAAATGAAAGGCTTTTACACAGTCACAATCCTGTTCTGTTTAACTTTCATCCCTCCCATCAGCACCTCACAGTTTAGTTTTACTGAAATATTCCTGCATCTTCTCTGTTGGCCTCTGTTCTTATCCAGGGCTTCTCAGGATAAAAATCTCCTCTGTTTCTGAGTGAACAGATATCTCCCTCCTGCCCAACCACTTACATCATCAAGGCAATCATCCCCTTGATTGCCCTAACAGTACATTAGCAGTTAAAAATATATATATTCTACCACTTAAGCTTGCCTGCCTGAAAGAGCAGATGATGCCCCACTCAGGCAGCTTTTCTACACTCAGATTCCCCATCAATTTCAATGCAAATTCCCCACGGAGAATGACCACAAAGACGGGGCTCCTGCAAATATTTATAGCATAATTCAACACGGTTAATGAAGTAACCATGACACAAACCAGAAAGAACACCAATTTAATATGTCAGCCCTTAGCCACATGAATAGAAGTTAATATATACACATAGATATCATCTAAATCATGAAACAACTACAGGCTCTGCATTAATAAACAGTGCAGCTGTAACAACACAAAAAAACCCCTTCAAATCCTAAAAGGTAAAGAAGTTTAACAGACAATTACACAAACAGTAGAAAAGCTAAACTTAATTTTAGGAAAAAAAAAAAAAATCAGCATAGGTGACCTAACTTCCAGCTCAGTTTCTCTTGAGTAGATGCAGTGAGGTGCAAACTCCTTCTGTATTATCAAAAAGAAAAAAAAAATTAGGCTTCAGGTTAAACGCCATCAATTAAAGGAAAATAAAAACACAGCAACTGAAGGACAGGTACTTATATTAAAGGTATCCAAGTATGATAATAATATCCATCTTTTAATTTCCAGGCATCAGTTTTACACTTTTTACATGTTGCCTGAGAGGTAAGTTCATACTACTGAGTGCTTATCAGGGCACACATTGGCAATTTTGAGCAGTTTTGCTCACAGAAAACAACATTTCGGAGCTGCAGTCATCCCGTTCTTACAAGCATCTGCTGTCTTTACTTTAGGATTTAACATTCAAGAGGGTATACGAGGCATCTAGTGATCTAAAAGATTTTCTTCCTCACAGTGAAATCCTTTAAAAATATCCTTCTGTGCTCATATTTCAGTCATGCTGGGAAACCAATAGAAATTAACCTAAAACCTAATACTCCACTGCCATAAGTATATAAAAATCCTGCTTCAAACTACTACTCACACCCTTGGCTTTTCCAAAAATAATAGTCAAATATGTGAAGCGAATGACATTAATTCCCTAATTAGGTATTCTTTTCCCATCACCCCAAAAATCAGTATTTGATGCAATGGAAGTGTGCACAACACGTTATTAATCACTGCCAATAATGTAAAAGTTCACAAAGATAACCACTCATCATGATGGAGTCTGGGCACTTGGCCAAAAAGAAAAACAACAAAACACATGGATATTAAGTTATCATCAATGGTTACGGATAGTTTTTGGCTTCCCAAGTTCAACATTCAAAATCTGACAGGCTGCCTGGATGTCCCTCACGAAAGTCTGGATTTCAGAAGGTTTGACTGTGAACATGCAAAGCACTGCCACGTACACTGAGTGACAACGAGCCTGGGCTGTGGTCACACACAGGTTTAAAACATTGGAGTCTCAGACTTGACTTTGAGCCATTTGCTCAAGTGCACAGTCACATTTTCCTCTCAGGCTTTAAGGACAAAACAAACCCATTAAATAGTCACAACGTTGTTTTATGTTGTCTTTGACATTATCTGCAAAGGAGACAACGCCACATTACAAATAAAAACAAACAACCATTAAAAAGAAATCAAGACTGGATGTTTTCATTATTTAGAGGCTGTAAAAATTCTAAATTGAAATACACTTTCTAGTTTATTAGGAAGGGATATAAGAATAAAAAAATAACTGTCACAATGTAAAAAGCACTATAGATTACTAATCTAAATTGGCAACAAAAGACATCACTGAAGTTCATCACAGCAATTGATTTGCAATAGAATAATTTCAGCACTAATCTCTTTCAGAAGAAAATGAGTCATTCCAAACTCCCAAAAGGATTTGGTCATGATATCCGGGCACACCTTAAGATTGCTAAAAACACGTGCAAATTTTAAGGAAACATCACATCCTGTTACAGAATCCCAGACTATTCCGAGTTGGAAGGGACCCACAAGGATCATCAAGTCCAACTCTTAAGTCAATGGCCCACACAGGGGATTGAACCCATGACCTTGGCATTATTACAACCAAGTTTTAACCAACTGAGCCAATCTCAGGCTCTGTTGTCCCCACTCTCTCTCTCTTCTGAATATTTGAAGTACATCTGCTGAAAAGCCATGTACAGAACAGCCCAGATACTTGCAGAATATATAGGGAGTATTTCGGGGAGGGTTGTTGTTGGTTTTGTTGCAGTTTAAGGGGTTTTTGTTTGGTTGGGTTTTTTTCCCCAGAAATAAGGACAAGTATGTACCTCATTTTTTAAGCACATTTCCTCACAGGAGGTGAACGCTTGTATCGTATTTGCTTTTGTGTTGCTTACCTGTGTTCTTGTCTGCAAGACTAGAACAAATATGTCTCATCATTCATCAAGATTATCTAGTTCTAACCCCCATTTCACTGAGAGCAACAAAAAGCCCCAAACAACAAACAAAACCAGCACTGCAAGAACAAGCCAGTTCTCCTCCAGCTTCCCATCGTCCATCACTCCTCTTTGATCCTGAGATCAACAAGCATCTTGGAGCTACAAAGCCATAAAGGGCCATGGTGACAGCTGGATTCATTGGAAAATAATGCCCACTTAAAAAAAAAAAATGAGCTGAATCCAAGGGGAGTCCAGCACTGGGAGCTGTGGATCTCAGACACCCTCAGCTGAAGGAGTCATCCCAACGAGTCAGCCCTGGAAATGCAAAGCTGCAGCAGGAAGGCAGTGGCACACAGAGCAGCCCAATCCATGTCACACTTCTGGATTCTTAAGGGGCTTTTTATTCTTTGAACTTTTTAGTAAAGCTCCAGAGATGCTTCTTGCTATTGGAACATACCCAGATTAGGTCAATTATGACCACCCCAATTCGGATCCTGTGATAACAACACAGAGAAAGATGGAGATGGGTTTTAATTTTACACCTCAGCACTTCACACACTCCTCCTGAACCACAGGGCTACATCTTTCCTCCCATGATTTGCCACTGCAATTGGAAACTAATATTCTACTCTACGAAGAGAGATGCTTATCCACACAGAAAAACCCAACAGCTGAAAATGTATTATCGACAGGTCACATAAGGACAGGTAAGTACAGAGGACTACAAGCAAAACATTGTGTTTATGCCACTGTTGATTACAAAGTATGTTAAAAAACCTGGATTTTCTGTCACCCAACCCATTGTGTATCTTCTATCTCATTGTGCTTCTGTCAAAGCAATAAACACATTCACACTCAGCTACTGTAAATACAATGCATGACATGAGACCACCCACCATCAAGATTTAAAATTCCAGGCTCTTATGAAAGCAATCATATGCCTATCTATCTAGAGAGACCCTTGTCTGTACATGCTCCCATCTATCCTGGCATTTCCATGTGCTGAGCTGTGCTCCAAGTTACCATACAGTTCCACAAGGTGAAAAATCTCCCCCACACTCCACTTTCATCCCCTGCCAGCTGGTCTATTATGTCATGTCAGTTCAGTTTTAAAAGGATGCATCCATGTATTTATTCTTCACACCTGATAAATATTTATGGAGATTTTATTCCAGTGCTAACACATACACACTATAACTAATCTTCCTTTTATTTAGTCAAGCATCTTGAAGGAGAAGGAGTTTGAAGACAGGCTGTTTCTATTGCCAAGCCTGAGCTCCCGAAGTCAGCATATAAAGCAAAATGATGCCAGTTTAAAAGGCAAATTAAAAAGGCAAAAACAAAACAAAAAAACCAAACCAGCACAGGAGATTAACATGAGTTTCACAACAATGGAGCATTTTAAAACCTGCACAAGTTAAATGTTTGAAAGAAAGGTCTCTTCTGGTGTGATGTGAGCTATCAGCCAAATAACACTGAAGCACAAACGTTATGCAATTAAGAGGCAGCTGATGCCACTTTCACTCATTTCCAGTATCTTATATTGATTTTGACTGAGGCTGATATGGAAAGGACACACTTTCAATAACTGAACAAGTTCCACCTAAGTTTTTGGTTGGGTGGTTTAACATTCATGTTGGGAACCAATGGAACAATAATGGAACAACTGAGGTCCAGTTCCTGCTGTATCACAAAAAATTACCTACAATCCAATTTTCCTTTCCCAAAGCCCAGCAATTCCGTGATCTCTCCAGTTTCTAACCACTCTTATTTTTACTGTGTTTACAGGATTTAGTTAAAGATTTTGAATATCACAGTACTAAACTGACGACATTTTAAAATTTCATTACCTTGTTTGACGTGATACAGCAAACATCAATGAAGAAAACAAGGCATATGAATTAGAAAACTTCAGAGGGAGACACCGAAATAACACAGGCAATTCCATCTGCCTTGTTACATTTTCAGAGTAGTCGTATCAGATGTATGTTGTTTATCCACAACAAATCCTCCAAGTCACTGAGGATCTGATAGTCACTGCTGTCATCACAATGAAGAACTGAAAAACTCCCGAAAATAAACTGCAAACTGAATGTTTGCAGCACGTGGAGTTCTCGCTCTCCACCTCTAAGGGAGGTTTCTCACAACGAGCCTGCTTTGTCCCTGTCGATTCCTCAGCTGTTATCAGACCTCAGGAGCTACTCCCTCACCCCTCACGTCCCCTGAATACAACTCCTTTTTTAGTGCAGAACACTTGAAAAATAGCTGCACAAGTCTGAGTACATATTTATTACCATCAATGTGCGATAGCCTCAAGAGACGTCCACGCATCATAATCTGTTAGCAAGAAAAGGAATCACAGTCTTCAATACCGTGCTATTTTTTGCCTAATGCTGCAAGGACAAGCTAATTTGTAAGCCAGATCATTCCTTTCTAAAGGATGAATGACAGTTTTCTGTAAAGAAGAGATTTTTTTTTTTTTTAATTCCACAACAAAAAACCCAAACAAAACAAAAAACCAGCACAATGTCCATCCTCTCACTGAGTTTTACTTCGATGGGAATGTTGCAGGAGCCTCTCAGTCTCCCAAAGACAGGTCTGGTTCCCACCAGAAGCTGCAACAGATTCCTGAGCAATGGGAGAAGGTCGAGGTGTCTCCCCAGGCTCCACCTCCCCTATAAACCCCAGACTGTGGGTCTCTGTCATGTCCTACCTCCGGGTTATTCTGCATTGCCAGAAAAAGATCAGAAACAGAGAGGGATCTGGCTGGCTGGCCAAAAGGCTTTGTGCAAGAAAAGGCAAGAAACTCAGATGCACTTCCCTTCAGTCTTCTGCAAAGGGAAATGACGACTTGGTCTAGAAAAATAATAGTAAGATACTGCACTATAAAGGTATTTCAGCTGGGAGAATAAGTTAACTTAGCCCAGCAGCATCCTACCAGTTATTTTAGAGTTAAACCAATGTAAACCTGAATAATTTTAGAATATCTGCTTTTATCTGCAATGCATCTACCAAGCTCTGTTACCTTCTAAGTATTCCTTTTAGCAATCCTTTGACAACAACACATGAGCACGAATGCACACCCTGTGATGCTTTTCAAGGAGGAGGAGCAGAAAACACACCTCTGTCACACTCATCAAGAGCCCCTTCCCCTGCACTGCACCTATTACAGAGCCACACACTGGTAAATATGCTCTGAGTTATCTGTTGTACTGGATCCACACCTGAACACAGAAATGGAATTTCTTTGTTAAACACACTAGAGCTTTGCTGCTCCTGGAAGTTGTCACTAATATTTGTTTCTTAAAGTTATGAATTGCTGCAGTGTGCAAGCATAAATAAATCTACACCACATCTGTCAGACTAGACTATGATCAACCAGAAAACCCCTAACACTGAGTGCCTAAAAATAAAACACTGACAAATGCATGTCTGCCTCTTCCTAATGCCTCCAACTTCTGAAAGACACTCGAGGTACTCTGAGCTTTGCAATATGCCCCGAAATTAGCAAATAAGTCTGAATTATCACAGGTATTATTTCCTGTGCACTCCTTCCCCCTTGTTCCCTTTCCTACCACTCCCTTCACCAGGGATATCACAATAGACAGGAGACCTCAGGGGTATCAAATTTGCTTCCAGGCACAGACATAACGAGAAGCAATGTCTGACTGTCCACCCCAGCCGAGAATTTCCCAGCTATTTAGGTTTCAAAGCATTTAATACCATGGCCCGCACATTATTCCAAGTGACAATTACTTCAAAGCCAGAGGGTAGCCATTTGCATAATAATGAACATTTTTCTAAAGAGGTGCGCAGGAAACTACGCGCTAATGAGTCCTAATGTATATTATCTGAAAGTCACACTTGCTTTATAAAAATAATTACAAACACAAACTCTAATGTTTACCTTCTCGTACCTTTTATGTAACAGACTGAGAGACACCTGTCCTATTAAATGCACAAAAGTACGTAGGTGTAATTTTTGCAACACTGAGTCACCTGAAGGTCAGTACTTTGTGCTGGACTGTGGCACGGGGTGGTTTCTGAAGGGGTGGTGCATCAGGGGACATGCACCCTGTGGCACAGAAAGCCCGGGGTTGCTACATCTTAATCACAGAAAGGATGAGGGAAATACAGCAGCTTCTGTTAAGGGGCATTCACAGCTGCAGCAGCATTGCCAAGAACACTCTGGCATCAGGAATAATTTTTGGGTTTTTAGAATCTAATCAGATAGAGGAGATTTTTTTTACTAGTCACAGAGTCCTCCTTAGCATCCTATAAGCCATGTTTGATGCCAGTGTAGCAGGTTTTCCCTTTCTAACGTGAGAAGCTCACTTTATTTTGAAGCAGTGCTCTTTAAAGAACATGTACTATACTACACAGCACTTATCTGTATTTACTGCTTGAGCCTTTTGGTTTCATTACCTTTGAGATTAGATTGATGAAGCCATTAGGATCTTGGCTATAAAATCCTCATTTATACCACAGGATGTGAAAAACCAGAGTAAGAGGCTCACTAATGCACTGAGACACAGCCACAGCACCAGGTCCAGCTTTCCCCCTTTCGTCCACACTCACAAGGGCCCCAGACAAGGAGCCCCAAAGCCAGCTATGGAATACAGCAGATATAACTCACCTCAGACTGCAGATTTTCCACAGGACCAACATGCCTGGCTAAATTTTGAAATATCCCAGCTAATTTATGACCATTAATTCTTGTAGCCATCCAAGATAAGAACAATAATCATGTGTAATGCCTTAGGGTTTAAAGCCTGTTGTCAGCAGCAGCAGCTGGAGGAAGGGCTGGATTTCTTCCCTACACACAACACAACCAGCTGATGTATCATATTGTTGGGTTTCTGTCCAGCTCTGAAAGATCAGCTATTGATCAGTGCCACAGGCAGCACAGCACAGCAGACAGCCTGTTGTAGGACTGGAACAAGCAGATCACACCAGTGTATTCTTAATTTACCATCACAGAAGAGGGGGAGGGAAAAAGCCAGTAGAAAACTAGATGGTGTATAGACACACACAAAGGCAAGCAGGGAAGTTGTGGCAGGTGAGAGCAGAGTTAGGGGTGTCTCATAAAGCACTCATCAGCATCATTCCTCACTCCTTTGAGACTGGAAACACTCAACCCTTCCATACTGTACAACACAACTTCAGCAAACAGAAATAATTTCTGCCTAGTTTGTACAGTTCCATTTACAACAGCATCTGCACTTACCTACTGGATAAATACTCCACCATGCAAGTGTTTTCAGAGGCACAGTTGCCAGAATTTTGGAATGAACCCACAAGAATAATTGTCCTGCTTTTTGTTCATGTAGGGGGAAAGTGGATGTCAGGCTCTTCCAAGCACATTACAATTCATCCTGATGCTCAAGTTTTGGTTTAAGATAAAGACTGAAAATCAGGCATCCTGCTAGAACAGTGCCATCAGCAAGCTTGTAAAAGGTGTTACAGATGTTTTCAAGGGAGATTTAAAGAGAGTCCTGTCCTTTGCAGTGCAATGTTTCACTTGTAATTCTCCTGTTACTACAAATCCAAAACACAAGCAGCGGTTACAGAAGTTACAGAATTGTTTGGGGTTGTTTATGCATCTCATCACCTACTTGGCTACATCTCCTGATCAACTTTACTCCCTCCCTCTTACAGAGGTTTTAAGTCACTATTAATGTGGAAAGTCAATATTGTCCTTCACCACTTAAGCCACCTGTGAGATCAGACTCCTCAAAGCACACCCAAATGATTTACAAAGGTCTGCTCCATCATCTTACAATGCCATCTGCTTACACATGGATATTTCTTCCACATGCTTAGAACTTCAGATAAAACTCCTGAGTCAAGTTATTTTCAAGATAATGAACTTCCCTCAGTACGAGGAAGAGAAATACAGTCTTGGTGACTACGGAACTTTGTGTTGGTTATTTTCCTGTTGTTCAGTGAAATAAGTGATGTGCTGGTTGAGCCAAAGTGACTCAAACAGGTGAGTTCAGCAGTGTCAGCCAGAGAGGACAGAAATGTGCCAATATACCAATTAGAAGAATGTTTTAAGCTAGATTTACTCTGATGTACATCTCATTCCACAGAAACTGCATAATCCAGCAATACAAACAGCTGAGATTCACCTGACCACAACAGGAACAGAAATAACAGAGCACCACACCTGCCTTATAAACCCCATCCACACACACTCCATGTCTTGGTTTTAGAAGCACCAGAGAGCCACACCCATCACATACCTGTGCCACAGATGGTTTACTCACTTCACAAAACAGCTGGGAAGCTCAAATAATGAGTGCAAGTCTAAGAAAGCACACACGAGGTTCTCTGATTTTACAGGGGAAAGGTCAGGTCAAAAAGGTGAAAGACTGACAGAATCACACTTGAGACAATTCTAGATGAGACTGTACCATGCAGTCCTCAAGCACACGAAGTTCACCACCTGCAGTCTGGTCTTTCATTGGTCTACAGCATCGCAACCTAATGAAAATTTATATAAGCTGGGGAAAAAAATCACCCCTAATTTTAAAAAGTCTGCACAATTCCTTTAATTAAAAAATATTACATGAAACATTAGCTGAATAAACCAGATCTGCTGTTCACCCTATGTAAAATTTTTTGACAATACAGAGAATTCTTTAAGACCAGAGTCTGACTGGGAAAGGACTGGCAATACCAAAGCACACTCATACAACTCCCACTAAAACTACTGCAGAAAGGACCTTTACATGAAACGGCAATTATCAAGGTGAAAATCAGCAGCACCAAAATGAAGGTAACTATCTGTTTCTTTAAGCCAATTTCTTAGTGAAGAGTCATTTAAAATAGTCACAGACAGCACAACCACAAAAAGGGTTTCAGAAGCATCTTAAAAGCAGAAAACTTGATGACCTTAAAGGAGAAACCAAACCTTGGACAGATCACCAAGGCACATCCATGTAACTCAATCTCCCAAACCCAATTCTGTGAACAGAAGGTTTAGAGTAGATTTACTAACAAATTTTAATTACTATAAGAAAAAGATAAACTCTGCAGTTGGGAACTAAAATTTTACAGAGGTTGTTACCCTTATGGAAGGTTTTGAATATCTGCAAAATTAAGAAGTCGACATTTTCCCAGTTCTCTTGCTCAGTGGATTTGGCCACACCAACCCCCTGCAGCGCTCCAGGCTGGGCACAGAGTGGCTGGAGAGCAGCCAGGCGGAAAGGGACTTGGGGGGACTGAGGGACAGGAAGCTCAACAGGAGCCAACAGTGTGCCCAGGGGGCCAAGAAGACCAATGGGATCCTGGCCTGGATCCAAACTAGCGTGGCCAGCAGGCCCAGGGCAGTGACCCTTCCCCTGGACTCTGCC
>JAWWEV010000167.1:3028007-3041455 GCA_035583235.1 Hafferia zeledoni | reverse complement strand
GAAAAAAATTCTTTGCAGAGAGAGTGCTCAGGCATTGGAATGGGCTGCCCAGAGAGGGGGTGGATGCCCCATCCCTGAAGGATTTTCAACTGAGCTTGGCTGTGGCACTGAGTGCCATGATCTGGTTAAAGGGACCGGAGGTGGACCAAGGGTTGGACCTGATGATCTCGGAGGTCTTTTCCAACCCAATCCATTCTATGATTTTATTGCATTTCCATTTCCATGAAAGCCCAGTTAGTTAAATTACCAATACCCCACACAGCAGCTTGCTGTAATTCCATAAGGTAAGCCTTGCTGCAACGTACAAGGGGTTATACTTGGGTGCTTTCATAGTGGCTCAGGAGCACAAAACTCTGCTAATAACCACAGTACTCAGCCCCCACCACGCTGCTTTAAACAACCCCAGTTCTCAGAGTGAGCAGGTCAATAGATGTGAGACTCCTTATGCTCTTCAAAACTGACTTTGATACAAAGGCAGCAGCGAAGTATCCTCAAGCAAATCCGAAGGGTGTCAATAATAAAGCAGGGAAAACACAAACCAAGGAGAAGGCTGGAGCATATGGCTTCAGTCACGTGCATCCCCACGGCTGCTTCACCAGGCACAAGGCAAGAGAGAAGACACCCCACAAAAGTGTTAGTCTGCTTTTAACACTGTGGAACTGCAGCTCGCACATTCTGCATTCCAAATAAACTTTAAAATAAATAAATAAATGAAAAGAGATGAGGATGTTTACTATGAAGCAGCAAGAGGGGGAAGTATTATATACTGGGAGACCACCATCAGTTTGGCTGTACAAGGCCCAGTGCCAAATCCACTCGGCCTCTGTGGCAGCATGTCCAGGCAGCTTACAATGGTATTGCAAAGTCCAGGGTGACAACTTTTGGGCAATCAAGCCCAAAAACACCCACAAACCCACGCACAAACCCAACCATAAGCCCTGTGAGGTGCAATATTACCCTGGTGCTGACAACAAATATGGTCCTCCCTAAAACCTGCTGCCCCAGCACACCAGGCAGGTACAAACAGATCACTAACTAAAGTTGCAGGTTAAGCAGAGCCAAAAGTTTAGTTGGACAATGGAGCACACATGAGCACAAAATACCCATTTCCAGACATCCTTCCAAAGTCTGAATGCATTTCACAACTATATTTTACTCCTCAGTCAGAACAGAAGACACTTCTGCCACAATTGCACATACACATTTCTTTAGGATGTCCCACTAACTTGGAATTATGGATCTGAGTGAAAAGCCAGGAAGAGTGGGAACAAAGGATGGAAATCAACTGAAGAAATATTCCATTTTCCTCATCAGCAGAAAAGGCACTTAATCAGAACACAGGGCAGTACTAAACTTTTTATGACATGAGACATGGAAATGTATCTAATTAGATTATTTTAGCAGCAGTTTTTACCTCAAGCCTCCTCTTCAAGAAAAAACAAACTAAATTCACTGCTCATGAGCAATCATCCACTTTCTATCAAAACAATAATGTACATATAAACTCTACAGACAAAAAGTCTATGGTATTATCTCTATTGCTCTTGTATTTAAAGGCTTTGTTGCAAAGGTCACATCCTGGCATAAAACCTGCTCACTTTATTCACATCAGTATTCATGTTAGTGATCCCACTACCTTCACATGGGCTGCTTACACGGTTGTTACACCTGATCAAATTCCTCACTCCTGTATTACAAGTTACACGGAATTTGGCTGTGTAATTCCCACTAGAGCCAATCTAAGATATGTAGAGCGATGCATTGCTACCCCAAACATCAATAGGAGTCCTCTTAAGCTCAGCCTGGCATGTTGTGATGAGTGAGAAGAACCTGCTTCGACTGATCTCAGCAATGTCAGGGGCAGTCCAGTCTCCAGATCTTGCAGATCAGACAACACATAAAAAGCAAAACCCCACACCTCTAAAAAACAAGCACAGATACTAAATATTGTCTTGCTTTAATCAACATAGCTACTAAGTTGATACCTAGAAATACACTTACAAAGAAAAAAAAGGAAATCAAGCTTTATTTCTGCCCCAGAGATGCAAACCCAGCATTCTGCATTTTACTTAAGAAAGACAAGCCTGATCCATCATTGAGAGATAGACACACACACACTCATTTCTTACTGCTTCAAAAACACTAAACAGTGGTTGACTTTATGCCCATAAAATACGTGGTGATAAAAAGGGGAATGCACTCACCTGATTTAAAAAGAGCTTGATCTTATTTCTTCCAGCACAAGTCTCATTTCCAATAACAAAAAAGTGTCTACTGATGATTAATTTTAATGGCCTTTGATCACACACCCACTTTACCCTATTAGAGACCCCAGAATTTTAAGCTTAAAAACACTGCAATGTGTATTACTGTTCAACTCCATAATAAACAACAACTGAATTGCATCAAAATTATTATTCCAAACTGATTTTTTCAGTGACCGTAACTCTAAGCAAAGCTCTCACCAGTAACCTTTCCCTGAAAAATTCTATAGGAAATGAAATGTAATACTCTATTATTAAGACTTGTTTTGCAAACAGAAGTGAGAGGGATCACCCAAGCATGCAGAGACATTAAAATGGATCTTACATATATCATTATAAATTTAATAATCTCCATGACGGCTCGAGTTCAAGTTAAAATGAATGTCAGCAAAGCATGACCAATTGATGTTATCCCAGCTGCCACTGAGCCTCACTTGGGGTTATATTATACATTCTGAGGCCCCAGCTACATGTGCACCAGATACCCAGAGCCAGGAGCAGATGGGAGATGTAGGCTCCTATACCTATCACCAAGGAGAGACAAACATAATTGCATATTAATTTTGCTGCATCAAAACAATTACAGTCTACTCTGGTGTCACAGGTCGCAAATGTTTTTCCCATCATGCAGTCTAATGTTGTACACTTAAGGAGAGAGGGGGGGGAAAAAAGTGTTCTAGCAGCCCCCAGAAATTAAATCAATAGGAGGATTTTGTTTCAACCCTTATTGATTTACTCCAGTCCCAAAATGCTTCCTTGAAAAAAGGAGAAGGAAGACCTTGGCAGCTTGTCAGTTAATAGATCTTGCTTGGTGCAATTAAAATATATTCAGAAGTTCTACTCTGTTCCCCAAATAAATGTTCCCCAAATGCCATTTCTCTCTAAGCAAACAGCTGCATTTTATCCAATTTCTGAAAGTTTTCCAGGCAGCTTAGATTTCTAATGGGGTGGCAGGGAAACCACTTTAATTCTTCAGCAGACTTGACGAAATTGTGACACAAACCTCCCTCTCTCCGAAATTAGACAGCGCTGTTGAACAGCAAAATAAAAGCTGACTGTTGAGTTTTTGTCCAACTCCCTTTTCAACTGAAATAAAACTCAAACAGGGAAAAGGAGCTCTCCACACAACCCTGAACACAGTGTTTTCTATCGCCCATCAAATCAGACTGGAAAGAGACACCAATGATTTATCCAGTAGAAATGTGTCAGGTTCTAAAGTTTGCTTGACTGGTGCCAAAAGAACAACTTTCAAGTCCCAGCTGTCCCACAAGCCACAGTTTGTCTGAGGCTGCAGATTCATTGAGGTCAACTTAATGCACCAATCCATGAGGATGAAATAATACAACACTACCCTGACACAAAGAGCTTCCACAAGCACCAGGACAGAGCAAGGTCCAACAGCTGCCATGAGGCACATTCCATTGTACCTTTTGTTTCAAGTCAAAATCACACCTGGCAACTCCAGGAAAATGCAAACACAACCACCAGGACAACGAGGATACTGAAAAGTGTATGACATTTTCAGCCAACTTAAACACCAAGCCCCCAAAAAAGCAATTTTTTAACCTCTCTACTACTGATATCAATTTAAAAAAAAAGTTAAACTTAGAATAAATCAATAATCTAACCAGACTCAGTATGTTTCATTTGCATTGTGTCTCTTCAACAAGTCCCCAAACCTCCAGAGATTTTTCCCTTCTTTCACTCATATTACAATTTTCCCTTCTCTCAGCTCTTTGCTCCATACATTGGAACAAGCCTCAAGAGAAAGACAAACATTTTCTAAAATATATAATCAGGAGAAGAGATGTACAGCTGGCTAAGCACAGTGAGCAGCAAGTGCAATTGATAAAAGCATTATAAGGAGCTGTTCTGCCACTTGTGTCTCCTTCAGCAATTTAAGCAGAAAGTGCTTCAGCCTTTTGTCACTTACCCTTTTTTGATCTTCCAGTCCATGTGTCACAGTCTTTCTTTTCTGATGTTGGCTGGATTCAGAGCCAGGTTCCATTTCCCAGCTACAAAGACTCTTCCAGTCTCTTTAAGCTTTCTCTAAAAATCCATAGTATAAACAACAAAAATCTAAAAATCATAAAAAAGGCAAAATAATTCCTTCAAACCTCGTCCATGTCCTTTATCATCCTTCTAAATTTCTGTTTGCCATCACTCTGCTCATTATCTTAACAAGCAGCCATTCTTTCTGTGAGCCTCTGTATCCTACAGTAGCTCAGCTGAAGGTTTCCATGTAGGTGCCTTACAGAAGGATGACAGAGCTGAATCCAAACCCAGTAGTTTGTGCCACATTATTGCTCCATCAGCAGCCTTTTCAGTGCATTCCTGGCACGGATAATTTATATGTCAATAAAGGTGTAAATGTGCATTTAATCCACTGTGTTGATATTATCAGCATCCCTCTCATGGGCCACCTTCTTCCCATAAATCAATGTAAACACTTCGCAGTGATAATTGCCTTTTGCAAATCTAGCAGGTGTTAATTACGTAAAATCATCCATGCACGCTTGTCATCTTCTTCCATGCATTCAAACAAATACCTAGAAGGGGGGAAAAGGCAGTTTTTACCAGCTTGAAAGAAAACATAGTTACTGATATTCTTTGCCCACCACCAGGAGCCGCAAGTCAGAACTGATACAATAATTTCATGTTTTGAACATGCTCCAGTCTTCATGCAAGCCTCTCCAAAGGCTTGGATGCCTGTTTGGTGTGTTCCTTTGCCTTTCGGGCTTCTGGCACAAAAACACCCCAGAATGCACAATGCACACGGAGCTGAGCCTATTCCAACACGGACAGAAGTCTGCAAGGATCAGCCCAAAACTCAGCCTTGCAGCATTCGAGTCCTTAAAGCCAAACCCATTATCCTTCCGGGTGTCTCACCCAGGGACCTTCCTCCACCGTCTACAAGGTTACTGTGTGCCACCTCCCAAAATCCTGAGCACAGTGATACATGAATAAACAGGTTCTGTTATTATTTGGGAAAGAAAACAGTGCCTGAAATCACAGCTTAGCAAGTCAACCACCTTCCACTGCTGTTCTTTTTGTACGGAGAAGCACAAGTTTACTACAAGACACAAATTGCTTCTTGAGTTAATCTGTAAGGTGGGATCAATACCAGCAGGCTTCAATATACAGGCACCAGGAAAAACACATTTCCTACACTCAATTCCATAATAAAAAGCCAAATATTAAATTAGCCACCTTAGCTGAGCATGGCATAAGACCACATATTTAGCTGCATATTGTTACAAGCCTGGTCATGAGGGAAGCTCCAAACAAAATCCAAACCTGTGTCCTATGTCATAAAGAAGCTAACAGAAAATCATCAGACATTCTCCCATCACTAGAGCAGCATAAAATTACATTTTCCATAACGGAGTGGAAATGCTTGTTCTATGTGCTGAGGTCCCTTGTTACGCCAAGGCGAAAACCTTGACAAGACAACACATAGAAATGCTGCTTTTGCCTATCACTTCACATGCTCTTTCACTGTTCCTCACCATGAAACAGTAGGTCATTAACCCAGTTCTTTTTCTTATAAAGAGCACAGGAAAGAACACAACTGATTGCGGCGATGCTGCCACGCTCTGCCACCTGAAAATCATCTACAAACACACCTAAACCATTTTACAGAGAAACAAGAAGGTTTCAAATTTTATTTTGAACCAGAATCTCCTCCTGATCTGTGTTTTCAAACCTGTCAATAACCAGAAAAATCTAAAAGGTACCTTGAAGGCAGTAAATGGCCTTTGACCTTAGCAACAAATACCACACACCAAAAAAACCCCAACTTTTATAAATATCCTTAAGTCCCACTGAGGAAAACTTTTTCCCTCCAGTGATTTCACTGTGATGTGACACATGAGACTGCATCAGTCACATCGTGTAATACCACGCTGGAGTAGCATGACATAACCAGTGCAACTAAGGACAACATGAAAGGTCCCCTCAACTAGGAAAAAAAATTATAAAACAAGAAAAAGTGGAATCTCTGAAAGTTCCTGTGCATTCAGTGTTACAGCTTTAACCACCATGGGAATAGACAGACTCTCTGGGGAAACATGTGAGTATCTACTTGTATATACTACTTAGTATATGCCTGTAACCTTAGAGCATATATTACAGGTACTTAGTGTCACTGCACGAGTTAGCTACATTAAGCTTCATACATTTAAAAGTATTAACATGGAAAAAAACCCGTGTCCTGAAACTTGAAGAACCGTTTCTAATCAGTCACTAGCCTGAATTTCATTGTTATTATTTCCAGTAAAAAGAAGTTTCACTTTTTATCTCTGCACATACCTAATTGTGGAGACGGATTTATTAACAAATTTAAGATTTCCCGGGGAAACTACAATAGCCAGAGACACTGAAACCAACAAAACCTCAAGGGACCCAAAATCCACGTTACCTCATTCTCCTACAACTGCAACATCCAGAGGCTCCAGTCAGGCTTTGGACCCAGCTGGGCTACGACTGAAATGCCCCCAGCAATTAAGAGCTGTAAGTGCCTACACCTGACCATGGTTTATACACAAACGGGCTCAATCAACCACAGGTGATTTAACTTTCTTAAATTTAAACCATAAGAGCTGCACCTGGACGTCTC
This sequence comes from Hafferia zeledoni, assembly GCA_035583235.1. Classification (NCBI taxonomy): domain Eukaryota; kingdom Metazoa; phylum Chordata; class Aves; order Passeriformes; family Thamnophilidae; genus Hafferia; species Hafferia zeledoni. Next base: position 3,034,573 of record JAWWEV010000167.1, on the reverse strand, counting down.
CTAGCAGGGTCCATCCTTAACACACAGCCCCAAAAAGACGACACCTGCAGAGAATATGATTCAGAAATACCTCGCCGGGTACCCAGATCTCTGCACTCGTCTCCTGGTTGCCAGTCCTTCATTAAAAGCAGAGCAAATTAACCCAATTTGGGGGGGGTGTCCTCATTAAAAAACAAGCAATCTCTCAGCATCAGTAATCCTCATTCCCGCTCCTAACTTGTGTTTCAGAACAAGCAAGCAAAGCAAATCCACAAGTTCTTTTTTTCTTTTTACACGGAAAACAGAATCCCGGCAGCTTCCAAGTTCCGCGGGTTTGCGAGGCAGCCCGCGGTGAGAGACAGAACCCCGCGGGGACATCTCCACACAATGCGAGATAAACCACTAATCACGAAAATAATACCAGAGGGCAGCAGAAGCAGCAGCAAGACCCGCCCGGTGGCAAACCCCACCCGAGCCGGGGGCTCAGACCGCGCAAAGCCGGGCTGGGTGGGGGGTACCGAGGGACAGACCCCCAAGTTGCGGCCCCACCGCGTCCCGCGGGAGGAGCGCGGAGGAGCCGCTCCCGCTCCGCGCAGGGGATGGGGCAGAGCCGCCCGGCTGGGGCAAAGACCCCCGGGAGCGCCTTCCCTCCCTCCCGCCGGAGCCGCTCCCCGGGCCGGGCACGGCTCCGCCCGCCCACCCGCGGCTCTCCCTCCGCCGGGACAAACTTTCGCATCCCCGCTCGGCGCCGGGCGCGTCCCCGCCGGTACCTGCCGGGGCTGCTGCGGCGGCGCGGGCGGCCCTGGGCGCTGCTGCTCCCGCGGGCCGGCGGCCCATGCGGCCGGGGCAGGGCGAGGGGCCGCCCTGCACGCCCGGCTCCGCTTCCAGCTCCGCCGCTCCGCCGCCGCCACAACTCACTTCTCCCGTCGCCAGGACAACGACCGCCCGCCCCTCGCCGTGCCCCCTCCTTCCCGGCAGCGCCGCGCCCACGGGGGGCGGGCACGGCAGTGGGGGGGCGGGGGATGCGGCCGGCCGAGCCCGGGAGGGGCAGCTCCCGCACGGTCCCCCCGCAGCCCCCGGGCCACCCGCGGTCACGCCACGCCGAGCGCTGGGCTCCGGACCGGGCTGACCGAGCACACCCTTGCCCAGAAAGCAGCCCCCGACACCCTCCTGCATCACCTGCCCGAGGAAAGCCTCCGACGCCGCGATGTGGCCAGCAGGGCGGTACGGGTGTGCTCTCGGACAGAGCGTGTCGTGTCCCCTGTGTGCCCAGCCCGCTGTCCTACGTCCCATCCCATGCCTTGGGATGGAGCAGAGTCACTGCAGCACCAGTACAGAGAACTGGGCACACGGGTCCAGGGGATGCCGCTCAAGAGATGCCACAAGGCTGTGTTGCACATACAGCACTATTCATGCAATATATTGTTGGTACCAAACACATATCGATTAGCTGCGTATTCAAAAAAAACCAATATAAACAAGGTGTCACCCTCTCATTAGTGCAGATCCATGCATTAGGCCCTGAGATTAGCTCAATTAGTTAGTGCATGGTGCTCATAACACCAAAATTGTGGGTTCAACCTCTCTATGGGCCAGTCATTTACAAGCTGGACTTCGATGATTCTTGTGGGTCCCTTCCAACTCAGGATATTCTGTGAAATTATTGGAGCAGGGCTAGCCTGCTCTGGAGCTCCACAGGCTTTAACAAGCCAGAGCTAATAAGCCAGGCTGGGTGGAAGTTCACTCCTCACAGAGGCACTTAGGCAGCAGTTCTAGAAATTATGTGTACCTGCACTCCAGGAGATTCAGCAGCAGCCGGATCTGGTCCAACATGAGTATCTGGCCTGTGCTGGTGGCTGTGCCAGCACATGCCTGTGACCCAGCAGACCTCAAGCAACCCCTTGTTGCCTTGGTCACCCTATATCTGAGCTAACCTGGCCCACACAGCTTCTGTGGAGAAGCCAAAGAAATGCTACCAAATACCACCACAGATGCAAAATACATGAGGGTGGCATAGAAAGGTTTAGCCTCCAACTGAAATACCCTTTTCGTGGTAGGAATGCTGTAACTCACTTTGTTTGGAGCAGAATGTTACCATCAAAGTCAGGGCTGGCTAGAAGCCACAGAAGTCCGTGATGTTGAGGGACTGTGGATTTCTGAAGACAATCAGCTCACCATGGTTCACTGCCTGCTCTGGCCACAGTCCAAGAAACCCAGGATAGCCACTGCCAACCATCTTTTGGGACATGCCAATGTGAAGAGAAATGGTTCCTGTTCCTCAGGAGCAGCACCAGCCTTCACCCTCCCTCTCCTGGCATCAGCTCAGGTTTTCAAGGCATCCTCCTCATTTTCTGTCTAAACTTCCTAGTTAGTCCTGTTTGACTCTTCTTCTGTGGCACCTCATTCTTGGTGACGAAACATCAGTTCACCCCCAAATAAAATAATGGCTACAATGTCACTTTGCTTTTCATAGAATCAATTGGGTTGGAAAAGACCTCCGAGATCATCAAGTCCAACCCTTGGTCCAAATCCAGTCCCTTTACCAGATCACGGCACTCAGTGCCACAGCCAATCTCAGTTTAAAAACTTTTAGCTTGATCCTCAAGGCTGTGGATTCAGCAGAGCTACAGCTTTCAGCCCAGTATTCAGAACATCTGCCAACATGAACACCAGTAAATGAAATTTATATCTCATTTAGACCATTTCTTTAGTTCTGTACTTTAAATGTTCAAGAATGTGGCCTCTGTAAAAAGCAGCCTATGGACTTGGGTTGCCTGAGGTTTTGTTTAAGCTTACCTGGAAAAACAAGATGTCACAAACATCTGGGCTGCTGTGGCTTTTGGGACCTTTAAGGACAACATGGTTTGCAGGAGGCTTCACCACGATGCTGAGTCTTGCCTGTGCTCCAAGGCCTTTGCAAGAATTTGGTGCACTTGCTGAATGCCATCTCCTGTGGAAGATGAAATTTCTATCAATGTGTGACTCAGCTGCCATTTTTTGTGTAGATATTTCTCATATAGACAACAGGAATGAGAAATTAAAGCAAACTGGTTCCTTGGCAAATTCAGGGGGTGTTTTAGTGTGGTAAGAGATGGTTTATAATACATTAGTGAGAAACTCTGCTTCTACTGTAACATTTTGATGTTTAGAAAATCTTTTAAAATATGTAGCTAGAGGTAGAAAAGAAGATTAGAGCAGCCTAGTCTGTGATAAAGGAAATTTTCAATTCAATGGGACTGCTGTAAAGGCCCTTATTTATTTTTCTCAGCAGTTGCATTTTGCCTTTCACTCGCTTGCCTGCAGCTTTAGTTGCTGTGGAGGTTTTCTTCTGTAAATTCTTCAAAGTGATGGATTTTCCCTTTGAAAGGACGCCTGGCTGCAGCGAACTACACAAGTGTAACCTTTTTTTATTTTTTCCTGTGCACGTGTGATGGTTTGAGCTTTGAAAAGATGTGTGTACTGCCACCTCTTTTGTTAATTTGCATGCCAAGAGCCTGAAAATTTGCATTACTGGTTTCATACTCCCCAGCTGAAAGGCAAGGACAGTGATCTCCTACTATTCACAGTTAAAGGTCATCTGAAATATATATTCCTCTCTAGCTCAGAACAGGGAGACATCCAGCATTTTATCAATCAAAGAAGCACATTTTATTGATTAAATGTTACGGTTGTAGCAAGGAGCACTAACATACAAGGTGTTGCACATATGTACCCTCACTAGTGCTTACAGTCTAGAGAGACAAAAGGCAAGCAAAAAACCCCACAACATTTTAATCCCTGTTTTAAAAGCAGAATGCTGTGGCACAGAGCTGATGAGAGGAATTTGCCAAGATCACATCTCCCAGCTAACATCAGCATCTTAACCACAAGCTCTTCCCCTTCCTCTCAGCTCTTATCCTTTTGACAGGTTCCAGCCTGTTAGATGGGTAAAAGTAATAATGTGTTGTTACAGCCTTGGACTCTTAAAAAATAGTGCTTGAAGCCCAAGTTCTTATAGGACACTAACCCAGTAATAATTCTCTTATTTAAGAGTCCATACAGAACCACAGGTAGCAGTCACTGACCTATAAAAATCAGTAACAAAACACTTTAAACACACACCTTTAGTCTAGGGATAATGCCACTCAAATCCCAGCACAACTCCTATGAAACAACCATTTAGTATGTTCACAGAAGTGAAGTGATGGGGGGTAGGAGCACCAGCCTGGGACTTGGGACTCCTGAATCTGTCAGCTTCATGTCATCTAAGCCCACCCTGGGTAATGTGGAAGCTCAGTGGGTTCCCACAGGATAAAATCTAAATGCCAGCCATGCCTCTAAATGCGTTAAATCAAAGACTGCCTTTTACCACAAACTCACAGAAATTCTGCTAAACGAGCCCTTGATCTTAGCTGGGGTTGTGAGATACCAAGTCCCCAGGGACTGACTGCACACTGTTCCTGGCCATGCCTTGGAATTGTGATCCCAGCACGGACAGCAAGGTCTGGCCCAATGCAGTTCAATTATCACTGCAATACAAGGCTATTTAAATGCTGTGAAAGCCATGATGCCACAACCCCACTCTTTGCCATCAGCATTTCAAAATATGAGGCTTCCTTTGCAAATGCCTTTTTTCTGACACTCTGAAATGTCACAGAAAGTTCAGTTCTAAACATTAAAAGATGCCTAAAAATACTAAGTATTATTCATATTCTTAAAGAGCTAGCTTGTATTGTAAGTGAAAAATGTTTCTTAATTAGAAAACAAAACATTCATGAAGAGCTACATGCAATTCATCATCTAAAGAATTTAAATCATTTAACTTCAGATAATTCAGCTTTGATCCTAAGACTGTAAGAGTCAACATTTCCTGAGGTATTTTCACAGACTTTTCAGGACAATCTCGAGTTCATTTTTCTGTGTGTCTGCTGCAGGGTCTGGTAAAGCATTCTGTTACAAAACTGATGGTTGCAATGGTAGGATTGTTCAGAAAGCAGAAAAACAGGGATGTTAAACTAAAATAGCAAAGCTGTCATTAATTTTTCAGCTTCTGTTATGTACCTTTTAGCTGTAGCTAATCAATTTGAATGTTCATGTAAGTTCTGACTTTAGGCAATGAATTTTTTAAAATGTTTTATTTTGCATTTTTAAGATGTTATTTTGTATTGCATGTGCATTACGAAAAGTTGTTGCTTTTGGGGAAAGAATGCATCTTTAGGATCTATTTACATCTCTGAGATCCAATATAATCTTTGAAAGATTAAATCTTAAAATAGCTAATGGGTTTTCTTTGGAACTATCAGATGCTGTCATTCTTTTTGTATTGTCATGAGAGGGATTGTTTTGCTTTTTAAATATGAAAGATTTCTTTAAAAAACATTTAGGTTTGGAAAATTTAACCACCAGTTAATCAATGGAACGAGACAGATACATAATATCTTAGAAGCTGTTTCACCCATTTACCTCTCCTGTGATCTGAAAACCATTAGACTAAAGAGAAAGTTCAAACACCAAAATTTAAATGGCAGTTTTAAAAGGAAAAGGAGAGCTGTTCTCTAAGAATTACATCCCCCCTGTACTTGTTGAAAGGTGGGTACCTCTCCCTCCTCAGTAAGAAAGACATGGATTCCTCACTCATGGATAAGGAGTGTAGCTGGTTAGATACAATAAACCATCACAAGAGCATGTGACAGCAGTGGTTTACAAGAACTAAGAATTTACTCCACAGTGCCTTACATCTTAGTTTAAATAATCTAAAACAACCCTCTGCCAGCTGTTGTCACTATTATCTAGCATCTCTGTCGTCCTCAGAGTTGTCACTCTGCATTTCCACGGTTGGAATACGTACCTCCTCAAAGCAGCCCTTGTCCAAGGACAGCCAGCATCCTCCATGGGCACTTGTCATTACAGGGAAGCGCCTTTGCAAGCATTAAGCTGAGATTTTGGTGAGCCATTGCCCCGAGACTTCACCAGTGCCCCTATCCTGCCAAAGCAAACTGCTCTCCTTTAGCCAGTATGGATGTTCTCTGAGGATATCAGAGTTTTTAGTAAGTGGCATCGTGCAACACTGCAATTCCACCACTATCAAGTCATTACTTTGGATCATGGTACCAAAATCTTGGAATTGGCTTGTGTGCTTTGAAACAGAGGTAAGAAGATGCAACTTGATCACACTTGTTTAATCCTTGCTTGTTCGCAGGTGAGACTCAGGGCAGGCCTCAGCTGTTTGTCTGCACTCCCAAGGTCTTCCCTGAACATCTGCCAGATGTGGTGGCATTCCTCAAATTCTCTCTGCTGTTTGTGTCTCCTTGGCCTCTGAAGCCTGGCTGCATAATTGGAAACAAACCTTTCCCTGGGCTGCCAAAGGAAGTGGGATGTGTGAACCCTCACACCACACTCTCCTCAGCCCGGGACTGCTGTGTCAGTGAAGGATTCAGCAGGGACACCACTAACCATGGACACCTTCACGGGGCAAGGTGAATTCAATGCCATTCAATGTCATCCAATTCAGCGCTGGTGAGGCCACACTTTGAGTGTTGTGTTCAGTTCTGGGCCCCTCAGTTCAGGCAAGAGATTGAGGGGCTGGAGTGGGGCCAGAGAAGAGCAAC
>JAWWEV010000167.1:3005560-3017831 GCA_035583235.1 Hafferia zeledoni | reverse complement strand
GGAGTTGGCCCAAGGGTTGGACTTGATGATCTCGGAGGTCTTTTCCAACCCAATCCATTCTATGATTCTGTGATTCTCCACTCTGAGGTAACCAGGCAATAAAATCCTTCGCTCACCCACAAGGAAAGCACTCAGAGCTGCAGTCACGCATCTGTGCTTTGGGGCATTGTCTTCTAGTTCCTCAATTTCACACTTTGCTAGAAGCACAGTGACAGCAAGTTTCAATTACTCACATCTCAAACACTTACCAGTATTGATGAGCCTGAACTGCAGCATTTTAATCCGCACTTCTGATATGGAGACAGTCTACTTTTGCACTTTCTAATGCTGTTCTGGTTATCGTTGGTTTGGACATAGATTTCTGAATCCTGAAGAAACACGTTAAAGCAGGAATATGGCAACAGATACATTACTTATTACACATCACATAAATGTGGTAGCTTTCCTCAGAAAAGAAAAGGCATTTCTTGCTTTAACCTTAGAAGAAATGAAATGCCATAAGTAATGACAGAAAGCAACGTTTTAAAATATTAAGTGGTTGCTCTGTTTATTCATACCCATGGAAATTAAATGTTGGCTTGCCACGTGCACAAATGGACTCATATCCATAAATTGCAAGTAATTCAGCAAAGTTTCCTGCAGTACAGTTAGCTCATTTTGGGGAGCTGTCAGCTCTGTTAGCATCACCCCCATGGCCTCAGTGGGAGATGGGAATCAGTCCAAAGGATCATCTAAGGAAGCACAGCCGTGTAACATATCACTACAGCAACCCCTCAGCTGATACAGCAGCAGCTAACTAGTGTAGACTTCCACCCTGGAGCCATTTCTACATGAATACAGCTCTGAGTTATTGCAGCCTGAGCTAAACTCGCTCTTATCTCACCCAGAAATAGCTTAGTGATCAGGAAGTCCCAACTCCAGGACTAGCTTTCCTGTTACTTTACAGTTAGGAAAAATAATAGCCATGTTCAGTATTTAATGGTCATCTATTCTCTCCCATACTCCCCCTTACTCCAGGAAAACAAAGAAATGTTGAAACATATCTGCAGCTGGAGTTCACTCAACATTTCTATAATTATCCCTGCTGAGAAACTCATTTTAGAGAGGGTTGGGGTTTTTTTCCACAGAGAAGGGAAAACAGATTAATTCCTTGGCAACAAAATTCTAATTAATCAAAAATGTGGCTGTATTCATACTTAGCTCCTTCATTACAAAAAAATATCAGATGTTTACTGCTGAAATTATAGTCTTGATTCAATTCAGGTGGCTCTTAAGATTTAATTATAAAAATAAAAATTAGGCTTATTGACTCTGCACAAGTGTTTATCTCGATCTCTGATTCACTGACTGCAGAAAGAAATGATTTAACACAAGGCAAGACTTTCTGCAAACCACTGGAGAAACATGTTTATCTCCAGCCCAACAGTCTGTCAAACCATCCCCACATCAGCAGCAGAGAAGTGGCCTTGCACTGCCTGATTCATCCCAGCAACCATGTGAAGGAAAACAAAATTTTCAAGAGCAATCTGGCCTGTGTATAAAGGCCACTCAGGGCACTACTCACACTCCACCAAGGCCACTGCAGAGAGGTTTGCTTTTTGGTGCACACAAGCTTCCACTGCATCCTTTCTGATGCAAACAGCAGCTTTCCTTGCCAATATCCATTCATTGTGCCACTGCTTTTCTTTGGGAGCACATCTCTCTCCTGTTAAGCTCACAGAATAGGGAGTTTTTGTCTTTTCATAATGGAATGAACCTGACCCTGCTGCTTGAGCCCACCCAAATCTTCCCTTCAAATCAGGACATGACCCTGTCCTGGTTCATGTATTTAATTGCTTAAAACTTGTCTGTCAATGATACCTTGTACATTCTGTAAATTCTAATGGAAAAATACTGAACCTTACCTGGTATTGTCTCTCTTTGATCATATTTTCAGATGAAATTCAGATGTTGAGAAGTGAACTAAAACCCAGAGTGGTGCTGGCTTTTCTGTTCTCCTATAGATTTGTTAAAAGGAGGATGGAGAACTGAGGGAGTCTGAACCTTGCTTTCTTTACCTCCTCTCAATAAAAAACACCACCAAAATTTCATAATATAATTATTTAAATAGACTAAGAAAGCAATGGATATTCTGGCTAAATTCATAAAGGGGACAGTCTTTCTCCTCCAAACTCAAGAGAAGGCAAAAAACAGAGCTCTTAACATACTCAGTAAGCTTCACCCTCATCCTCCCAGCCTCTGTAATTTCAATAAGTAGCACATTCTTCCCCTCAGGATTTTTGAAGTCTACACCATCTTCTAAAATTAAGCAGCTTCTTCTGCTCCATCCAACAAAATTCATATGGAAAGCCTACCTAGTAAGACAATTGGAAGTTCTTCTCCGTACAGGGAGATTTGAATTCCTCTGTCCTGTCTCCTTAGCATGGCCTCAACCACAGAAGGATATTCCCAATTCTTCTGTTGAAGCTCTTTCACTTGCAGGGCATAATGGGCTTTTTATTTGGGCAGAGTAAGAAAGACATTGCAATTGGAAGTGAGGGCCATCACCTGCCATTCTTGCCCTACCTCAAACAACCTGCAGGTGTTTTGTGTGAAATACTCACTGGAGGCACCAGGAGTACCTTCTCAGAAGTGAAGATGCTGTGACAGACTTGAATTCTTTTTCACTCTTTGGCCCAATAAGTGTTTCCTTATCTCTAATGCAGAAAATTTAAAATAATCCCAGGCATAGCCAGAGGCAGCTGTTTGTGTGCCTGGGAAGCTGGAATGGGCATGGCTAGAGGGAAGAGACTCAGTCTGCAATCAGCTGAACAGAGCAAGGATTTTAGAAAATCTAAGCCCAGTTTTGCAATAATAAACACCCTAACTGCTGGAAAATCTGTCGTTGTGTATGTTGTGGTTGTGAACAGCAGAGTCCTTACTTCAGCTGATGTTCTGGGATGCTACTGTAACTCAGACAGGAGTCAGCAAAAGCAAATAGGTGTAAAACCAGGTGGTTGTTGTCCCAGCCGAGTGACAAACCTTTGCCCTCAGCCTCAGGACCTGCTGGGTGCACGTTCACACCACCAAGCATCACTTCAAACCACAAAGTTCTCCAAACAAGGAGCTTCCCTTTCTTAAACTGACAGTAAGAGGTACAGCGAGTTTCCCTCGGGATAAACGGTCCTTGAGAAAGGTGCCTGTTAACAGCCCTTCATCCTTCACCTCAGGAGTGCAGCCTGCCCAGAGCCCTCCCGGGCCCCTGTCATTTTAATGGACAACTCTGCACTGTGGCCAAACACGGTACTAGCCCCTTCAGGGGGAAAAGCAGCAAACGCTGCACATCGTGCATACCTGACTGGCAGGCACGTTCTGGAGAACAGCCAGGAGGGAATTCACAGCAAAAACCCTGGCGCATCATAATCTTCACTGGATGCAGAATTTTCCCGTGTCAGATTATTCAGAAGAAAAAAAGGCTTTTTGTTTGAGTGCCACACATTTTCCTGCGTTCTCTGAGGGGGAAGAAACAAAACAGAACAAGATAGCTAAGAAATGAATATTCAAACGCATTTAAGTTTCTTTTTTTTTTCTTTGTATCTTCACAAGAAAATATCCTCAGAGAATTGTAATTTCTGTGAGGCTGCCAAGCAGAGCAAACTGGATTTTATTTTGATGGGCACACCACAGTGTGTATTTATCATCCTCTGTGCCTTCTTGGAGCACGAGTATTACTGCATTGTACTGTCTATGCCAACAACCTCATCTGGAATATTATAATGCCCAGAGAGCACCCTAAATATATTTGTCTAGCTTTAATTGCCAGGCTTTCAGTGAAAAGGTAGTAAACACAAGTTTTCTTTAATAATAGAGGACTGTAAGTTATTTTCTCATACAATTCTAGGTTAATATATATTTGATGACACATTTCTTTTCCAATAAAAATATTTTAAGAGTGAAACATGGCTTTAATATTAAAAAAAAAAAAAGCCACTTGCTATTAACAAAATTTTTTTTTCTCTTGACTTCCGTGGTACTTTTATCAAAACCTTCATTGCAAGGCTTTGGTAAATGATATTTTACTGTCAATTAAGTAAGAAAACGTGTTCATTAATCACAACATGAAGCTAAACTTACTTTAACAATAATAATTACAAATAGGTTTTGAAAAATAGCACTTGAAATACTTTGTTTACAAAATTTTATTCAGTCATTTTCTAAACTGAAACTCTCAGGAGCCCATTGCTTGGGGGTGGTGTGTCTTTGAAAAGTCTATGAAACTTAAAGGTCATGTTAGTCATTCTTCTTGCTTGGTCTCTTGTCCTCACTCACCTCTGCCAGTTCTTCTAGTTAAAAGTACAGTTTGACTGTCATTAGAATTTAAAGCACAAACTATTTCATATTAATAACACAAAGCTTTGTAAAAATTCTCAGTCCTCTTGTAGGTTAGAATCACTTTTTAGCAGGAGCCTAAGAGGGTTCCAAGCAGAGTGTAAGCTCTGCTGGGATTTTAACTGGAACAACACAGACTAGAATTTATGAGCAAAACCCTCCTGACCATCTTCTGTTTGCAAGAGTGGACACGTGTCAGCACTTGCTGTGCCAGCAAATAATACCTTGGTAGATTCATGCAGCAAGAGATTCAGTGAGAAAGTTATAATGAACCTCTGAGCATATTTAAGGAAAAGCAACTGCCAGAGATTAAGGCAAAGATAATTACTGTTGACATGTTTAATCCCTTTGTGGCAGATGAAATAGTTCAGCTTGGTTGAGATGCTCCATGCAGAATACAGAGGAGTGTTTCAATAGAGATGGCATTTGGAACAGAAGATGGCAGGTGCAAGTAAAGTTTATTTCAAATATTATGGGCTTTGTGGTGGATTTACTGCACTAAAGTGGCATTCTCGTAGGGGGAAAAAAAGGGTTATCTGTGCAGTGCTGAACAACTCTCTCGACACACAAAAGACACAGAAAAATAGTTAATGGAAAGAAAAGTCTGTTTTCAGCTCATAATTGAGTTTTGCTTCTATTTGCACATGGAAGAAGCTCAGAATCCCGTTCCTTTTATGCCATTATAATGCATGACATTTCCAAGAAGTCAGGAATTTTCATTACCCATTCCACAACATGGAATCCACAGCACAGACAAGCTGAGACTCTGCCTTTCCTATGTACTGACTGCAAATAAGGCTGGAAACAGAGCATATGGTGCTTAATACCTCTGAAAAAGCAGAATGTCATTCAGTAGGTAAACCTTTCAGCTGGGAACATGGCAGAAAGCAGGAGAGAGGAATGCTGAGTCCTTGTTCAATGTGTTCACCTGTGCCTCACAAACTTAGGGATAATTACAACATACCTTCATGTCCCAGTGTGGGTGCCTGTCATGTAGTTGTGGCTGTGGTACCTGGCAGCCTGCAAGAACATCCCTCTTGTGGGTGGGATTACCCAGAACAGGCTTAAGAGAGGGATGTTGTGAAACAAATGAGCTGTCAGAAGTCAGAGCAAGAGAACCTACAGAGCAAGAAGTGCCCTAAGATGAAAAGGTGGTTCAAGTTAGAAAGACAAAGCCGGACAGAAGGTTTAAAGCAAGACATGTGAAGAGCAAACTAAAATAAACAGCTTTCAAATATGATATGGTACAAAAATTCAGGAAAAGGAGAATTACACTGACATGGAGAAAAATCTTCAGATAGAAAATACTATTAACATTCTCAAACTAAATTAATTCCTGATGTAAATCCTCTGAAACCAGTCAGCTCACAGTAGAGGAAAATGTCTTGATGTGAATGCAACATTCTTCCAACTCAATGAGTTACACCAAACAATCCAACATGAGAATATTGAGAATCCATTCAGTTGAAGCAGAGGGGTGAAGTACATCTGTGCAATGTCAGTGTAGTCTGTTTTGTTAGTCCCACAATGCATGGTATTCTGCCACTGACATGCCATTGAAAATTACGTGTGTCATTTCTCGGTTAGAGCACTGAGGGGGGGAGGAATTTGTGTAAGAATCTCTGTTTTGAACAAACATTAACTTTTGGATGTGTCTGTGCAGTAGGAATCCTTTTGAATAAGAACTTAAGATGCTGGTTATTGACAAGCACCTGATGAAATCAGGTCTTAAGAAAAATGCTTCATTGGTTGCTTTAAGAATCCACATTGGATTCCACTACAAATACATGACAGAATAAATACAAAATAAATTCAGCCTTTTCAATAGCACAGTCACTTATGGAAATAAGATCTTCCCAAGACTTCAGCAAATAACAATATAATAGCAAGCACTTTTTTTTTACACGTAAGATATTTGGGTAGGGAATTAACTTCTCTTGTTGCACAGTCATTCCAAGTTTTTGGTGGAACAGTAATGTTAGATACTACCTATTGCTATCACAAGTGCTGAACCCATATCCAACAGTAACCTCCGTGACAGCACAACAGAGCTCATAGCACTGCCTGGTGCCATCAGAGTAGCCCTAAAAAAAGCACCTCTTTTCAACAGACCCCAACGGAGAATGAACCACCACAGCCCCTCCCAACTGCTTGGTTCATACACAAGCACTACAGCACTTCTCATCTCTTAGACATTTCTCCTTGTCTTTATTGCTCCTGTCTCATCCTCTTTGAGCATTTACCTTCTCATCTTCCTTTCAGTCATCAGCAGAATATCTAACACAAAGAAGCTTGGGCTGATGGGCACTGACATTTGCAGGGTAGATGCCTGTAGGACCAAGGCACGCCATGTGCAATGGATCTGCAAGTTCTGTAGAAACGCTATTGTTTTCCTTATATATACATATAGATTTATATACAATGTGGGTTCTATCACCATTATAACAAATTTTTTTTCGGGAATTTGCCCCATTTCAGAGTTGACCCCATATTTTATCTGGACCATGAACTTCAGTGAGTTGGGTGGAAAGCACACAAAGTAATTAAAAAAAAATATAAAGAATAAAGAATAAAAAAAATCTAATCCTCTAGTTTAAAGACATTCAAGCAGGCCTTTGATCCAACTTACCCTTTAGACTTGGGTCAGGAAATAACTCTGTGAAAAGCGTGTCTGTGTGTTTCTCCTTGGCAAGCAGAATTCCTCTTAATTTCTCAAAAATATTGATTCATTTAAATGGCCACGAGTCTCAACTCTGAGGAGAGATTGCTCATCTCTGAAATGTTGAAACAAAATCTACGGTATATATATCTACAGTAACATACCTGTGAAATGTTTGACTACAAGGAATAAAATGAAGTAGAAACATGCTCTTTACTGAGTACTCTAAACTCTTAGCTCTAGATGTTTAGCACCATTGCTAAGAAAGTGCCCTGTGTTTGATCTTGAATAAACACACAGTTCTGGGCTGTTACCTTCTTCTCCTGATCATTCATCTTAGCAGAGAGAATATACTTAGAGAAGTGAAGCACCCTAAACACTACATCTCTATTTCTCTTTGTACCACGCTATTAATATTCTTGCAGTGTAGTTTGTGGTGCATGCATTAAGTTTTAATTAGCATTCCCTGGAATTAACATGCCTGAAAAAGGCATTTGTTTGTTTAAGAATTCAGGTTTCCATAATGTTTTGGTTTTGTTTCCTTCCCAGCCTTCACCTCAGAGCTTGACCAGCTGATCTAATTTGCCTAATTTCAAAAGATAATGTAACAACTGAAAGCAAATAAACTCAAGTTAAATTGAATCAGCCCGTTCAATAATATGCCTTAATATGATTTAATTTTATGCAGACTAATGAATACAGAATTAGGTAGGGCTGGAGCAAAGCACTCCAGAGGGCCTTCTGGAGCAGGCACTGCCACCTCCTGACCTGGTGCTGTGCCCTCTCCAAGCGCTGCTCCTGCATCCAGATTTGGGGCTGCCAATCATTTCTTCCCCATCATTTCTCCCACTGCACCAGTTCCCAGGCTGGCACGTGGTGGCAGTGATTCCTTTGGGTACCTGCATGCCACTAAGGCTGTGTAAGTCTGCTGTGAAGTTGATCTCACCCACCAGCCAGGCTATGCAGCTGCCCAAAGAAGCTGTGGATGCCCCATCCATGGATATGTTCAATGCCAAGTTGGACGGAGCATTAAGAAAACTGGTCAAGTGAAAGATGTCTCTGCCCATGGTGCAGGGAGTGGAACTGGATTATCTTCAAGGTCCCTTCCAGCCCAAATCACTCCACGATTCTGTGAGTACACACTGCTGTCTGCAGAGATATCGGGTGGCAGAGATACATGGGATCACTTTTAGACATTGTTTTTTCAGTCTGCCACATGTCATTTATTTGCCATCATCTCCCTACTGAATATATTTCATCTTTGAAAGGTCTGGGGTTTTTTTAAAATAATTTAAAAGCCATTTAGTGCTGCTATACCCTGTACAAAATTTCACAAGTCATTTGCTGGGTAAATAATCTCCAGCACATCTCGGTGAGGAGCAGCAGACAGGGCGGAGTAAAGGAAGTGTGACCTCTAGTGAACCTGAGTGCTCACACCACTTCTGCAAGAGGCAGAGCCTGAAGTCATCTGCCCACTCTGCAAAACGTTATTCGTAGCTCTGAAATTAAGATAAGTTTTTGTTGCAACATGACCTAGAATGGAGAGGAGGGTGGGAAAAGGATAATTATAATCCAAATTACTGCAGAATTTTGAAATGACTGGAGAGATTAATACTAAAGAAGCACCTGAATAAGAAAAAAACTGTGGTTCCTGACTACTACCTTGTACTTCTAAAACTATTCTGCCTTCTTTTCGTTTTTATTGACTACATTAATTTCATTATCTATACATAAATATATCAAATATTTAACTCAATCTACTGAGAGATTTCTTAAGTATTTTGGGGTCTGCTTATGTCACCAACTTCTTGACTAGAAGTACATACCTGCTGAATTCTGCAGTTTCTCCTAGATATGCATCAGACATTAGAATTGAGTTATAATAAAAGAAGGGTATCTATTGCCTTTAAAATTGGCTGGAATAAAAGAAACAGCACAAGAAAACACGACAATTGAAAGCGACCTATAGAGTGAACAGCAGGACTCTCCAGGATTCCCACAAGCCAAGTTCCAACAATGGAACTGGATGCTGAACTCGAGACACTTCCCTGCAAAGCTCCCCCAGGCAGTCGTGGTGCTCAAATTCACAATTCCAGTCCCAGAGAGAGTAATCACAAACTAGTTTCTTGAGGAGAGCAGCCTAAAATAGGCTGAACACTCAGACAGCAGGGCATAAAGCTACAGCAAGTTCAGTTTTCTGAAGGTTGTACAAACCACAGAAACTTCAATTCGGTGATTTTTTTCTAATTTTTTTTTTTTAAACTTTACAACAGATTGCGTTCAGAAATATAATCACTGTACATCTCACACATCCCAGACTGGCTGAGGTCAGCAGGGACCTCTGGAGGGCATTCTGTCCAGCCCCCTGCTCAGGCAGGGCCACCTAAAGCCCCTTGCTCAGGACCACATCCAGACAGCTTTGAGTATCTCCAAGGATGGAGATTCCACCACCTCCCTGGGAATTCTGTAAGTGATCTTATACATGGAATTACCTCATAAGAATGATTTCAGTAAAATTTCTTTATGTGTTTTGGCTTTGTGTGAGCTGTTAATTACAATCCCTCTTGACAGAAGTACAGCACCACATCCATGAAGCACACAAGCACAAGATGCTGAACTTTGCTGCCTTGTGGTCACACCAAAGCCAATCCATTATTAACAGTATGTGTTCATAAAAGAAATACAGCTCTGAGCAGAGCATGCAAAACAGACCAGAGCAGTGCTTTCTTCAGCACAGTGCATTGCTAATGCTGTGACTGGAAGAGGAAAATGTCTATGGGTAGAGAAGGAGAGATGCCTCAAGTCTCAGCCAAGTAGAATGCAGGCACTAGAAACACTTCATTTTACACATTCTTCACTTATTTACCAC
Organism: Hafferia zeledoni; assembly: GCA_035583235.1. Lineage (NCBI taxonomy): Eukaryota > Metazoa > Chordata > Aves > Passeriformes > Thamnophilidae > Hafferia > Hafferia zeledoni. Next base: position 3,007,935 of record JAWWEV010000167.1, on the reverse strand, counting down.
ATTATCATTCATTTGATTTGACCAAATCACTAGGATATGTCATGCATTCTCTTTGGTGCACATGATGTTGCTTCAAGTAACTTTTTGGCTGAACCAGCAGAGATAAAATTACTATCACTCTGCAATGCTGATTTCTGGTGTCAGGTGGTGTCTTGATTAAGCACAATACTTGGAAACAGCAAACATCCCACACAAGTATCATCACACGAGAGCCTTCAAGGTTATACATTAAAAGACCTACTATTAACCTGTCACTGGTGCCTTTGGTTGCCATGTCAGGGACATACAATTTCTAATCCTTGTGCTTTTTGCTTTAGAAGGTACCTAGCAAAGAACATAATCACTGTTTCTTATGCCAGGGCTTCAAACAGCAACTCAAGCAAGAGCAAAGGAAAATACAAACACTGCAAATGGTTTGAACTGATGGCTGGAACCGAGCACACCCTTGACTGCTCCACATAATTCCATAATCTCAGAAAGGCAAAGGCAGTACCATGGTAAAGAGGATCATAAAAGAGGCACACAGGATACTAACAGAAAAATTATTTCAATAATGTAATAATAGTAGCCATTCTTTTAACCTCTGCTTTAAAATATCTGATACTGCCAAAATGGGCAGCTTGTAAGGCTGACTTTGAGCCCAGGAAAGACTTCCCCAGGACAAAGGTCACAAGAGATACTGTGGTGTTTGAACAGAGATAATGGCTCCTTGATTAGGGGATAAAGGTAATTTTCAAACCTCAGCATAAATGAAATAAGTAATCAGGTGACAGTTTAAATGTAAAATCCTGATTTCTTCCAGTTTGATTTTTGAAACACACGAACGTGTTTTCTCTTCATTTAAGCAACTCAAATTCCATGTGCATTGCATGTGGTCATCCCTGAGGGGGGAAAAAAAGAAAGATAAAACACATTAGTTTTTTTAGTATTTATAATTGTACTTAGTATGTATAATTGTAATTAGTATGTATAATTGTAATTAGTATATATAATTGTACTTCTTGTAGGTCACACACCAGCCCTGGGTTATCAGGACACACAACAATCACACCTTCTAGCACATATTTTACATAAAGAAACCAATGCAGAGCAATTGTATCAAAGCACAAACAAGGGGGAAAGAGCAAATGCCCACTCAAATCCTACAGCTCCCTTTTTAAGGTGATGTGTGGACGCACTGCAAGAGAATAACCTTTTGCTGCTACATGGTTGGTGACGCCAAGGAGTGAAGGTCACTTGGGGTCATTTTTTTTTTACTTGCATTTACAAGCTTTCAGATTTTCCTTTCAGAAAATTACACAGTTGCGTTGAAAGGTTTGGCCTTTACACAAACGCAGCCGTGGTACAAAGAACACCCAAGGCTGGGTGGGTTTGAATCCCAAATGCAGAGCAGAGGGGTTGTAAACCCCGTGATAAGGCCAGGGGGACTTTATCACTGTCTACAACTCCCTGGATGGAGGTCGTAGCCAGGTGGGGGTCAGGCTCTTCTCCCAGGCAACAAGTATCAGAGAAGGTTTAGTTTGGACGTTAGGAGGACTTTCTTTCCAAAAAAAGGTGGTTAGATATATTGCAAGGGGCAGACCAGGGAGGTGGCGGAGCCACCATGCCTGGAGGTGTGTAAGGAACAACTGGACGTGGCACTCAGCACCATGGTCTGGTTGGCACTGTGGTGTTGGGGCACAGGTTGGACTCGATGATCACAGAGGTCTTTCCCAACCAGCTCTTTCTGCGATTGTGCAATGTGCAGCACCACAGGGCTGCAGACCCTCACCTGGGGACAATAACCCCCCTTTGCCCAGGGACGATGGCCAGCACTCCCACCCACTGCGAGTGCCGCAGTCGCTCCAGTATTCATGGGGGTTCCATTTTGCTAAGGAAGAGTGCGGGGGCTCACCCTGGAGCCCCTGAGCCGGGGCATGGACACCATCAATGTGTGCGGTGTTTCTCCTACGTTGTGCGGCGTACCCTCCCGGTGTGCGGTGTTTCCCCCACGCTGTGCGGTGTTTCGGGGCGCGGTGCCCGCGGGCGGGACCCCGTGAGAGGCGCCGTGAGGGGCGCGCGAGGCCGGCGGGGGAGGCGCGCGGGGCCCGTGGCAGGCGGGACGCGGCGGCGGGTGAATTGTCTCCGCTAAACCGCCCGGCGCCCCCCGGGCCGGGCCCGCCCGCTGGTCCTCGCGACCCCTCCGGCCGTTGTGGCGGGCGGGCGGCAGTGCCGGAGCGCGCCAAAGCCGCGGCGCGGGGCCCGCCGGCGCTCGCCGAGCGGCGGGAGGAGCGGGAGGAGCACGAGGAGCAGGAGGAGCCAGCGCAGCCGCCGCGCTCCCATTGGCCGCGCGGGCCGCAGCGCCGCGCGCTGATTGGCTGCGCCGCCCGCCCCAC
>JAWWEV010000167.1:2980447-2991252 GCA_035583235.1 Hafferia zeledoni | reverse complement strand
CCTCAGCCTCTCCCCACAGCACTTGTGCTCCAGTCCCTTCTCCAGCCTCGTTGCTCTTCTCTGGCCCCACTCCAGCTTCTTTTCCAACTCAATCAACCAAGAAGAGATGGAGTCCAGCTCTCCTCCTTAGATAAAAAACAGTCCTCCAACTTTACACCAAGGACCTGTCTCTGCATTACAAAATCCTTGCCAGACTCAACAGCAACTGGATTTATAGGCTCCGAAGAGTTTTCATAGCAGCCTCAGCAAACAGACCCCTAAAATCCCAAAGTCTGACATGAATTTGGCATTTGATTTCCTGCTGCTTCCACGAAAGTCCCTGAGTTGAGATATTCAGCTTCAGAATGAAGCTTATGCTGTTTTACCCCTGGGCTTTAAGGGTTTGGCCCTTTCACACACAAGAAAGTTCAAAAAACTGAACCAAGTTGTTAAATTCAGGCATCCCACCAGAAAATGAGACTTACCTTCTAAGCCTTTAAAGCCCTTAAAATAAAACGGTGCAAAAAGTGAATTTTAGGTGCTTCATACTCTATTGCCCACATCTCTCAACACACCTGCAGCATCATCCATTTCCAAGGGGCTCAGTCAGGCATGGCAAATATAACTGCAATTATTAGACAGGCTAAATATTATACATATTAACAAGTCATCTTAATGCCAAAAAACAGTAAAAAATTGAAAGATTAGAGTGAAAAGCATAATTCTCTGTATCCTAGCAGGCCAACCAGTTGTATCTATCAAATCATGAATGGCAGAATGAAATGTTATTTGGTTTAAAAACATCCAGGGGGTGCTACAAAGAGGTTTGGATTCATTATTAATAATTTAATAATGGCAATGTGACCATTAGTAACTAAATCCTCATTTCAAGGGACTGCTATTCATGATTCACATTCAAGCAATGCAGCAGAGCAACTATGAAACTTTAATCTTTATTTCTGATGTGTTAGGCTGCAGTCAGGAATGTCCTTTAGGTGTAATCCGAGGGGCTGCATTGTTGTCCACCTACTCACAAGTGGACAAGGGAACAAATGCCAGGCTTTTGTCAGAGGTTATTTTCAGCCTGGTGATAGCAATGGCATTGCTCAGATCCCCGAAACTCTCACTCCCCTCCCCTCCCTGCTTATAGGGCTGACAGTTGTGGCCACTGCATTTAAGGAGTGCAGGAACCCCTCCTGCTCCAACCTCTTGAAGCCCAAGAAAAGAGGGAGACACTCCAAAGCAACTCCGGTAAGTAGAGTTCGACGTTCTGCCCAGACTGTCTGATCCCAGGGCTTGGGTACCTTTTTTTCCTAACAGGTGGTTGCCTAACAAAGAAAAACATTAAGGTAAAGGACAGAAACATGAGTCCTACAGAGCTCAGAGCAGTATTTTAGGTTTGGAGTAGCCAGCTGGTAAGAGGGATTCTTCTGGGCTTCTCAGCCTGGCCAGGAGCTGCTGGTGTGGCAAGAACAGGGTTGTGGGGATGCTCATTAGAGACACTCATTTTGACTATGCAAGGCTGGGTAACAGAAGTTTCGGAGTGCTTAAAAATTTTGTTGCAAAGCTACAGAATTATTTTTTTCCACAAACAGTCTGTCTTTAAAAAAAACTGTATGTACAAAGCACATGAACACTTGTGTGCTTTCATGATTTCTCAGGTAATAGTGCTCTAGAAGTAAAAAAACAAAACAAACCAACCTCCAATCTTCAAAATACTTAATATCAGTGACTAATTGCCTTTAGACACAATAGGAAAAAACTTCTATGCAGACTTGACAGAAAATGGCTAGATAAGAATCAGGATGAATTATTCCCACATCCATCACTCAAGCATTAAAAGGGAGTGTGACAGGGTTTGTCTTCAGAAAAGCCCAAATAATTTAAATAAATATATGTTTCTAATTTGAAAAGCTTTCTACTTAAAGGTAAAATTATTTCAAAGAATAAAGCCTTGTATGCAGATAAAATAATTCTGTGTCTTAATTGTAATGGTACTATTTCAAAGTATGTAATAGCTTTACTTGGCACTTAAAAGACTTAGTGCACAGAAAAGAGTTTAGAGAAGGATCTTATGGAAGGAAAACTGAAAGCTGATAGCCCAGGATTCGGTCTGGAAAAAAGAATGGGACATTTACAGCAGGAATCATCTTTCCTCAGCCACACTGATCCAACTGAACTCTGAGTGTGTCTGTACAAGTATTGTGAGTGTGGGGTGTCCTTCGTTGTTAGGTCAGAATGAAATGCCATGTTCCAGTGTAAGAGTATCTTATTTTTTGGAGATGCAGTCTGAAACTCCTGCAAAAGTGTGGATCAAGGAAGTTTCAAGAGAAATATGGCACCACTGTGCTAGAAACTAATAGATAATTTGGAAGAAGAAAGAGGAAAGGGAAGGAATGGGACACTACCAGCCATCAGCCATGCATGACACATGCTTAATAACAAGCCAGTTAAAATGTTTTGTTTAAAAGGGGGGGTGTAAGTTGGGGTGAGCAGTGTCAATGAAAAATCGGTATTTACTGTCCTGTGTCAGTGCGGGAATTCCCATCCCTTGATCTCTGCATGTTGCTTTACTACAGAAATAAAGGAAAAGTGTTAATCACTATGAGATCACAGTGGGAGCTCAAGGTATGACAATAACTAATGAACTTAAGGTTTACCTATATCCATAGATCACTGAATGAATCAGAATATAAGAAATATGATTAGAAACAGCATCACATCTTCACTAAATGAGCTCAACTCTCAAACACAAACATTTCCTCTGCTGTCAATCTGTCCTGCTGAGAGAGAACTCATTCTGCAAGGGACTGGATTTCCACAGAAACACCTTCCAGGCTGTTTGAGATTCAGGGGCAGGAATTGTGCCTTGCACTGCAGGCAAAGAGAGATAAAACCTCCCCTTGAGTGCTGGTTGCAGAGAAAGAGAAAAAGGAGCTCTGTATTGCTACTGTATAAAGGAAGAGATGTATCATTACCCCCTTGGTGCTGGTGAGGCAGAAACATAAAGGACAGTTAAATGTGTCACAGGACAGGTCACAGCAGGGCTGTGATCAGATACCAGACTGAAGCCTTGGCTGCACTGGCATCTCCCACAGACTTCAGCTGGGAAGAGAACTTCAAATGCAGCCTTGATACTTGCATTTCAATGTAGACAGTGATATTTGAATTTGATACTATTACTGCTAATTCCTTAGGTAAGGAATTGGTATTCTTGCTACTTTGAGTTCAGACCAAGGAGCTGAGCTGAGACTAAAATGGGTAGAGATGGAAGGCACACCCTGCCCATTCAGCATTTCTACTTCCAGTGTTCCCAAAGGCCAGCATTTCCCATTCTGTTTATCCCCTTCAGAGCCGTCCTGTAGCACTTGTGGCACCCCAGACAATCCTCCCAGCCACACAATACACAACTTTTGCAGCCCATACAGATAAGCTCCAGACTGGCAAATGCATGAGCAAGCAAAAGGGAAAACCTTGTGTTTAGCAAGAAAGCACCAGAATTGCTTTCAACACTGTTTCCACTTGCAGCAGAGTCTGGCACAGCACTCACTGCCTTTTGCTCCTCCACACAACTTCATCAGGACAGTGCTGTGCCCACTACCCACTGAGATCAGTGGGTCTAAATATATTTTGGGATTATGTTCTTATCAATAGCACTTTGATTAGAGTAAGACACTCTGTGACAGCGATGTGACACCCAGATTTGTACAGTATGACTAACAGCCCAAAAGAAGATGGCTCACAAGGTTTTCATGCCTGTGCAGAGCACACAGCACTTCAAAGGCTCCCTTACTCCAAGCCCAGCCTATACAGCAGCCATATAAGCTCTGAAAAATGGGAAGCATTTCATAATCCCTGGCTGAACGTCTCATGTATAAATTCTACTCCTTATAGGAACTGCATTTTGAGGAATGATACAAGCTGCTGAGCAGTAATAGAGCAAGTCCAAGAACATTCCTCCAGCTTAACCGTACCATGAATGTCTACATGTTGCAGTACTAACACTCAAAAGTTCATTCAATAATAAATGAACACATTCATTATGTTTAGGATGAGTCCACTCTACTTCCCACAAGATCAGCAGAATATAACAAGCACCACGTGGTGAGCAGACACTGCAGGTTAACCAGATTAAGGCAACAAAGTTGAGGGAATTTCAAGGGGATTTAGATCCTGACATCCAATGAAATTATATGAAATTGAGGCTTTGGGTATATTTTTTTTCTGATGACAAGTAGGACACAGAGTTCTATTTGCACATTGTAAGGATGGAGCTTTACCCACTGTTACAATTTAGATGAGTAGAACACTATGAATGCCACATACCCTGTGGAGTTTATTTGCTCAGGCAGCATCCTCAGGGGTGGCACTGCAGCTCAGTGACCAGAGAGACGAGCACAGCAAGGACAGACCTGCCCTGGTACCTCACCCAGCACAGACACCCTGGCAGACCCTGCCATTCCTGCCCTGGTGGCCTTATGGGAATAGCTCTACTGTGACTTTCTTCTTTCTCCTACAGCTTCCCATCAGGTGCTGCCAAGAAAACATGGAAAATGTGCATGCATGCCCAGTCATGTTGCTATAATTAGCCTCAGGAACAATGGTTCTTCTAAGGGCTCTCACCACAGTCCCTGACAGCACAAGGTTCACTATCACACATTATCAGACTTTTTCAGAGATTATTTTCCCCCCTTCAGCTAATGATGTAATTGGAGCTGCTTTCCAGAAACTATCCTGTTGCCACAGACAGAGATGCTTGGTGTGCCTTTGAGGGGAACCAACAAACACAGCACAAGCAGCTTTACAGAGACCACAGGTACAAACCACTCTCCTGGGATTCCACTGGAAACCCGAGGGAACACTGAACACAAAATTCTCATTTTAATTTTCAACAAAGTGTCACAAACCTGATTTTAATCCCCAGTCGCTCTTCCTTCTTTTAAAATGTTTGAAGCATCACTTGAACTATTTTCATAAGAGAAAATGGCACCAAAATGAAAGTACTTTAAAAACAGAAGAAAAAAATAGAATGGCAGGACGAGAATAAGATTTTACCCGATATGAAAGATTTCTCTCTGTCCCTTTATCTCACATTTAAAAGAAATGAAAAAAGAATTTAACAATGCTGTCCAGTAAAGGCTTCACTGAGTGAGAGGGACCAAATCCACTGTGTGTTTCTTGCACACAGTTTTGGGGTTTTTTTCTTATTTCAGCTACATCAGGTTGTTGCTTCTTACTCATTACATTATAGAGAAACAGAATTAGAGGAAAGCTGTGTTTTCTTTTCCTTTTTGCATCACTACTGTTTTGGAACTGCCAGAGAGTTCAGCTGGGTGAGCAGCCTCCCAAGAGATCTCAGAGGGAATGGAAGAGATTAATGATGGTGCTGCTGTGTGACAGCAGAGGACTGGGCTGACTGAGCTGGGGAGGGTGTTCAGCTGAGCATAAATCAGCCTCACAAAGAGGAGAGGACACTGGATCTTGCACGAGGGTGACAGGTGTGCTGTCTACTGCAGGTAACAGTCCCAGCAGAGACTATTTAATTACACAGGGTTAAGGAGATAGTAATCACTACCGTGCTAAGGCAGAGAGGTTTGGATGTGCTGGTATCTGCACTGTTATCAAAAACTGACTGTAGAGTGTGCCCATTTCTCCAGTGCTGTTGCTTCAGTGTGTGCACACACTGCTGTGCCACCTCCCTTTGCCTGGACAGGCATGTCTTTCATACCGTTCCATGATTTTTGGTGTTAATTGCCAGAAAGAATTCCCTTCAGGTTGCAGAGCTGGCATGAAGACACTGTTCATCTCACTCTGAAATTCAGAAGTACAGACATCACCAAGATTCTGATATTCATGGGACATTAGTGTCCAGTGTAAATATACAGTAAAATGTTAGTCTAAAATGGAAGTAATTGGAAATATCCGCTTTATGTTACATCACTATAAATTCCCGTCTCTCTCACTTGACCTCAGAAGAACATGCTCAGGTAGCAAGGCCCAATTCGGTGTTCAAAATTCTTTTCTTAGTTGAAAGTATCTTATGGTGAATTGAATCAAACACCAATAGCACAAACAGGCTTCAAAATAACTATAATAAGAAAGTGACTGCTTTTCCAAGAAGGAGAAGGAAGGGCTGTGCCAGGAGCTCGGAACAACCCGATAATACGGTGTGCAGGTGACAAGATGACGTCCCAGTCTTTCCAGAAACGATGACTCAAACAAGAGAACAGAAGGGCAGACTGAGGGTTGGGGCTGTTTCAGATGTGTGACAGCACAATCATCAGGAAGGGCACACAACCATCAGGTCAGGTGACCTGAGCTGGGCTCCTGCCTCCAACACTGCCCTCCTGTGACCTTGGGCAAGTCACTGGAGCAGCAACCACTGCTCTTCTCTTCCCTGATGTTTAGATTTTAAAAATAATTGACAAAGAAAGGAAAAAACCCACCTTAAGAGCCCATCCACTATTACTTTACAATGGCTGTGCAGCTCAGGGATCTCACAGCTGTCTCAGGAGAAATTCAGAAAAGCAACAAACAGCTTGTTTCTATTGAAGTTGTCCTCTGAAATGATACTTGTTAAACTTCAAGGTGGAATTATCCAGGTATGAATTGTATAAAATAATCTCATACTGACACAGAAGATGCAGCCAATGCAGCTCGTGGGGCACTGGATGAAGCAGCACTGACTTTGGAGAGGTACAACTGGTCTGCCTGTTTAACAGAGAGTCAGGGTAGAAAACTGCTCTGTAGAAAATTTAATGCCAAATACTGTCCCCACTTTTGCTTCACTCCAGCAAAGCTTCATTACAAATTGCCTTGAAAACCAGATTGACACACAGAAAGCAAAAACTGAGGGGAAGAGGCTACACTGGGATGCAGAGGGCAGGACCGCAAGAACGTGACTATTTGATGGAAAATAAATCCTAGATCTACTTCTCCAGAAGAGGCTTGAGTCATCCTAGCACCTTCTCACTGAAACACCTCACAGCCATTTCACATATTTACCACCACAATATACCAAGCTAAGGAATATATTTATTTACAAGAGGTTCACACAGGACAGAGGATTAAGACTGTCCCTGCCCCTGGGGGTAGGATACCACACAGGTATCTAGTACATTGCAAGTTGATTAGAGAGGGAGAAAAATAACTTTTTTTAAAGAAATGAAATTGTTCTGTGTAAAACAATTCACTTTTGCTGTTGAGTTTATGTATGTAACTGGATTTTCTAGGTTACCCTTCAGAGACAGGGATGCCAAACTGGGGAGGTGGAGCCAAGTGTGGAGCCTGTGAGAAGACCGTGTACCACGCTGAGGAAATCCAGTGCAATGGAAGGAGTTTCCACAAGTCCTGCTTCCTCTGCAGTAAGCTGGGCTACATTGGCTTAACTTACCACCACCACCATAGCTCTGGATTCATCTCCCATTAAATCTAGTACATTTACTTTTGTATTACTTTGCAAGCAGTTTTCCAGCCCTTTGACCTGAGCCTCTTGGGCTCCTGGCTTTTCTCTTCCCAGACATCAGGTGGTTTCTGTCAGGGACACTCGAGTGCTGCAGAATCACAGTCCATCTCCCACAAACCTCTCCTTCTGTCCCACAAGGTGGCATATTACAGCTCAAAAGTCCAGCAGAACTAAATGAGCAGCACTCATTAGGACAGAAGGATGTCTTACTAGGTTATTAGGGGAGATGATTACTTTTACAGTGAATCCTGTCATTAATTCACTTCACACAGAAAAGCTGAAAAACATCACCCTGGTGGCATCAAAACCTCCCATCAACATGCTGCATGTACCTCAGTGTCCTCCTTCCCACATTTCCCATAGTCCCATTTCACTTACTCTTCCACTCCACACTCCTCTGGGATGTTTGGTGGATGAATTCCAGGAATTTTGCTTTCTCTGCAGATGAGCTACCACTTAAAAAAAAAATTTAAAAAAATTTAAAAATCAGAGAGAAGGTATCAATTCAGCTCTGTCTTCCCTTCCTGAAGGGAGAGCCAACAATTTGCTAAGAATTAAAGAGAGCTAAAGATTTTATTTTGCAGACAATGACAGAGATACCTTTGCAGTATGAATTCCATTGCAGCCATTGAATTCCAGTTTTTAATCCCATTTTCCTAGATGGAAAGAGACTTCTTATTTGAAGGCATGAGGCTGATGTTACAGGTTAGCTGACATGGTGCAGTGCAATGCAGAGAATGAGGCCAAAGGAGTTGTCTTTGTCTTCCTCCAAGTGCCCTGCTAGTGATGCCTGAAAGGCTGAGGAAGAAAAAATTCCTTCAAAAACTTGTCAGTTAATTGACATCCTTCACCCAACACTCACAACATAGCAGAAGAAAAAAAATCTCAGTCTCAACCAGTGCCTTTTTATTGCTTCCACATGCTGATTGTAACAATTCATACTAAATATCAGAGAAACTAATAACAAGCTGGGCTAATAGAGCATAGTTAATAATATGCCACAAGATTAAACTTCATTCTTAGCATAATTGATTTATTTTTTTTAGTGATTCATGATAAACAATGTACATCCATTAGCTCTGACAATGTTTTGGTTTGTTATGGAGGGTTTTTTGCATGGTTGGTTGTGTATTTTGTTGTAGTTTCTTATTTTACTTTATCTTCCCCTTGTAGTTGTAAGTCTGAACTACATTATTAATAGGTTAGATACTAAAACAAGCATTCCCACCATAAATATGTTTAAGGTCAAAAAGTAAAGATGCATCTAAACCCAGTTGGCATATAAGAGGTATGTTAAATGGCTTTACTTTTACCATGAATTCACACACACACTATTCAGAAGCTCTGGATGCCTCAGGATCATGTATCACATTCATGGGCTTTTCTATGAACCAATTATAGGATTTCATTTCTCAACAGAAGGAAATCAATCCCCCCCAACCTAATCTCAGGTATGGAAGAAATTAACCTATCAGGTTGAGTTTTTGTACATTTCTATTTTAAAAATATTTCAGTCAGATCATACATTTTACATTATATTTGATCAGACAAAACAGATCAGTATTTTTTGACCAAAGAGTTAAATTTCAGCAAAATTACACACAACTCAAAGCAACCTGTTAACATGGGCAGAATCAGACAAGTTAAACCATAAATCACACTCTCTCTGCCCTGCAGCTTTTCCCTGCAAACATTATAAAACAGAAACCTCTTTCCAGCAATTCCTCCTTCCTGTGCTGTTTTTCACCTGCAGGTTGTTGTTTCCCTGTCAGCTTTTCCTCAGACTGCAGCTGTGAGGGGCATTTGGCAGGATCTCACACTGTCAGCCCGAGTCTCCTCAGTGCCCCAGGGTGACCAGGATCTGTTGGCAGATGACAAGTCTCAAAGTTATTTCAACAATAGCACTTCAAGGGCTTTTGCTCCATCTGTTGTGGTGAATTGATACCCTATCCCTGAGGTACCAGAAATAGAAACACTTTATCTGCTGCTAGAGTTTCCATCATCCCTTAACTCCCTTAGCAAACACAATTATCATGTCAAAGCAGAAGTGAGTGTAGCACAAGGAGAGCCGGTTCACACATTTACAGAAGCTCTTAATTTTATTTCTATTAACTATAAAGGTCTTTGCAAATTATTTCCCCCTCTATGCAGTACAGGAAGGAGGGCAGCCAAAGCAGAGGGCTGGGGACACGTAAGTAGTACTTTATGTTGTCCTTTAAGAGCAGCCTGGGCTAGCACAAGGTGTCTCTGCCCGTGGCAGGGGGTTGGAACTGGATGATCTTTAATGTCCCTTCCAATCCAGAGCACTCCAGGATTCTATAACTAAAGCTGCAGAGATTGCAGTATCAGCCTAAATCCCCTGAGGGGGATGAATTTGACTCACAGGAGGATATTTAAAATGAACATGGGGGAAAGGGACTAATCCAACCCTCAGCTGGCTCCTCTCGAGCTTGCACTTCCAGCCACTTCCAATACTTCTGTATTTCACTGCTTTCTGGTGCATACACCAACCAGACAACTTGATTTTCCAAGCCTTCACCAGCTCATGACTGGAATGCCCTCTGCAGGACAAAGGAAGCTGAAGAGAAGGTTTTCCTTTTTGTTTTCCCCTCTATCAACCACTTTTGACACAGCAAACAATTGGTAAGAAGCATTGAAATGTCAGGTTTTTAGCATCCTAAAAACCCCTGAATTTCTGTAGGCACTCTAAAGACATTTTCCTCTCTCAGTGGGGTGGAGGCTCTCACAAAAAGCTCCCAGACTGGTGCAGCAAACACAGTCACCAAGAACTACTTTTTTTTTTTCCCATTCATTATTGTCCCATTTCTGTGCATAAGCACCAAGCACTGGTTCAGTAGCAGAATTTAAACTCTAAATGCTGACCAGTTTTCAGATGAACAAAGAACTGGGAGAGAATAATTGAGCTTCCATAGGCACTCCATGAAAACAGGGATGCTTGGAACTCACCTCAACACCAGTTAGCTCTAGGTGTGCCTTTTATTTCCCAGAACACAGATAATTGCTTACCCAGATGCCCAAATAAGCAGCTGTTAGCACTCATTACCTTCTGGTCCTTCCAAGCTGAGGCTTGGCTTAAAGAAGTGCTGTAGAGGACATAACTTGTATTCCCTGATGAAAGCTGAGCATTCCTGTGGTGTCTTCTGTCCAAATGTCTCCCAAACCTTTCCTGGACAGCTAAGCCAAGGAGTATCTCTCTGTAACAAACATTACAGTAAGAGGTCTCTGTTTCAAGGAATGGCTTTAGTCATCCTAGAATCATAGAATTGATTGGGTTGGAAAAGACCTCCCAGATCATCAAGTCCAACCCTTGGGCCAACTCCAGTCCCTTTACCAGATCATG
>JAWWEV010000167.1:2871275-2946049 GCA_035583235.1 Hafferia zeledoni | reverse complement strand
GCTGCAGGAGGAGCTGTGCGAGCTGGGCATCCGCCTGAAGGAGCTGGAGCTGGCGGCGCTCGTCGGGGACGGTTTCGATGCCAGGCAGTGTGCGTCCCGCCGGGAGCGCAGCGGGAGCAGCCAGCGCTGCTGGGGCCGCACCCACCCCGGCCTCCAGGGCAGCAGGTCCATCAGCAGGGACCCCCTGGAACGGGCCGGGGTGGGTACCTGTGCCCCGCAGCAGCCCAGGGAGCGGTCCCCGCCCCGCAGCTCGGGGTGCGCCGGCAGTGCCGGGCGAGCACAGAGAGCGGAGCAGCAGAGCCGCTCCTCGGGGCACCCGGCTGGGGCAGAACAGACACGGCTGCAGTTACTGCTGCACAAAGGAACAGAGACCCCAAAAGTGATTGTTAACAAAAAAAATAATAACGCAGGCACCAATAATTTTTGCATGTTTGTTTTTGTATATGCAAAATGTATCCACTACTTGTAACATCCTGCGGTTGTGAAATACAGACCACTAACAGCCACAGATGGTTGGAGGGTGGGGGAAATCCAAAAAGTTAAACTTTTTAATTTTATAGCCTGCTGGCCATGATGAAAATACAAGAAATAAAATAGGTCATCAGGCCGTGATACTTAAGAGTTCCAGTAGGGAGGGCAGCAACTGTTAAGGATGAGATGTCCATCATTTCCTTCAAGGCCACAAGCTGCCAGTCAGGAAACTTGGAGCACTACAAAGGTTACAAGAACATAAGATCTCAAAAACATTCCAATAGGTAGTTTGCATATATTGACTTTTCAGAACAGGAAATTAATAGGTGGGGTTTTTTGCTTTGTTATAGCAACACATACCTTTTCCATTGTAATACCTATTGAGAAACTTCAGTTTTCAGATACTTGCTAGATAAGTCATTCTAAGGAATATTAGTTTGCTTAATACATTATTTAATTTTCATGAAAGTATTGTAAAGCATTGGTTACAAAATTAATGACAAATTGTTTCATTCCTGTTTAGATAAACTTCTGAAGTCAGTGGAAGAAAAGAAGATACAAAGCATGAAAGCATTGCAGAACCTGAAATAACAGCCACCAATATGATGAGGATTATTTCAGCTGAATATTCTGGCCACCAGTATGATGAGGATTATTTCAGATGAATATTCTGTCACTAAATCTCTATGGAGTACTTTAATGGATCTTCAGTATTGTGTTTCTACTTATTACAGGCTCTTCCCCTACCAAATTAAAATATATAGTATATTGTTGCATTTTTTTGTTTAATTGTCTAGTACTAGTTACTGGTAACATTACTGGATATTTAAACTTTATTCCCTCTCCAATTACTATATGCAGACAGGGTGTAATAATATTGTCTTCAAAACCACTATGAAATTAACACCACTGTTGTCAGGATTTCCAGCAGTCCATTGATGGTGTTCAAGATATGTGTAGCCAGGAAACACAGTAATTGCAATATAATATACGGTTGGAGTTTTGGGTGGTTTTTTCTATTTTAGTTCTAAGTATATTAAGTGCAATTTTGAGTAAATAGGTATGGTCAAAAGTCTACACCTCTAAGCCAGCTCTAAAATGCTTTGTTAGCATAAAAATCTTTGTTACAATCACAGTGTATTGTCTTTAGTGTACCACAAAATTACAGAAGTTATGGCTTGAGTTGGTGTTTTACAAGATAGTCTTATAATATTGACTTTCAACTAACATTTTACTATTATTTTAGGAATAACTGTGTTTAGGCCAAAGCAGTGGTTTTTGAAGTGGCAACATCCTTATGTTTGGAAGGTATGTCCTTTCATTAGGCAAAACTGAAGATATGGAGAATATTTACCATTCAAAAATAGTTTGGCATGGAGACTTACCTCACAAAGTAGTAAAAAGACTCATCAGACTGATAAAAATTTACCAATTACTTTTTCCTATTCTAATTCCAGAGCAGTAGGTGGCAGCATGAAATAATAAAGTTACCAACCCTGAAGCTGTCATATTTTGGCAAACAGCTTTATTTTTAAGACTAATATTTTAATCTGTGTTTCTTTAAACTGTTCAAGTTGCTCAACTGCAAAGCATTTTAACACAGTATGATACCAAAACTTTATTTCCTATTACTGCTTATTACAGGATTTACTCTTTTACTATCTCAATCTTTCCAGCTAGATTTTGATCTACCATACACAGAGTTTATATTAAAAAAAAAAAATCTAATTTCTAACTCCCATTTCTCAATCATCAAACTGTAGCAATCCCGTTTTATCAGAGCACTAGGTGATCTTGAACAGAACCTCACCCTCTGCACTGGCTGGTGCCAGCTGGTGTCCCTGCTGACATGGCCATCCATGGTTTCAGCTGCTGATCCATGTGCCAGCCGGTGTCCCTGGCATGGACAGGGACCCAGCATGGCTGAGGTGGGACGGGGCAGGACTGGGGACAAGGCTGCTTTAACACAGGCCCTGGCAGATGCCTGTACACAGGGCCAGGTGCGTGCAGGACACCAGGGCCCACCATGAGCTTCTTTTATACTCCAGATCCATCATCCACTTCAATTCAAACACTCTCCCTCTTCAGCTGGCTTAAGCCAGCTCTTTAGGCCCACCTTGGCATGCTTTAATTGCTATTTAGCTCTTTAGAGCCTTATTAATAACACTCTTCTTCTGGCTAAAGAGTTCTGTTTTCACTAGTTGGCATCTTTTAAGCTGTTTGACTCCACACAGCACAAGTAATTTCCAAAGTGGGCTTCTTAAATGAGGTATTTTTATATCTGGTCAGGAAATGTTCACAGAGACCCCCAATATTTATCACTCTTTCCAGCCACAGCTTGGAGGCTGAGGCAGTAAATACATAACAGTCATACAAGTTTCCTATATGTATATGTTATATATGTATATATACATATATGTGTATATATACATATATTTGGATATATGTATAACAGTTCAAAATTTAATATGCACAAGGTAATGTTAACTTGTTTTAGAAAGTCCATGTGCCTAAAGAATCAAATTATCACCAGAACACCTTTGAAATCTGCCCCCCCCCTCTGCAGAATGAGGATAAAAAGCCTCTCAATGATTTTTGAGGCTAAACCTGAAAGGGTTAATTACTCTGAAAATGTGAATTATTAAACTGAAATGGCTGATTACTGTGAAAACAAGAATTGTGTTAGTGCCTGAACTAAATATCAGAAAACAAACTTGGATGAGACAAAAAGGGCCAATACACAGAGGCCTTCAAAGGTTTGGTGCAGAAGTTAGAGCTTTAAAATCAGGTTAGGTAGCAGGGAAACTATCTTCATTTCTCAAATCTCCAGAATAATTTTATTCCTAAACCACTCAGGTTTTTCAAGGTTCTTGCAAGGGCCTACAAGGGTTTCCATTACATGCAATTGCTGCTTCCTATTCCTTCTTGGCTTTTACCAAGTCTTTCACTTTTCATCCAGTTCTCATCAGTCATTATTCACTTGTGTTTTCTTGGCTTAAACAGAGCTGCTTTTCCTCAACACACTGTTCAAATATTTTTCCATCTGTTGTTCAGTTTTTCATATGGCCTTTCTGTTAAAACAACACTTAGTGTTTAATTACTGGGTGATAAAGCAAGGAATAATGTCAGTTAATATGTAATCTCAGTTAAAGTTGCCTGGGCACACACATCTACTGACAAAACTCATTTGGTCCATGTGCCAGAGCAAGGCAGAATGGTTTCCCTTGGCCAGTGTCACCCACAGTACTCTTCAGACACTTAAGTGTCTGACCCAGGACACTTGGGTCAGAGCCCCTTCACCTGCAGCATCTCCCCATTCCAAGATGATCATTAAAGAACAGTGGAGAGGATCACTGGAAAGCCAATCTGGCCTCCTGTCTGCGAAGCAGAACCTAAAATGTAACTTAGAGACTGTAGGGGAAACATGGGACATACGATGAAATATTTCTGTCTGAAAGGAATCATTGTTTGTACTTTCAGTTAGAAATATTAACACATTAATGTACATGAATTTGGCAAGGGAGCAGTAAGATTGTTCATACCTGGACAACCAACCAGGTTATTTATACATAACGGCACATATGCTGATTTTAATTTCTCCCTAAACAATTTATTAACCTTCATTTTAGTTTTCTATTTCTACCTGACCTTGCTATATCCAGTAATTTTCTCTCATCCCTGCAGGCTTATGGGTTCATCTCAGAGATAACCTGTTTATAATTTCTCTTGTAAATATTAAGCATATATTAAACAGAATAGCATTCTTACTGCATTTTCTTTTATTCACATTTGTGACATTCATTTTTTTAATTGTTTCTGTTCTCTCAGACTGCTCAGGCAAGGCTAAAACTGACATTTAGATGCTGGCATAGCTCAGATCTCTTTCATAAAGCTGCCTTATGACTCAACAAATTTACCCCTACTGCATTCAAGAAAGAAACATTAAGATACAAATGTGATTCACAGGCAGAGATCTCAAAACATCAGTAGGTTGCTCCCATTTCCAATTCTTAACAAAGAAAACCTCTCGTAAAACAGATTGTCACCAACCCAAGGGCTGAGCAATGACAGGTGTCTTGCTGGAAGAGCCGTGCCTACACCTGCACTGGTATCCAGGTGCTCCCCAAGGAATGCCCTTCAGATCTTTCATTTCTGAAACCTGAAACAGCCTTGGCTGCTTTAGGATGGGAAAAATGAGACACAAAGCCATTTGAAAACAAGAATGCATTTAAACTTCAAAGTATTTTACACCAAACAGTTGGATCCATTAAATTTCAGACTGCTATATTTAAGAGTTTGCCACATTAAAATTCTCCAAATAGATACTCAGCCTTATTACAATGGCTCATTAGAATTCAAATTAATCTTCAAAGCTGCCTTAATTAGCTCAGGGACAGATTACAAAGGAAATCCAAAAGCAGTAAAATGGTTTTTCTGTTTTCAGCAGTGTATGCTCTATGATAGATTCACCTGTCCTGAAAATTCAGAGCTGAGATCTCAACATAAAGGAGGGAAATCAAGAGCAGCACTTAACTCAGGGAACCCTGTCCTCTTTTGTTTGTTTGGGAGGTGATGTTTCTTAAGATCACTGACATCTACTTTCTGGATCAAAGAGTTGCCAATCAGGAAGCAGTCCATAAGTGGTGCATTTGGCTTTTCTAAGGAAACATATAATTATTAACACAAGTCAGTTTTTTGTTACACACTAAAAACATATGTTTGAGAAATAGGCTGAGATTTTGGTGTATCTTGAGAAAAGCCAGAGCATCCACTTGAAGCAATTTAAGCACTCACAGTCACAGCATATACATACACACACACACATATATATATATATACACACACTGTATTTTAAGTATACCATCTGTCCAGAACCTGTGTTCTGGATACATACACTAGGAAGTTCATTCACCCCTATTTTGGGAAGATCCTTTCTTGCCTCTTTTTATCTCTGCATCTACAAAGAGAGGCCTTGTAGTAAACCAAACTTTTTATCCCAGATTTCTTGCATCACAGATTACATAAAAGCAATATTGTCACAAATAAATACCTTCACTTTCCTTTTCCTTCAGACTGACAGTGAAAAACTTAGGCTTGAATAAACACTGTTAAAAACCACAATATCTGACTGAATAATAAGGGAAGGCATAGAGGACATTAAGGTGAGAACAAAAATTCACAAAGGAAACACAGAATGTCCTCAGAATTCACAGGCCTGCTGGTTATTGCCCTGCTCACCTCTGTAAGGTAGGAAAACACCTTTGTTCAGAGGGAATGCCACCACTGGAATACGTGGTTTAGAGTTGTGTAGTTCTTAAAAACTCCTTTTCTATTCTTTGCCAGGTTCTGCCTTGAGACCATGAGCAACGGGACCCCTATGCAGCCCAGGAGCCTGGAAGTTCCAAGTGAAAAGAGGGCTCATGCTTTAAAGCACTAAAGAAAAGGACACAGCAGGAACAATCAGTAAGTAGCAACACAGATTTTAAGACATATTTTATTTAATGTGCAAAATTGCCAAGAAAAGCACGTGTACAACTTTAACTAAGCTACAGCTACAAACATGGAAGAAACTGTTCTATGTACTCCTAAGCTTCATTTCTAGAATCACTCTATGGCTCAGAGTAAAAACACAGTCATTTGGTAATGACCCAGAACATTTTAAAAGCCTCCTTTTCAGTCATATAAAATTCTACCTTCAGTATGGTTCTACATTTGTAATTGCAAAAAGAACCAGTTCTTGGAGATTTCCCATCTCATTGCATAGTATAAAATTTTAATTAATTATTTTCCTCTTCTTTCAATTTAATCCATCCTAGACTTGGCTTTAAATTCACTCTCAATTTTTCAGCTTCAGAAAACTAATTTTCCCATTTACACTCATAAATTTTGAGCAAGTTTCACAGACACAGCCATTACAGTTTGGTTGAATCAAGCTGTGAACACCAAAGATAACATGAATATTTGTAATCATGCAGAGCTAGTCCTTTCCATAATTCAAAGACGTAAGAAAAGTTCATTTCCTTGGAAAGTGAGACCTGTTGCATGGGCAGTGAGACGATTTATTGATATAAATTCTGTAAATATCTGTAAAAAGTGTAGAGGCTGTTATTGGAAAGGCTTTCCAGAACATACTGAAATATTATCAGGAGGTGAGTTTTTTCTTGTAAATTCACATCTATTTAAATGCTACCTGAGGAACAGGTAATTTACAGTCTTGAATAATTACCAAAGCTCCATGAAATAATAAGTAGTACTTCATATTACAGTATCCACTTGTACTCCAGGGTTTTAGCAGGGCTGTGAGGAGAGGCAATCCGTTCACTCTGCTTTACAGATGGGACACTGAGGCACAGTCAGATTAAGCACCTTGCCCAGGACCAAGCCAAAATCCTGAAGAAAAATCAACTGACCTCCAAGCTCCCGATTTCCAGCTACCCATAACCAGAAAGCACAATTTCAAGATACTTGTGATGGCCAATTTACTGAGGGTTTATCAGATCAGTCCAGTTCTCCTTGAAGCAAGCAGATGTTTTGCCAATAACTTCAGTGGAAGATATTATCTATACTTATGTTATGCTTTAATACTATTAAGATACCTGTAAGTGCCACAAAGCAGAACGTGGGCCAAAGCCAAGCAATGCCATAGCTATTTAAAAACTCTATCACATGTGGTGGTCACTACTTCTATCACACCAGCAGCAGATCAGCAAGGTAAAGAGTGCACCAATGGAAAGGTCAAATTCAGAATGCACAACAATGGCAAGAAAAACATTAAGTGCAAATAAAAAGTCAAAGAGCAGAGCAGTATCTGTGCTGTGCATAGGTACTTTCTAGCAAGACCCAAAGAACTGTCCAGAACAGACTCTGAGTGGTTTCTGATGGGTTGCTAAATCCTAACCCAAAATTTAAGCCTCAGTAAGATGCGTTCTATCTTATTTTCCAAAGTTTTTGGCTTCACTGTCATTTTTTTTCCATCAAATATGACTTTGGATACAGTTTGAAGAACTCAACACCAACATAAAATAAAAAAGCATTCCCTGTCTCTCTGCCATGGACAGAAATACTAAAATTAATTTTTTGGTGGGTAAACTGTTTGTTTATTCCTAATTGCAGTGTGGGAAATAGTAGATGAAGATAAGGATAAAGAATACATTTCAAGTTTACTTATATTCAGATCTCCCACGTTTCTAAGTCTGAAATAGAATCTGCTGTGAATATTGTTAATTTTGTACTGTTGTAACAAATGAAGAAATCAAAAGCTAACCAAATACATAATTTGATTCGAAACAGTTAACTTCAAGACTTTGTGACCTGCCATAATAATCAATTCATGACTACTTACTGTTCATCCACTGCTGAAATACAAGGTTTACCACCTATTCTTCTATCACAGCCACTTGCTTTTTAGATGCTGGTGAATCCCTGGGGTAGGGTGCTGTATTCTGCTGCATCACATCTCAAGGAATCTATTGGTTAAGTTTGCTGGTGACACAGGACCAAAAAGCCACTGATTCATTGCAAAAAGCCAGAGTTAAAGACCCACAAATTTCTGGTTTAATAGTGTGTGTTATGGAGTTTTAGACACTGGTTTACAATGCATAGAAATGCACTGAGCTGCAGTGAAAATGGACATATTGTGGAAGAGAAATTCACCTCCTCTCTAAATATTGTACTCAGTGGAATGAACTTTCTGTATGATTTACAATCCTCTGCAGCCCTGATTGCCTACAAGGTAAATGTGTGTTTATAAAGTTACAAAATTATTTACAGTATGCAATATAGTTTGAAGCTACTCCTTGGGAATGAATCAAGCATGGAAAATTCATGAAAATTCAGGCACTTCTTAAAACGGGAATTATTTTTAATAAACACAGAAAAAAAATTCAAATTCCTGAAACACCTCTTCATGGTATTTGTAATTATTTTCAAGACATCTGCTAACATTTGACTACCTATTTAAAGCCCATTTCTCATCTTTCATGAGCTTTGTAACAGAACAACTCTGAGATTAAACTCTTCATTACTGCCTTTGGACACCTTAAGGAACCTGAAATGCATGGGGGGAACAAAGAGGTGGACAAATAGAACTAGTTTTGAAAAATATTTTTGAACACACATATAGGTATGCACAGGTATGATACAATACTCCTAAGAATATGGTCTCAAGATGATTTTAAAAGCATGAAATATTATATGATTTAGGGGCATTTCACCTGTTTTTAAAATCAGGACCTAAACTACCTTTCTGCCACACCGCTTTGGTGGCTGCAGCTTTTATGTCTGTTGGTATTAAGGGTATCTCAAAGAGCAAATGTTACCTGGGGTAGTCTGTCCATCTCAGAACCCCATCGAAACCTCTGTGTCATCTCCCAAGTCTTGTACAAGCCCCAGCAAAGACTTTCCCGAATAACAGGAATCACCAGATGAACAGTTTTCTGATTGCTTTTCACTTGTGGGGCAAGGCAAAACAATTTTGATCAAGAATGTGCAATGCAGTTTTTCTCAGTAGAGATTCTGTGGTATTAACCAGCTTTGCCTCTATGACTTCGCCATCTTGAAAGTTTCTTTTAAAAAGAAGTCAGTATGCAATTTATTCACTGACCTATATAAATCTAATTTCCACAAGTTGAGTCTTGCATTATTTATTTACGAGAAAAAGGCAAAAGTTCAAAAAACCCCATTCTAACAGAATAATCTCATCCTTAAAATGGAAAAAATTAACTTTGAGGTATTTTGATAAGCAATTCCTGGAGTCATGGCCAAAAAATTAACCCATGAAAAGGAAGTCTAGCACAGAAAGGGCACGTAACCACTTGACATGGTGATTCCATACAGCACTGTTAAAAATCTACACACTGTATGACCACATCTTTTTTCCTCCCTCCTCCTCCTAATGATGTAGTAAAATATATGTAAGACGCCATGCAACACTTTATTTTATTACAAGAGATTACTTGGAGTGACTGGAAACCTCTCATGTTAATTATGGCACTTTCTGATGTGGAGCTGCACAGAGAATGCACACAGCTTACACAGCAGAGGGGAAGGATGAATTGATACACTCTCTTGGGTTAGGACTGAGTCTTAATTTATAAATATCAGTCACTGATGATACAGAATGCACCTTGCTGAGAACAGCTGCCAAATAACCATTTTCTATAAGTATGAGTAACACCCAACAGAAGATCCATGGCTCCAAACCCTTAAGATACTCCTGACCTGGTAATGGCCTTCATGTTATCTCACACTTGTTTCCCTATCCCATCTCAGTCAGTGACTATGGGAAGCCACTGAGCCTTGTTTAGGTAAGAGAAATGCAAGGTGGGGACTGGGAGTGTACAAAGTGTTGGGAGCTGCCCAGGATGAACAGCACACACACCATGAACAGGGGCAGCAAAATGAAGTGACTTCTACTAGCTCAGAAAACTTGCTGCTTTCAAGCTCTCTCAGCTTTTAGAAGCTGGCTGTTAGCTCTTATATTGGCATTACAGGACTGAAAAACCCACATTCAAATGTAATTAATTCTTTAACAGTCAGACATCTTGAAATACAATGAAAACTGTGGTCAGCTTTGTTCATATCAGCCCTTGAACAAAACAGTTCTGCCACTCAATCCAATGTTGCTTTTTCTACTTGCTTCTCAGTTTCATCTTACATTTCTTACATCCCACATTTTCACAGTTAGTCTGAAAAAGAAATTATCACTACGAGAGATAATGCCCCCATCTCTCTATATAGGATTTACATGCACTTCTATCAAGTTCTACCCATATTATTAGATACAAATATTACTCATTTCTAGACTGAGTGCTAGAGGTTCTGTCAAATCCAGA
Source organism: Hafferia zeledoni (assembly GCA_035583235.1). Taxonomy (NCBI): domain Eukaryota; kingdom Metazoa; phylum Chordata; class Aves; order Passeriformes; family Thamnophilidae; genus Hafferia; species Hafferia zeledoni. The sequence continues at coordinate 2,935,745 of JAWWEV010000167.1, read as the reverse complement.
CAATATGGTTTTCTCAAATAATTACTGTCAATGACTACACTCTTATCCTCCTAAAGTTCTACTGCTGTTAGTAAATGTCACACATAGTTTAGCCATTGAAAGTGGTCAGTACACACATACCAAGAAGTAATTATATGTGCATTTCATTTGCAGCTGTTTCTACTGATGATTTACAAATCTGAAGACAAAAGGTGGTCAGAACATCAACACTTTCTGTACACAGAAAACAGTATTTTCACCGAATGACATTTTTAAACAAAATTGGGGCATTAAGTAGAAAAACCTAAATTGCTAAGTTTTTCTCAGTAAAAAGGGTATGGATATATTCAAATGAGGTTATAACTTTAAACACAAACACTTTCTTCTTTGAAATCAGTACTGAAAAAACTATATTGTAATTGTAGCCATACAAAATGTTTATTATATTACAAATTTTTTGTACACTGTATTTTCACTTTATCATCGCTTTGTGCTCAGACAGTATAAATATTACAGCATGATTTTTCTTTCCCAGGAATGTCCTCACCGTTTTGATATAATCTTACTTTGTACTTAAAAAAAAATACAGAAACATATTACAAACAGGATAAAAAGGCATTACGAATGAAAAAGGTAATATGGTTTTGTGAATAAAGTGCACCACAATGGTTTCAGAGAGATGGTTCAGGAAATATTCAATAGACTGAACATCATTGATAACAATACTGAACAAAATTGATTTTGAAAGTCTAACAGGTCTTCCTTACCAGTATGAAGAGTACTTTGTTTAACTTTACTGAAATGTTTTTTGGGTTTTTTTCTAGAAGACTATTTAAATGCTTTTGTTTGGAGTTGTTCTGTTTTCTGTAGGCACTCAAACCCTGTACATCTCTGTAATAGCCAGAATTTTTAAATTCCAGTATGGCAAGATATATGATTCATCATGTCAGATACATGAGACTTTGTCCTCCCACATTTTTCAACAGAACTATTAAATTGCTAAAATTTAAGAATGGGAACAGATTTACCAACAGATCTAAGTGTCCCAAAGATGCTGTTTAAAATTAGTATGTCCTTCCTCCTGTGACTGTTTGGGGAATACACCGTAACATTCCCCTTCCCAGCTCTATGGCCTCAGCACCTCCATCCGTGTGGTCCCTGCTGCTTCCAGACTTCCAGCTTTAGCATAAAGCTGCAAAACAGGAGTCTAAGACACAGAAATTTATTTCACAGCTCATCTCACTCCCATTGCATAGAAGGGCCTATTTACTTGCAAAATTTCACTGAGCTAATTAGATTAAAGAATCACTGAAAAAATGAGATGGTAAAGCCGATGGAAAATGTGGCTCATACACCTTAGCATAGATTTCGCTTCCCAAGTCAGGTTAAGCCAGTTATGAACCAGCCTAGGCTAAATTAAAGTGAGCAGCTCTTCCATTATGTCTGCACTTACATTACAGTGATCCAAATGACAGAAAAATAAGCAGAATGCTGTTCCAGGGGTTCTAGAGACATTCGTACATAGAGACGAAGCCTAATGGAGAAACTCAGCCTTGCTCTCAAGCCAATGAAGCTCCCACTGAAGCCAATCCTTTTATGGCACACTGAGTTTGGCCCAGCATTTCTCAATATTCTAAAGTGGGATGTTCTCAGGCAGCTATTAATTTAAAACAGTTTGGCCATATTGTGTTACACTGATAAGATCAGTATTATTTAGTTGACAGGTAACTGAGACAGCAGTCACTCTTTACTAGACTTGTATTTATATGTAAGATTGAGTTTCTTTGGTTGTTTAGTATCCAAGTCACTCAAATGTGTATTTTTGTACTCCAGACATAGCATGTTTATATCGATCATTAAAATTACCAGGACTTTTTTTTTTTTCCCACTTGGTTTATGGAAATTTTTTCTGACTATAGCAGACTAGTCACATATAAATATACAGCACATATATACATAGAAATTACAAAAATACATTTTATTTATATCTGATTTTAAATAATAAAAATGAAATTTCACATTTATTGAAAGATTAACTAGGATTCCAAAGGCTTCTGCAATATTTCAGGTATTGGAGCAGAAGATACCTGGATATTCTAGGATAACTATGTATCACAGTCTCAGTCAGGGTTTATAATATAATTATTAGGGGGAAAATAGCTCTGCTTTAAAAGATTGTGCTTCATCAATTTCTGCTTCTATCCTATATTCTAGTCTTCTCTCTTCTTTCAATTTACTGGTGGCCAAAAAGCTAAACCAAGTTCCCTTTCTCACATCAGTAAAGACCAAAGAAACTCAGGGAAATGAAATGATCAGACAAAACAGTAATTGAGGATAACTAAGTAACTTATTGAAATGAAGGACATTACCTTTAATTCCCGTTGACATCAAACACGCCCAACACAACAGAGTTTGCAACACCTTCAGTTCCCAAAGCTAATTGCTGAAGGAACTGAAAACAATTGCTCATGGTCTCCAAATAGTTTGCACAACTGCAAAATATTAACTACTGTCCCATTTAACCGGTTTGGTTTTCTTTTGGGATTGGATTCATACCACAATGCAGCTTAACAATCAGTGACCTTTATCTTGCACAATATAAAGTCAGCATCATTTCTGGCAATGCTCTCTTTTTCACAGAACATTAGTATTTTTGTTAATCCATGTAACCATTAACTTTATTTACATGTTAATATAATAATTAGTTCCTCTACATTCAGAACTTCCTAGGTGCGCATTCACTGTTCCAGTGTCATCAAAATCACCTGCAGCTCCAGGTAGCACTTCCTGACATCACTTTAGTAGATAGCATTGCTTTAGAAAGAATAAAAAGCACTGTGTTGAACAGAGGGGGGTTTTGTCCAAGCAGGTGTATTCGTTTTTCCAGGCTGGAAAAAGTTAAAGGTCTCAGGTTTACCAGCTTCACATGCATTCACAGAGTGAAAAGTCCGATTATAGAGCAAATGGGAATAACCTTTTCTCATTTCTCTTGTAAGCTTTTAGCACCAATATCCTTTTTGTTGGCCCTTCGTGTATTGTGTTCTCTCACGTAGAAAAAAGTCTCCACCATAACTCATCAGTGGCACTGATGGACAAGGTAACTACCAATTATCAAAATATCACTGACCTTCCCCACAGTCCTCTCCTATTTTACCTCCTTGTACTGTTAATAGAATGAAAAGAATCAGAGCTATTTACAGGACGTTATTTGTATTACCTACTCATCTTGAATTCTTCTGGTTTGAATGCAGTCTCTGCAATGAAAAGGCTGAATGGCTCCACATTGCTGAATCAGCATCCCTTATACAACATCCTGCAGCAAACCACTGACAGGGCCACCACCATGCTGGCCAGGACCTTTAGTGTTCTATGGTATTTTCTTCTTTAATCAAGGTTTTGACATGCAGAAGTTATTTTCAGCAGCTCTACCTTCGGGCCTGCAAATGAAGCGTCGTGTGGCACAGACATGTTCAGCAGCATCTTCAGTGATGATGGGTCACAATACGACAGCAAAGTGACAAACAATTGCATGTGGTCAATCTTATCCATAGGAAACAGCTTCCTGGCAGCGTTTCCTTAGCTGGCAAGCAAGGTTACGTATCTTCAGAGTCCTGTTGCTCTACTTTAAGTCATTTCATGGTGTTGACTTTTCAGACAGATTAAAATGCCATCACTTTGGTACAATGCATGGCAAGTTTGTAACTGAAAATCACAGGAGACACTTCCTTGGCTACCCCCACGTTGCAAGATACAAACACTGTGCACAAAAGATATTACACTTGGAACTCAAACATGTCTGTCTGCTTCTTGGCCAGTTTAGCCACTTCTTCCCTTATGGCCTTTACGAGGGCAGCTGTGGAGATGTTGGTGAGAGGCGCATCCGAGGGGTCATTTTCCGTCAGGCTCTGCTGAGAGGCCGCCGTGGATGGCAGGGGAGCCTGTTCCAGGCTGGGGTGCATGGCCTGCTGGCTGTACTGCCGAGGCAGCCGCGACGGCGAGTTGTGTTGGTACCGTGGCCTCGGGTAAGCCTCGATGTATCCAGGAAGGGGAACCTGGAGAGAATTGGAATTACACAAAATTACAGGGAACAATTGATCCGTGGTGCCACCTGCCAGGTAACACAAACCTCCCCATGGCAAAGTTGGGTGGAATACATGGGAGCATATGAAGAGAATGCAAACCTCATAATCCTAAACTTCTGCTTACAAATGTGTAATTTGGCATGTGCCATTTAAGCATGTGACAAGGTACCCAGTGCTCAACTCCCAGCCGTGGCAGCAAAACCACCACCAATGCAAGGAAAACACTGCACGTCCTCATTTATCATCACCTCAAGTCAAAAGGAAGACGTTTTTCCTGAAAGTGTGTTCTCTGCTTCCCATTCCTCCTAAACCTTTCAGTTTTAAACAGACAGCATGACTGCATTTCAGGACACCAAAAAGCCTAGAACAGAAAAGCAGTGTTTGCTGATTTGCAGCCACCATCTAATCCAAATCAACCAAGTCTCTGGTGTCACTGTTCCTAACAGAAACTCATCAGATCCAGACAACAGGGATAAGCTCAGGTATCCTGACTTGGAAATTCAAGACTGGAAAAGATGTTTGACTTCTCAGAAATATCGGGATTTCCAGCCACATTTAACAGAATTGCATGGGGGATTCATAATTTTACTCTGTTGCAACTTCACTGATTTCAGCCCCATTTACACCAGCTAAAACAAAAATAATAATGTACGTCCTTTAGTCACTGTGTGAGTTTAAATTTCTTCCAAAAATCCATGAACTACAATACCAGTCTTTATAGTACTCAGAAGATTTCGATGCATTACATAAAAACAGTATTTCTGTTTTCCAGAAGTCTATAAAACAGGAATATGAAGATCTTAATTTTGAAGAAAGCTTGATGTTTAAAGCCTTGACCACTAGGAGTTACAGACATGGTTTGCAACCTTGGATATCCATCAAGTGATGAAGAGAATGTCAAACACATTCAGTATGGTATGATGAGACAAACATAGGAAAGAGGCATGATATGAAAGTGATCATCAGATGCAGGCACCTCTGTTTAGTTTACAATAGGTCATCCAAAAGACCGTTTCAGTAGTACAGCATGTGAGCACACCACTAGAGGCCACCAGGTACTGATTTCTCTAAGCAGCATTCAGCAATCTGAAAAGTAAGTGCTGTGTTGGATACATTTGCCTTCTCCCACAAAACTTAGTGCTTCAGCACTTACCATTTCACTCAGATAATAATGTATTATAGTAAATTAAGTTTCCTCTGTTCCTTTTTTTACAGTCCAGACTAGTAGAAATGCATGCAAAGTAAAGAATTTTCATCTTACAGGTATTAAGCCTCTGTTATTAACTGTAACAAGATCTTGGAAGTATGATCAAGATTCAGTCTAGAGGCTCAGAAACCAGAACCTCAAACTCTTGAGTACTACTGAGAAAACCTGAATATTACTTTTACTTTTAAAGTATTATCTTTATACTCTCCACCTTTATTCAGGCTTTCTGACCATGTTATGTTGTTAACAGTATTACTAGTTTGTCTAGTAATGATTGTCAAATAAAGACAATTTCTTGACAGATTTGCCTTCTTTGGGAGATGCAAATTCATTGTAGAAACTGCAGTGGTTTGGGTTTACATTTTTACTTCTTCTGCAATGCCACTGGAGGGCTGAAAATCTGAGTAACAAGAAGTTGTTAAAGCTCTGCAATGGGTAAGTAAAGTTAAAAGGGACATTTGTTTCCTTTGAACTCTGTATTGCCACAGTTATTTGTCAGACAGATTCTTGCAACCCTCTCCATCCCCCAGTGTATGGTCCACTGGCACCAACTGCACTTCCCACCTCTTTCCCGAAAGCCAAGGAAACCCACAAGAGAGTTACACTCTTCTCCTTCCAGAGGAAGGAACTGGGGACTGGAGAAGTGATATCTGACTCTTTTTTTCCTGGGACTGCAGCCAGGAGTAGGAATATAAAAGGAAAAAAGAAGGGGAGACATGTAAAATACTTTTCCTAATCTGTTTCGTAGCTTCTTTTCTTCTTGAAGAAAAAGCTTAAAATAAGATACAGGCCTCCTGGATTTAAAATGTCAGTAAGGTTAAAAACACACACACAGAGAAATAATTAACCAACAAAAACAACCACCAAAACAACAAAAAAAGGAAAATAATGCTTTGCATGCTTTAAAAGGCAGCTGTGAGAAGGAAATCTATAGAATAGCATCACAAGCCTCCAGGTGTCAGGGGCACTTCAGCAGGTGTGCTCAGCTTACAGAGGAACATCTTTTTTTTTATTGACAGTTCAGCCTACAAATTCAGACTTGCATCTCAAAGTCATACCAAATTCTTTTCCTCACAGGCACCAGAACCAGTAATAAAGATGTGACAACAAATAGGAGCGTTTATAGGACCGTGTGGTCTCTTGCTTAGCTGCTCAAAGCCAACTTAGACTTCAATTGCAATCCATTAAAATATTCTGTTGATGATCTGCACAAAGAAATAGGATCTATCTCCCATTTTTTTTAGCTGCAGTGGTTCTGCATAAATACCAGATGTGAGCTCAAGCAGTAGAATGTGATCTTTTTTTCCTAGTGGAGAAAAAGCTCTACATTTGAGAAATTGTTTCAAACATGATAAACTACTGCAATTCATTTTAGGATGTTTCAACTTCAATTCTTTCAAATGTAGGTTTACTTTGGGCTAAAAATTACATCTGTTCCAGTCTAAGATTGTTCAATTAATTATTTAATTTATGATCTGTCACTCCAGCCTGCTGGAGGACTCGAAACACTGTACAGGAGGGCTGCAGCAGTGTAGAGCCAGGATTCCAGAGCCAGGCTGTCTCGAGAGAAGCCCCAAGGAGGGAAAGATGCTGCCGAGCTTTCAAACAGCACAAGGCCACCTTGAGAGGCAGCATCACCTTCTCCTGCCATGTGTCTATCCCAATATTTAATCTCTGTCTTGGGAAAGAAAAATGTTATCTAAGCCACCAACTTTAAACACATGCCTGACCCCAACCTAGTGAATGATTTCGCTCTCTGAAGACCTTGCTTACAGTCATGTGATGGACAGCTGAAGTTTCTACACCTTCTCTTAGGGCTTTTCACTACTAGAGATTATTCCCATTCAAGGAAAAATTATCCTTACCAGATTCTCTGCTGATCACCTAAGACACCTTAAAACACCTCCTGTGCAAATCACAGCAAAGCAGTTAGAAAAGCAGGATGCTTACTGAGTCTGCCCACTGCCCTGGCAGTTCATTCTCTCCAGCATAGGGCACCCAGGCTTGGTTCCTGTAGGCGGTGGGTGGTGTTGGGATAAAATAGCCCGTGAAGCCAGGTCGGTTTGCTGCTGGAATGGCAAACACTGCTGGTACTGTATTTCCTGTTAAATAAGAGTATACATAATTAATAGCTGAGATTTTGGGCTATAAATGAAAAGGTAACACTATAAAACAACTGGGCTCAACAGTAGTTTGTTGGGTTTGGTTGGGGGTCTTGGAGGGGTTTTTTGTGAGAATATGATCACCACTAGTTGTCTGAAAGGCTCCCACCATCTGACTACAGCATCTCTATGATGGGAAATACTGGAAAAGGCAAGATTTGCAGTTGTCCTCATAAACATGTACAGCCCTCAGGTACACAGGAGGACTTAGTCCTTAGGACTTGATCCTTCTAACAACTGATCTTCATCAAAATTTTGAATCATTAGAGAAAAGGCTTTTTTTCCCCTTACATTTGCTTCCTTTGTTCAGTTTTTAGCTGTTGTCACCATGGTTTTAAGTATAATGCACCTTTCTTTTCACAGTTTATGCAGTCTCTCTTAACATCTCTAGGCACAAAACCTACACAAATGAGTGACTGATATGTTTAGCAGGCTGTACCCTCAACAACTCCCTCATAAAACTTCATTGCTTCTCTAAATATACGAAGGTTCTGCCTGCTCAATTCCTCTCCCAGGAACAGTCTATGAATAAACTACACAGGAATAAACTGCAATAAACTACACAGCTACATCTTCAATAAATATTTCCAAGGGAATTTGTTGACACCAAATCTAGTTTATCATGTCATGATCAAGATGCGTGCACAGGGATGCCCAGGAAGCTGCCCACTAAAATTCACACTAATTTGTGTAGAAGAAACCAGCCATCCTAGCATAAGTTTCAGCCAAGTCTCTGAGCATGGTTACATCTGCTTTCAGGTAGGGCTTATTCCTGTGGCTCACTGAGATGCTAAGAACAAACAATGTGGTTCTTGCTGCAGTTACAGAGGTGATCCACAGGCCATAACTAGGCTGTCTGGAAGACCAGCCATGTGCTCCCACTATTTCCCTTGAGATTTTCTGTCATACTCAATTTATTTGCCAAGTTTAGGATAGAATATAAACAACTTGCTTGTCCAGTAATTCTTCCTTCCTCCAGTGTCTATTTACATGCAAAGACAGACTCCAGTAGTGCACCACTACTGCACTGAGGTCAAAATCCTCACTCCTAAATCCTGGGTGGGAGAGCTGTATCTCATCTTTATCCATTAGTAAACAAAGCACGTGTACAGTATGATTTGAGTATTAAGTTATAATACATGGACATGTATTTTACTTTGCAGATTCACATAATATAGCAAAAATAGCATCCTTTATGTGAAAGCAGAAGAGGCAGTAACCCCGTAAGAACACAAAAAAGTACAACTCAAACATTTTTCACTGTAGAATAAAAGCACAGTCAAGTTATATATGTGGGCAGATTCTCTCTACTGGAATCAGTGCAGAGAAAACACAATTTCTCTCCCTTCAAACTGCACATCATTTGCATATTGCTGCTAATTGCTCTCAGAAGATATGATACCACTCTGTGGAAAAAAACTGCAAGACATTCTCCTGAAATTCATACAGAGTATAATTAAATTAGCATCAATTACTGGCTGCTTCAAATATTTGTCCCCCAGAATGTCATTTACAGCCCTGCCACATTTTGGCTCCTGAACAATCTATGAGAGGGTTATGCTGTTCTCCTCTGACAGATGCTGCAGACACTCTGCACAGGCACAGGCACAGAGACACAAAGGCCCAACCAGTGACATCCATCCCCAAAGCAGTGTCCACAAACACAGATTTATTGTTTCTCAACGACCTCTCATGCAGAGCCTGGCCAGAAGTGCTCTGGATGCAATCAGGGTATGCAAAGAGGAGAAAAATGTATTTTGTAGCATGTTCATTTTCAGAGCAGAAACAAATGATCTGTTTTCTACTGTGAGGGACTAAGCTTTCCTTCTGACTTTGGGGTGTAGTGCCTTTTCACCTGTGTCAGGATGCTGGAGTGAGCCCTCAGAGAAGCAGTCACCACGGAATTACTGTGAACCAGTGGGATCTACAATGGGTGCCTACACTGCAATAGCCACTGGGCATCTCACAGGACCTCTATCCCAATTCCTCCCGCCCCTTGGTTTGGAAGGAGGTGGGCTAAGAGAAGAGGTGTGGGCCACCCTGGTCCTTTCCAGGTCATAAACAGCACAAGGGTTGCTATTTTAAATGAGTTAGCAAGGCTGGAAATAAGTAATTCTTCAGACATGTACAGAGAAGAAAGTGGTGCTCCTGTACATGACACATGGGCTCTACATCAAAACACTCCTGTAATTTAACCACAGCAAAATGAGCTACTATTCAAAATGAACAACCAATTAGCTGATGTAATACCTTATCCTAAATTATTATTATCATAACATCATTATCTTAGAGCTGATGTTGGGCTGCATTAGGACGTTACATTCCAGGTCAGCATCTCCAGCAGTATTTCTTCATGTGTTGGGAAAATAAAAACTTCTTTTCATATCAGAACATTAGAAACCTTGTATTACAGTTGCATGTTTCTCAGAACTCCCCTTGTCGTTCCCTGCCTGTATTACAGCCTTTTGTAGCACCTGCCATATATGAAAGTTTCCTCCAGCTACTCCCAGAATTATTCTGGCAAACTCCATGATAGGCACAAAGGTCACTTTATCTCTGCTGAAATACAGCCCCTCTTGAGCAGTAGGACAACACACCTGATTTTAACATACATCAATAAAATCTCCCCATCACTGGAACTCCCAGAAAAGCATATGCCACAGATCACATTACTGGAACAGCTCTTGGTACTGTGGCATATTTTATAGCTTGAAATGATTTAAAATGAGAGGGTGAGCATCTGCTCTTTTCAGATTCACATGCACCATTTCCAGAAGGTATGACAATAAGTGTGAGTAGAATGGATCCTTCAAACCCACTGTACTTAATTAATTGACAACACATTTGCATATCCACATTATTATTCCCAGTAGATGATGTTGAAGACAAGGCAGGTAACTATTACACTTCTGAGGAAGCCAAGAAAGAAATTTTTCTGACAGATTAACAGAGCAACATCTAATAAACCTTGTAATTTCACAACTTTGAACTGACAATGCAAAATTCTTTCGAATTTGGTAAGCTCTTTATATAAATCTTCAAGAATAAGCTATTTCAAGTATTTTTCCAGCTGTTATCCAGATACCATCAACACAGTGTATCAGCTGCATCTCATGATTAAATCAATTAATTCATAAACAAAATTTGCATCAAAAGGACCAGGAACTGATTAGGCCTTTAAAACTGGGACTATCAGACCCAAAACAAGTTCTGCACTTGGGCAGGAACTATATTCTCCAAAACAGAAGGTGCGATGAGCGAACAGATTACCTTTGACTATGCCAAAGCACCACTGCCTTGTGTTCTGAAGGGAAGGGACACATACTTGCAACTTACCCCCCTCAGTAGCCCACTGTTAGGGTAAGAGTTAAGTTTCTCCAGAGGAAATAGGGAGTCATAAAACTCATCCCACAGAGAGGCTGGAAAACCTCAGTCTCTCTAAAGCTATTATGTCCACTTGTTTTCCTCCCCTTTCCGAAACGCCGAGCTGAGCTGAGTGCCATTCAGCCTCCTTGGCAGAACAACTTACAGCTCCATTGTACATCCCCTGTTTTCAAGCACTTGGATTGATATTCTTGACTGATAAAACAATGGAAGGGTCAAACCCATTTCTCTCCCACTTTGCTTGGTTTATACATGGTGCAAAGTTCACAGAGAAGTCCCAGTACTGCAACTTCTGCTTTTGCCACCAATACCCTCCACACCAGCCCTAAAAACGCTACTGGATTTTGTGGTGCAGTTGAGCAGTTTTACTGAGCTTTAATAATTCAGAGTTCTGAATAGTGAGCCAGCAGAATGCCAAAGAACATGTGGGACATTACTGCTGGATCTCACCTTCAGTAAAGACCATTTCCTGGTGCTTCTGAGGGATGAGTATTTTACTGTGCAGCTGATGCTGCATTTACAAAGAGCCAGGCAATCCTTTGTAGGTCTCCTTCAGCTGCACCAGGAAAAACCCCACCTAATACAGTCTTTCTCCAAATAATCATCCATATTTGCTATATCCCATACATCACTCATATCCAAAATAATATATAAGGCTCTCAAAGCTGCAAGTTGGATCTGCATTAATTTTTCACCTGAGTGAAAAGCTGATTGATCAAGTGGACCAACAGACATTGGAGCTCTCGAACCAGGTGCAAAAGGTGTCTGATCATGATGCTGGGCCTGATCTACTCCACTGGACTCAGGTATTCTCACTTTGCTGCCAATATCTGATGTAGACCTGTGCATCAGGAAAGAAAAAAACCAAAAACTTTTGTCATTCTGACCTACAGGTAAGACTTATAGCCCATATATGCCTATCAGGTAGAGTAGGACAAGCCAGGTAGGAATGAGCTATCCAATTTTGCTCTGGCACAACAGAAGTCTGGAGAACAACTGGAAAACAGTATGTCTAGAGAAATTTGAAAACAGCTTCTCTAACCTGGTCACTATTTTGCCAAAGCATGTTATTACATCGTATAGAGCCTTTAATTGCTGCTTCAAACAAACACCTGTGAAATACAACACAAAAAAATGAAGCTTTACCATAATTTACCAATTCAAGGCTGTAGACAGCACCATGTCCCTACAGTATATATGACATTGTGTCATATATTAGGAATCTACTGTGGTAAATAACATTAACTGCATTTGGGAAGTATTAACATATTCGAAAATGGTGTGTCCCAGTTGCTTCAGAGTTCAAGTGCAATGGGTGAACAAGAAGATGTCCACATTCAATATGCCATATCCTGAATATTTTGATGCAGTTAACAGCATCATAAGCAGCCACTCAGAAATGTTTCCTTTGGCCTCCCCAGCTCTTCACAGGCCTGTGGTGCCTCAGACTGCAGCTGGCACCAGGCAGGACCCACCAACACACCACTGAGGGCTACAGGAGCTCCTCCACCACCCAAGGGCAAAAATTGCTTGAAATGCATTTTATTGAGTGCCTTACTGCGAGGAAGAGCCAAAAGGAACATGCTGAGCTGAGGCAATGAGACTTTGGCACATATCTGGCTTCAGATATGCTGGTATGAGATCTCTTAGAGCTGGGCAGATTTCCCCAGACCCCAGGGTACTAAGCACCTTGCAATTCATCCCTATCCTGCTGTAAATCCTTACTATACAGAAAAGCAGCATAGGGATGGTGTGAATTATCCACCACACACCCTCAATCTGACAGATCATTATGTGAGCTGAGGCAAACATGCTTTAAAAGAAATCACAGCCTGCATTTCCTGGTTTTATTGAAGCAGATTAGCTAATAGAAGAGAAAATTCATTGTTATTTCTTTTTGTGTTGAAATGAAATAAACTCAACATGTTTCTAATTTCATGAATGTGTCTTTTAAGTGCCCCTTCAGGGTTTGCTCCAGTTCTTATTACAACAGTGGTTTGCAGAGATCATACCTAAAATAAAATAAAAGGTAAATACCTCCTGAGAGAGGCAACAGCCACAGGACCCGTTCTGGGAGGGACAGGAGGGGGAGGAGAACCCATTACCATCTCAGGAAGCTGAGAAAATCTATAAGCCTGTAACAGAGAAAAACAAGTATTTTCTGAAACACCAGCTGATCTTAGTCAAAGTAAAAACCAAAAGAAAGTCAGAAATTAAGTACCTGCTCCGTGTGCCATTCAACAAGAAGCTAAGTTTTTGGGGCATCAGCAGTAATTGCATGCAATTTAGAATTTACAGTGCTTTGGGGATTTTAGAATGTGGAAGAAAACCTGACCAAATGAGTTTAGAGACAAGATGAAGTCTAATTAAAATAAAATGCATTCAACTCCCTCTCTGTGACATTTGTAACCTGCTGACAAAGCAGACCTGTTATGATTATGTGAGACTCAACAGCTGCTTTGGACCACAGGAAAAGACCTCAGTATCTTCACTTCCTCCAGGAAGAAAGTACTTTAAAGATTCAGAAAGCATCCTCAGAACAGCAGGTAGTGAGGTGAAACCGCCTGTGAGCAATCCATATTTCAACCTCTTCCTTTCAGCCCTCAAGAGATGAAAAGAAAATTCTTCACAAAAACCCCAAGCTCTGTAACTTTCTAACAGAGCAACAAAGGCCTCAAACAGTTGTGAAAAGCCAGACTGATGCAGAGGAACACAGGACCAACCCACCAAGTCACAAAACTAAGCAACTTGCCCAGAGTAATTCTGAGTTTCATCACTAATACATGAGGAGTGAGTAATCATGGGCATGAAACCCAGGACACTCCAGAAATTTCCCTTCTAAATTCCTTGTAATGCTACAGATTAGAGGCCATAGCTTTGCTAAATATGCTTAAAGACAGAGGAATGATACCTCATGAGTGTTTCATTGGTACTTTTCACAGTATGGGTGAGGCTTTTGTTTTCTTTGGTTCTTGCTTGTTTGTTTGTTTGTCTTAGGAGGGGTTGCTGCTTGTTTTATTGTTTGTGATTTTTTTTTTAATTATGCTTTTCCTGACGATGCTTCAAAGGAAAGCACAGGATTAATGATAAAATAAGAGCAATAACAGCTAACAAATTTTGGGAAGGCATTTTGACAATAAAATGGTGGAACTTTGGCCCTCTAAACAAGAGGTATCTGGCTGATCCCCAGCAAAGCTCCCTCTATAAACAGCAGGGCAAGTTAAAAACACATTCCCATGGGATGAGTCACGCTCTATCTCCTGCCTGTAGAAAAAGCCTACAGGATTTACATGATTAGTTCAGACTTAACACCTACATTTAGGTTTGAATTTGGCAATCTAAATCCCACACTACGTATCAGAAAACATCATCTTTCAGTGATCATCTTTTAAAATTACACATTGAGACCATATTCCAATACCTTCATTCTCAAATACCTGCAAAACTGGGTTAACAAAGAGGAAAGGTAATTTATCAAACACTGACTTTTGATGTCAGTGTCTCCAAGGGAAAAGCAATACAGGCCAAGCATCTTTCTCCCTCCTCTCACTGCCACCCCTTCTAAAGCAGGGTAGAAACCCTCAAAGGCATGTCTGTGAAAATCAGTTTTTCTTTCATGCCACCTACAAGTCTCCCAGTATTTACTTTCACCATGCTGCCATGATATTTAAAGAATTTCTACATTTAGGTAAGGAAAACGGAAACTAAAAAGGCACTGGTACATTTCTTAGCCAGGGGTTGGAAATACTGATTTTTAATGAAAGAACTGTAAAGAAAAAAACAAATGTTATTTGCATCAAAGAAAACCTCAATTATATTTCTCTTAATAGTGCTGGATGTGAACTGGTCTGCAATGCCTCTTCTGCATCTCCAACGCTGGCAGCGCTCTCAGACTGAGCTGAACTTCCTTCTGGCTCCACAAGCCTTTCATCCCACATCTTGCTCTCAGCATGCATTTGTACCAAGTATGAAATCCTTTTTATTCCCCCTATTTTAAAGGAACAGCGCCATGAGATAACATTTCAGAGCAGAAAGTGACTCCAAGATACTGTTTAGCAGGGTAGGCAGAGACTCAGAGGTAGCTCTGGGTTTTCCCTTGTGTGGCAGTGGATGTGCTTTGGAATATGGACATCAAAGGAGGTATTTTAAGGGATCACAGTTCACAAACATGCTGTGACTTGCACTGAAAGTTTTATGGAAAAAAGTAAAAGAGAAAATCGAAGCATTTATTTTGCTGCTTACACAGGAGATGAACAATTTTGAGTGAGTGGCAATATTTTACTAATGGCTGGGCAGAGAGAATCCTGTTAGAGTGAAAAATCCTGTAAAAAGATCTGCTACACTATGCTGAGGAACAGTCAGTCCACGTGTTGAGCTTCCACACACACCAACGTGGTTACAAGAGGGAACTCCAGTAAAATTTCTACAATTTCTCCAGGGGGTTGGGGTATTATTGTTTTCCTGCATGCAGCACATAAATGGAAAAGCAATGCTCAGAAGTTAAATTAAACCAAAATTTCACTTGAGAGGCCTGTTCTAGATTTAGATGAGCCCTTAAGTTTTTGGCTAACAGGCATGATTGCAGAATTAAAGTGACCTCACACATCATTGTGAATCCAATCAGAGAGAAAAAAAAAACACAACCCAGCTGATATCACAGATTTTCCTAATTTTACACTGCAAAGTGAATTTATCCTTTTAAAAGGATCTCTTTGGTTTTTGCCTTTGGGCCCAGGATGATAAACCTGCTGGAAGATAAAGTCCAGCCACCAGCACCACTTGTCTTCTGCAACCCATGAGTGTAAGGCATCACCTCTCAGGATGCAGGGAGGAAAAGATAAATCACAGAATGGTTTGGGTTGGAAGGAACCTTAAAGATTATCTAGTTCTGACACTCCTGCCATGGGCAGGGAACCTTCCACCAGACCAGGTTGCCCAAAGCCCCATCCAGCCTGGCCTTGAACACTTTCAGGGATGAGGCAGCCACAACTTCTCTGGGGAACCTGTGCCAGGGCCTCACCCACCTCAGACTAAAGAATTCCTTCCCCATATCTAATCTAAACCTGCTCTCTGTCAATTTAAAGCCATTCCCTCTTGTCCTATCCCTCCATGACCTTGTTAAAAGTGCCTCTCCAGCTCTCTTATAGCCCCTTTAGGGACTGAAAGGGGCTCTAAGGTCTCCCTGGAGCCTTTTCTTCCCAGGCTGAACAACCCCAGCTCTCTCAGCCTGTCTTCACAGGCCAGCACAAATAACTATAGGCTAAAGCAGAAACTTTGCAGTTGGCTTTAAGGCTACATTGCCCTGGTTGCAATATTTAAATATTTTTACCAGCTCCAACTCCCAGATTTGTCTTGGGTGAAATTATTCAATGTTGCCTTCTAATCACAGGAATATCCATCTCCTTACATCTCACCATGGGAATTTAAAAGGGCAGTGTCTTTGTTTACTCATTGAATGATTTAACTATTAAATTGCAGTCCAGGAATAACACAAACTTATTGATTTGGTTTTGCTTTAATAGCTGTCCTGTTTTATACTTAGCAGGTGTTATAGGAAGTGGCTGAATTTTGGTAAAATACCTCACTTTACCTCCGTTAAATGAAGAGAAGCTCTGAGGACGTGGATACATTATCAGTCACTCAGCCTGCAAGTCCTGGTCATCAGTGCCTGTTTATGGTGCTAGATCTCACTTTGGGACCCAGAGTTCTGTTACTCCCACTCCTCTTTCCAGAGCACTGAAGAGGAGAGATGGGAACTGGTCCAGCCTTGCAGTAAAGAGGGTTTTTTCCCTCTGGTCTTAGCTCTCTGCCTGACTCAGCTGGGCAAATTTCCAAAGCAGCAGTATGACCTGCCAAGGCAGAAGGCTGGCAGTCAGGCTTGTGTCACACACCCAGCACTGCAACTCCATCCTCCAGTCACAGCATCCCAGCTGGTACCAAGGACTCAGCCAAGTGTTACTCAGCACGTTTTTGCAGGCTCCAGAGCAACACTAAGGGTTTGCATTTCATTGGCTTTTCTCTGCCAAGAGAAGGTGTGAGTCCCATAAGAAAGAATCTGTTTTCACAGGTCACTCAATAGGCAGCCCAGAATCCAGGCATTTCCTCACAAGAGCTACAGATAATGTAGGTATTAACGTTAGCATGTAAAAAACCAACCAAACAAACAAAACACACAGAAGGCCTGAAAAGGGAAAAGGAAAAAGAAGATGCATGCACACTCTGGAGAGATACACAACTGCTTGATGGGGGGACTAGCCAAGAAGTTGACTGCAAGAAACCAAAGATCCGTAACTTGGAGGACACCTGAAGAAACAGAGACCTGAGGAGGGGTCCTGGACCACTGAAAGCAGATGGCACAAATACTTAGGGACAGAGGCCAACACAGAGATGGAGATTTGCATGCATAGTTTTGCTTTTGCCTCCATCTATTTAACATTTGTGCTTGACAAAGAGCATATCTGTGCTAGAAATCTTATGCAGCACTTGTATCACCCATGATATGCCTTGGCATTAGGTTTTATAAAACCTAAAGGTGCATTCAAGTTACTAGAAAGTTTGTGGGATCTTGTAAAAAGTTTAGTCTGGTGTAGCTGGGCTGTGAAGAGCCAGATCTCTGAAGGGGGTGATGCACTGAAGATCTTTATACTTGAACATCTAAAGACCAAACAGTAAAGCAAATTTGTTCCACCTAAGCAGCCCAAATGCTCTTGAATCCATATTTTGAATTATAATAGCATTATTTATGTTGAATTTTAATTGCTGCTAAGAACTGAACCCACTGAGCCTGGACACCTTCTCTGCCTGTTGTCCTACCCACTCCCACACATGTCCCAGCACGGCATCTCCCCCAGAGCATCCCAGGCAGGCAAATAGTTGCTAAGGTGCTGAGATGTAATTCCTCCATGTTTTTCCTACCCACAGGTCACTTCCCACACACATCTCAGCTGGGTATTTTCAAATACAATCCTCCAACCACATTTGAGAACAAACCAGAAAATGTTGTGGTTAAAGAACATGAAACTGATATGCAGAAAACTATGAACTACCAGCTCTTATCTGAAGTCCAGCAGCCTGTGCCTATCCTAACCTGAGGTGATCTTCAGGGAATTTAGCACTATCTTCAGAATGCCAGAAAGATAAGCAAATGCTTAAGGTCCCAAACATGCACATGATTTAGGAAAGTAATAATCTTAGAAAGAAAACAGTGAATCATTCACAAAAAAAAGTATGACTATTACACTTCTTAAAGACCTCTCACCATATTTTTAATTTCCTTTTAGAAAGATTCTTTGTAGTGTCAAACTAATTTGACTCCCCATTAGCTGTCTCTTGAGCTTTTAATCGAATTCTAACCCTAAAATATGATTATATGCTGTATGAAGTTCATTGGACCAATTTCAAAATGCCAGAAATAACCTTTAGCACAATTTAAATAGCGCCAGCCTGAACCTTTGCAGGCAGTGCCACTGGCTTTCAAGTATGTTAAGCATAGTTCAGAAGCAGTATCCCTTAATGTGTTTTTTATTGTCATAGAAGGAAGTCATAATGGTTACTTTGAACTGAGGACATTTTTCTGCATTATCCTCTTATTCTAGCCAGAGTAAAGGACTCAATTTGAAATGCAATCTTTGGGAAAAAAACCCAACACAACATTTCTGACAAAAAGCGCATGCCTTTAAATAGACAACTTTTCAGACTGATATTGTTATATGGGCTATTTCTCTTCTGTACTCCATTACCTCTGGTTCAGATTTGTATCTGACATATAAGGAAATATGTTGCTGAGTTTCACAATACCACGTGTGAGAACTCAGGGGTAGTTTCACAAGCCATGAGCATGCACAGTTCTACTGTGACTGCTGTCTAGACACCTATAAAATTCCATTAACGATTTCCACCCACGGATTTAAGTTCTTAATTCATTTATTACTTCTGTGAGGCAGGGACATGTTAGCTGCAATTTGAGGCTAGGAAATTAAGGATAAAGAGTGACTAGCTGCAATTTGAGCCTAAAAAATGAAGGATAAAGAGTGACTTTTAAGGTTAACCAACAATCCCATGGAATTAAATCTTCCCTAGAGTCCCAAGCCAATAGCTGTAACTGCAAGACTGTCAATAACAGCCCACATTTCAGGTCACTCCATTACACTTGCTTCACACTCTTGCTATGATGCTCTTTGTTGATGGACCTCTCCAGTGATGCAGAAGTGATGGTTTCATACCCAGCTGCTGACATAGCTGTTCTGTGAACCCCCACTGTTTCCTAACATGTATTCAGTGAACAGAAAGCAATATACAAACAAGATTTTTCTTTTGAACAGCTGTCTTGGGTTGAGCTGGCAAAACACCAACTGTCCAAGACAGAGAGAAAGGGTTCCTCCTCCCCCCAACCAGCTAAGGGAAAAAAGAAGAGGGAGAGGAAAAAAAAACCCTAAATCAGGTTTATGCTGAAAGTAACTACATGTATTTATTTCTGTCTGTCTTGGACAGTTGGCGTTTTGCCAGCTTAACCCAAGACAACAGCCCAGAGCTCAGTGCAGCTTATTCTTTCAAGCACAGTTTAGTCAAGCCAACCTTACTGTTAAAATAAATACTGAGTCTTTAAGGTGTATCTGTGTGACTTACCCATTCCCCATCTGCGAGAGACGTGTCTGGGTAAGCACGTACACATAATTATTTAATGTATAATTATTTACTGTAAGCACAGCTTTACATCTGGTTTTAAGCAGGTAAATGGGACTACTTAGAAAGAAACGTTGTCTCAGAGTGGAAATACCTTTATGATATTACTAAAGAGAAGCTTCACTTACTGGTCTTGGCAAGCTGTACTGATACATGTCTGGTCTGTACGTGGGTACCCACTGTACCCCCGCTCTAGGCCGGGTCATGGTGCCCGGCGCGCTGGTCACCACCTCTGAGTAGGGCAGGTGTGGAGCTGAGCCGTACGAGTCCTGCCTGCTCGGGGCTCCGTGGCCTGCAGAGGCCAAGCTGAAAGCCTCTTCCAAGAGCATGTGCATCTGCTGGCGAACCTCGTCAATGGAGGGCTGAGAACTTAAAGTCGAGGTCTCCGAGTGGCCTTTGGCCTGCCGGGACCTGCTGTAATTCCGAGGCTCGTTGACACGGTCAACATTTGTTTCTTCTATAATTTCAGGCTCAGTCTGTTGGGGGGAATAAAAGCATGTATATGTAGAAAGCTTTACAAGACAGTACATTCTCAAACACAGATGTAACACAGACAAAGTCAGGAACTGTGACAATGTAGACACATGACAATTATTGGAAAGGAGTGGTGCGATGCAGGGGATTATAATACCTTTTTGTAGCCTACATTGTTTGCTGGGAAAACTAGCAGGGACACTCTGCAGCAGATTAAATTGTCAATGACTCTCTTAAGAACAATTAGAATTAATGTCTGAATTCTTTTCTTAGTTGTGTCAATGGGAGCACAACTGTGCCAGGAAGAGTATGGTTCCCTAAATAGCACCATCACTATGAAGGACCCCTTACAAAGGGACTGCTTATTACAGCTACAGAGACTGACGTTTCTTTGTTCATTCTGTCAGATTTCAGAAAAATTAAAGTTCAGTTTTTCTGACTTTCTAACCCAGTGAGGATCCCTAACAATGACACCACAAACTAGGTCCTGTCCCTTGCAGAGAACACCATGACCCAGCTCGGTCATCTTACCCAGCCACCAAACAGGAATTACACAGATATTTATGCAAAGTTAATGTGGGAACAGTGAATGAAGCACATACTCTAATGAGCAGACAGGACTTGAGCAGCTTAACTTGAAGGGTTACTCCTGGGGTAATTAATTCTGTACAGATAGGTACAAACATAAACTTTCTGGATATTTTTGCCTGTAACTCCATCACAGGAAAAAAATCTTCATATTGCAAGAACTTGACAGTGAAATACCACATTACATTTATATTTTGTAAGATTAGTTTTACAGCTCATAGTTTTAAAAATATATATTTTAAACCAGGAACCTAAACCAGCAACTGATTCCTTACAGATCTTTAAATATCTGTAAAATGGATTTAAGATGCTAGGATAACTGGAATGAACAATAGGATATGTACTGTCTTCTATATATAGCATGAGGTTAGAACTGTGCTAGTGTTTAAAATAGCCACAAATAAAAGAATACAACAGGATGTTCTTACTAAAAATTCCAGCCCTCTCCTGATCATTTGAGTGTTCTGTAACTCCTGGTGTGGTATATGTTTTTTTCCCATCTAATCATGCTTTTCTACACCTGAATAGACAAGGAACTGTGCCCCCAACCTTTTGCAAGCTGTATCACAATCATCACACATATTTCCCTCTTTTCAGAGCAAAATATCAAACTGATTTTCTTCTTCTTTTATCAGCCACTTAGATAAGAATTACACTGTTAGTCTAAAAACTGATAATAAATTTAACAAAAAGATTAATATGTTTTCTCTGTTTTAAGTATAGCTACATTATTAAATTAAAATACAACAGAAAAAAATTAATAAGAGAACACTGAATCATTTGTATATTAGAATTCAACCACAGTTTCTACAGTTACATTTATAGAGCATATTATCCAAATTCAAAACCACAAACCCAGCTTCAGGCTTCCTAAGTGATATGTATGTCAGACTACGGGAGGGACAACGTAACTGCACAAAGTGAATGAAAAAACTTGGTAGGAAATTTTTAACTAAATACTTTCTTCCTGCATTTTGAGTCGTTATAGTAAATAAAAATCAGGTACATTTTAGAAGCCTGACTGTAAAATGCAATGGTAGTTTGTGTAAGTGCAGTCAAAAGAGCCTCTTGAAATCATACTGTCCCATCTGGATGGTTATAACCACAATAATTCTATTTCTCCATGCCTGTAAAAATGTCAGCAAGTGGAATCCCCCAAGAGGCCTATTAATACACAATGATGAAATAAATCAGGTTTTCTACAAGCCCTTGCTGAAGCCATCAGACCTCTACAGAATGTCTAAAATACATCATATGAATAAAAGATGCATATTAGCAGTTAACATTAAGTCAGCTTTGATTTAACAACAAAAAAGTTGACATGACAATTTTGGAGGAGACTGATGATCATTCCTTTTCCTGAACTTTTAGAATTTATTTCAATTCAACCTATCACTTTCTGATGTATGCCATTTGCTTTCCTATTTACTGAAATACATAAGTATCATAAATAGATGCCACTATAGTCGTTAATGCAACCATTACAAAAATCCAGATATTGTTCATACACAGTTACCATATAATAGAAGGAACTAGATTTACATGAAGAAGGAAAACAAAACCCTGTACTCAGAGACAGACTTTATATACCCCTTGCATAATTTTGCTGCTGCAACTGTATCAGTAACATTCCTTATGTGAACATTAATCCATGAGCTTCTTGAGGCATTGCATTAATTTAGCCATATCAACAAAACTATGCCAGTGAATTCTTTTGTATACTGATCTCTTAGATATGTATAAGGCAATTTTCTTCCTTTTACACCAAAACCAGGCTAAATATTTTCTGCTCTAGGATAAAGCTCATTAGCAGTCTAGAAGTACCAGTCTTTCACTGAGGCATTTGCTCTACTCACAGTTGACTGTGAACATGCTGAAAATAATAAACATGTTAATAAAAATGTCCTTAATCTAATTCCTAGCTGAAGGTAATGACAGCAAACCCAGCTGGGATTCTTTAAAATTGAAAGATAGATATGGTTCAGTAATTCATTTACAAAAGACACTATAAAGGCAAATAACATACTAAAAAAATCAAACAGCAGAATTTACATGCCAAAAATAATACAAAAACCTACATATTTCATATGGATGTATATAGAATATTTTATCTTTATGCTCATAACCTTAACAGTTTTTAGTTCTGAGACAGAACCACGATTCAGAGAAACAGCACAAAAAATAATTGTAAAGAATGAAGTATTTTTAGAAAAGTATGAGTGAAGTATTTTAGAAAACCATAATAGAAATAGTAGAAATTTAAGGGGAACGTTATGGTTGTGCATACTAGTAATTCTTAAGGAGTTTTCTTAATCTCTTTTCTTTAAAAAAAATATCATTGTGAGAAGATAAACCTCAATACACACATGGCTGTACAGCTTAAAAAAAATCAATTTCTTAATCTGGAAAAAAAAATCTCATGACATGAAGACAGTATGAGCTACTTGATTAATAAATTTATATTGGAGCTGTTTATAAAATGCAAATGTCACTCTTCTTCGGCAGGACTTGCTGCTAAATAATGTACTGGGAGGAAGATGGGAGGAGTCAGACAAGGCTGGAACCTTTAAAAGGACAAACTGGATGCCAAAAAATGGTACCAGGTCTTACTATATTCAAACCAGCCCTTCCTCAGAGCCCTTCTCACCCATTTTCAGAGGTCAGATTTACAGGGGTGTTTATTTCCACCACCGGTGAGATCCATAGGAATTCCACGCACAGATGTAGCTGTAAGTGCCCCCCCATCGTGGGTATCCTGGAGACGCCGCCTGTCAGACGCTCGGCAGAGCTCTGAGGAACCTCAGACAGGAGCGAGGGAAACCAGCCCACGCTGCAGGGTGAGGCTTGGCAATTGAATCTCCATATTCTGTCCCATTTTCCCTGTGGCATTTCCCTGCTTTCAGACAGGAAGCACATTCTCAGATAGAAGAGATGCACTGCAGTGAGTCTGCAGCGCATTGGGCAGGAGGATTTTATGTAACTTATCACTTAAACAGACTGTGCCAGGGCCAGGTCGCCCAACTGCAGCATTAAAACAAAGGCAAAAGCAAATTTTTCTGTGATGTGCACAGTTCTCAGAGTTTGCAATTACTTTCAGGACACTTAAGAGCCTGTGTAAGCTCATTAATTTACCTTCAAGGTGTTTAACGCTTTTTCTCTTAAATATATTCTATATAAAGAATACACAACATACTGAAATATATTCTTAAAGTCTGATGCCATGCCTGCTCCCAGAATGTTATCAACAGCGATCTCAGGAAAGTATCCCTTGTGAAAAATTAGCTTTTATTAGCGAAGCATTATTATTCTGATTCCTTATAAAGCAGTGAACCAGTCACCCCACTTACATGGCCCAACATGACTCCTGCAGGCTGATGGGAAGTGTCCAAATGCAGCAAATCATTTAAGAAATCTGACAACTACAACATGCCCTGAAGAATTCTGTGAAAGATTTAAACCTCCCTGAACATATTCCCCTGACCTTGGCACTTCACTTCACCTTGCCAAAAACACATTCCTGACAGCTGAGGGCGCTGACAATGAAGCCCCACATAAAATGTTTGTTATCTACAGAGTTTAGAGGATGAACAACCACAAGTGAACTTTCCTGGTTTCCAGAATGGTTTAGACTTTCTCTAGGGACTGATCCTCAGGGCTGGCTGAACTACAGCAGCTTGTACACGTGAGGAAGGATTAAAAAATTCTACATTACCTCAGTGTGGGGCTACTCTTTGTCCTCATTCTGGGTGCACGCAATGTCAGCTTGCACCCAGTGCATGCTCAGACTGCACAAGGCAACTCCTCTGCCCTGTGCTGGTTTTGTGAGCTCCTTGGACCATAAAGCAGCATCTCCTCTGGCTGGGTTTGACATTTACCTATGCAAAACTGTCCCAGTTCTGAGGTAGCACGAGAACAATACCTGTCCCTAAGGGATTTCCACAAAACACTGACATCAGGACTTAAGTGAAATTCCCAGAAGTTGGTTGTTCATTCTTCTGAATCAAAAGAGGAGCTTCAGGCTGTTCTACAGAACAACAGGGGATTTTAATTGCAATGAAAAAAACTCAGTCATGTAAGTGGCTGCACACTTAAAAGAACTATCTAAACTCAAAATTCAGTATTTTGGCAAATAATGAGTTTCAGGGCAGATATTTTGTTTGCATTTCAGACTGTAAAATGCTGTAGAGTGATAAAGCATATGAAAGGGTCTGTGCTTTGAACATCCTGAGCTTTTTTCAGGTTGTGCACATAAAGTTCTGTAACACTAAATATCCCATGACAATCTGGCTTGAGGCTTATCAGTAGTTTCCTGGGGTTAGGACTAAGTTAAGACCTTGCAGAGCAAATTTCATCCAATAAACTTACATCATATCCACTGTTACGGATTCCACGTCTAGGCCTTTCTCGAGTCACAAGAAGATCCATCTCAGTTTCTCCTGGGCTGGGGCTGTTCAGAGACTGTCTGCTTCTGTACACAGAGTTCTTCAGTGGTTGCCTAGAAAACATGGAATGAGAAAAGATTAAATAAAAAGAAACAAAAACATGATAGGCAGCAGTTTTTAATACTTACCTCTATTCTAAAATGATGAGGTTCATAAAAATGCCACTTAATTATAGGATGTTTCTATATATACAAAGTGCTAGAAATCAGGAATGTTATTAAGATATGATTACATTTTTTTAGTGACAAGAAAATAAAGTTATGTAAAAGTCATGGGCATCATATGTGGGAGCTTATCAGATGAAATCTATCCCAGGAAGATATCAGGTCCCTTTCAACCTCAGCTGATATGATTCAAATTCATTTAAAAAAAATCAAAAAATAACAGGACCTCCCACAGACACAGATGGGGAGCAGAGATTTGGTTGCTGATCCTGAGCAATGAGGGAGAAGTGGAATAACACTCCACCGAAACAAACACCCAGCAAAGTGAATGGGAAGAGAAACAGCAGTGGGAGGAAACTGCTTGCAAGATGCTGCTTTTAAATAGTCAGTTTGGTAACTGGCCACAACTTCCTCAGAGAGCTGTGCTCCCTGGGATTCAGTTGCTTCCAGCACAGCTCTGAGCAGCACTGGGGCAAAGTGCTGCTCATCCCCAGGCACTGAGCCTTCATCACTGTGTGCTCAGGAGCAAGGGGGAGCAAATACAATAGAAAGGCAGCATGTAACTGAATGCTCAAAATACCCTGTAATCTTTCCAACACAACCATTTCTACCCTTGCTACTGGTTATTCAGAAATAAATATAGCATCCCTCTGTGAAATGCAAAACATATCTGTACGTATCTGCAGGAGTGTTTGCCAAATGGTGATACAGGGATTTTGTGCTCCACCAAGTTGTATCTTTTAAGAAGGCTGCTTTAAACCAGAAGAGTTCAGACAGAAGTTGTTCTTTTCACACTGTATCTGGCCATCAGGCATTTTCTTTGCATAGCCCAGAGAAGCACTGGTGCTGCCACAGATCAGTAACAGATCAAACAATGGCCTGACAGCTTCATTAATTACACTGTTGTTACAGCCTGATACAAAGTTATCCTTGCTCGGCCCTGCTATTTTTCTGCTCTGTGCAATTACCCCATTCAGAACACCAAAAGTAGATCAGGTCACCAAGGTGTCTCTGTGTTGCTTACACAGGGGACCTGGCATGCTCCTAGTGAAGACAAGCCCCACTGTTATGTCTGGATTCACACTTTCAGTCACTCCAGGGTTTAACATCTCAAGAGTCATCAATGGAAGGAACAGACAAGACAGTCCAAATGAATGCACTGATAAATAATTCTTCAGATATTCCAGATTTGGTTAACAGCACTTTTTGCCTTGACAGACTAAAGCAGCAAAAACTGGTTTGCAGAAATCCTAAAAGTAGGACATTTACATGATCAGACAGGATAAAAGATAGGGGGGAAAAAACCCATCCATTTCACACTTCTGATTAAACAAATTACTCAGGTATGTACTTAGTTTTAAGGCAAGTTTCAAAGTTGCTGTGTGACCTTTGATCACAAATCACCACACTCAGGTTTGAAAGTCCCAAATGCACTGCCAAAGCAGAAGACAAACAGAGCTTTTGGAATAAGTTTCTCCTATAAAAATAATGCTGAATAAATTCAAGTTCCTTATCTTGCTTCTTCCTATATAATCTTCCTCTGACTATACAACTGTCAATATGACCAGGGTGAACTAGGTTATCCAAAGGCTAATCAGATCTGACAATCTTTATTTTCCTACATTAAAGGTCCTTAAAATTTCATGTTTTACAATAGGTCCATAAATACTTAGTTGAGGCAGGTGTGATATATTTTCTAAGGGATTCAAATACACAGCTCTGTACTACACACAGATTCTTGACCTCATTGCAAAGAAAATCCAAGAATAGAGCATATCATCAGTAGGCTCTTAAAAATTACCTTGAGATTGCCAATTACCTCATTTAAGGGAGTTTTACTAATGAGAAAGGAGGTATGAACGGTAACAACTGGCATTCAAATGGGTTAGCAAGTGCCTCCTGGGAACACAACTGCAATGTTTTAAAACATGAGTTTCATGCTATGGAAGACTGAAAGATAGTAAGAGCACAAAGTTGTTTGTTCTGAAAAAAAAAAATCAAATCATTTCGCAGCAAAGTTTTGTAAATTCCTTTTAAGTACAATTTAAATTAATCCAAAATGCAGAGGTAATCTTGAGTAATCAACTGCATCGCTATTTTCCGATATATTTTGGAAATGCTGTAATGATGTGATATACAGGAACATATAAATAAAAAAAGAGTGGAATAAACATTTTCCCTAAAAACTCTGAAATATTTGACTTACTTTTTAGTGGTACTATTTTTTTAAAATGCAATTTTTCAGATTTTAGCTGCTGCAACTAATGATATAAACAATAATTCAAAGCAGAAAAAGTTAGAAATACTTTTTTTCCAATTCTATGTTTACCTAGATTGCTTTTAAAGCAATTCTGCTAATTCATTTATCCATAGATCCCACATTACCTTGTAGCACTGTGCCATTTTAGCCATCTTTTTTTGTTAGAAAAATAGGGACAAAAAATTTTCCTGTGTGCTGCAGCATATCGAGTTCAGTTCCAGGTCTTAGTATGGTAATTTATCACAGACTTCAGAGTTGGTTTGTTTGTAAACATCTGCAACATCTGTGAAGTTCATTAGGTTTTCTGTGTCTTTACAGGAAGTGCAGCAGAAATGGTTCTCTCTTCCCATGTAGGGATATAGCCTCTACATTTAACAAGCAAATCCAGCCTTTCCTACATGCTGAAATCATTCCTCCCCAGCAGTACACCTGCCTTCAAGCAGTTTGTACCATGCCTGTGATCCCTATCCCAAATAGACTATGACATGTTTACACAACACACTAGAAAACACGCAGGAAAAAAATGTATTCTGGGATCTTTCTGCACATTGGCACATGAACAAACAAACATCAGTATATTTAACAGAAAGCAGATGGCCAGTATTAAAGCTTCAGTGCAATGCTTGAAACATTTCCTATGTGGCATGTGACACACAGCAAACATCCAAAGTAATGCCTCAGAGTCTGTCACTGCATGTACAGCACAGTCACATCAATGCGTTAATAAAACTTTCTGGCTACCTGCACTAAATGTATTCCTCAACAAATGTCCCTGGTGTTCCATCTGTACCTTCTGGACAGAGAGTCCAGAGCAGGACTCCCCTCTAATGAGGGTTCAGTTTCTTACCCTCTCAGCGTGCACTAAACTGGAAACCTACACAAGGAAATGATGCCCCAGTTCTTCCACCAAGCATGTAACATACAGATGAGTCAGCATCTTTTTCTTCACTGACCAGTACAACCCTGCAAAACAGCCCATAAAGGGCAGTATCCCTCAGTCATTTAACTCTAGACCTACAGACATTCATCTGATCACAGATTTTGCCCATATTGTGAGCCAACACTGCTTTTGTAATTCCCATTACAGTCTTTTCTACCTCTGTGCCCCAAGGGCAATCGCTGAAGTTGCACTGTGTGCAACGTCTGTCACCACTGATGCTTCAACTGCAGTCGATTTATGCTCATGGGAAAATTTTGGTCTGAACTTTCCAGGGGATGGGATGCAAGATTGCACCTCCAGGCATGAGGTCCATTTCCAGAGGAAATGTACTTCAGCATCCCTTTTTCTCTCATAGATCAACTGCTGCTTGCCCCTGATAACAGTAAGAATGAGAGCCCTCCTGGTGCAATGGCAAACACTCTCTTAACCCTTCACGCCACCACCACACCTGAGGAAGAGGACTCTGTGCCATTCCTGGGGTAGGACTGGTGTGATCTCCTCTTTACAATACATGTCAGTTTGTGTTTCAGAGAACAACAGCAACAGAGCAGGTCCACCCACCCACTCCAGGAGGCTGAGGCAGAATCAGCATGTGCACTCCCCCTTCATTTCTAAAATGGGGAGATGAATACTACACTGGTATGCCATCCTCACGAGACAGTGTTCATCAAACATTAATACTGTCATACAATATGCCAACTTCACATCACAGATGAGTAAGTTATGAATTTCTCTGTTACAGGCGCAGGAAGATCACCAATAACAGGTACACACACCCCCTTAGAGGTACTATCCCTGCAGGACTCACTGAAATACATGGACTGCACACTGGTTCTGTTATCTCACACCTACTGCCATAGCTATATTTAGACAAAAAGGACAAAATAATAACACCACTCAGCTTTGGAAAAGAACAAATTCAAATGCTAACTTCCTGCCTAAAATGCACTCTCAGGATTACCAGACACATTGCTACCACTTTTTCTGTTTACCTTTGAAAATTACTCAGAAGAACTTGCAATGGCCCTTTCCTTTAGTTTTTTAATCTTTCCATTTGTTTGTTTTTAACCACATTGCAGTTTTAGCAGAGGATATGCTTACTGTGGGTTATATGAATTTTCCTCATAAAGCAGGAGGGACCAGTGACCACACAACAAATCGCTGGCGCTTTAAGAACGGCCCCTTTGACTTCCCAGACATCAACTTTCCTCCCAGATGAAGAACTGTATATCAAAAAATCTCACCTGTTCTTAGGCTCAGCAAATGGAGATGAGACATCTGCATCTGGATCCAAAATGTGGTCAAGTTCTTTCTGGTTTTTTTCATACATCCTTTTTCTGTCTGTCAGCCCCTTGCTGTTATCAACCTGTGGGAAATCATAGTACCCCTTCCTCTTGGCTTTCAAGCGCAGCTTATTGCGGTAATGCTCTATATCTGACTTCTGCTTCAAAGCCTTGTTCACCTAAAAGGCAAGAAGATGTTTAAAGGATGGTGGTGGGCTGGCTACTTCCAAAGGATATTGTCAGAGTGTGTTTGATGCTCTGTGTGTGTCATCTTTCAGAGCGTGTTTCGTACCATACCGTGCCATCTGCAAGCAGTGAGGAACTGCAAGTGAACAGAGTCGATGCATTTTTATGGCTTGGCAGATGGTTAAATAATTTTAGCCTAAAAACCATGTACCATTACAACAGTGACTCAGATCCACCCACTGAAGAAAAACACTGATGATGTTAGCCAGTTGGTGTGACCCAACGCTGTGCTTGCTTTTGGGCAGCAGGGGCAGAACTCACAGATGAAAACTCTTCTGGAGTCCTGTAAATACAGAGATGTCGCCTCTGACTGCACAAAACCTTAAGTAAGTCATCACTGATGGCTGGGGAAGAACTCAAGTTAAATGTCATCAATTTTTCCTTTTTTTTATATGCTTTCTCCAAGATCTCTTATGGGCCCGTCAGAAGATCCTTAAAAAAACAAAGGGTGTTCAGTCTGACCTGGTACAACTCAGTCATGAGTGTTTGGTCTCACCTGGCACATGATTGCTCCTAAGTATTAGGAAAATTTCTCTCCTGATTCAAATTGGCAATTACTTGGAAATCAGGAATTTACTTGGGCTTTGTGCCTCCAGTGCCAACTTCTACAGCCTTCTCAGAAGTAACAGGAAGAGTAAGTACAAGGGAGCACACAGCACCAGGAGTGTCATCCTGTTACCTTATAGAAAACAGATGCTGAAATCTAAATAAGCCTTTCTCTCAGTTTGAAAGCTATGTGGCGTATCAGGACTCAAAATACAAGTGCAAAATGGAGCACAACAGACTGCTGTAATCCAGGCCCACATGGGAAGCCTAATGACATCGTGTCTTACTGTGTCTCTGGCAGCAGCCTTCCCTGTTGCTTTTAAATAGCATCAGGGAGATTCTGGCAGATCTTTTAATGACTGTTACAGTGTGAGTTTGCAAACAAGACACCTCTCTGACTTGTTCCTATCATGTTTAACAACCATATAAAAGTCTCATTCTTTTGTAAGTGGACCAGTCGATTAGAAGTCCACGAAAACATGAATATAAGTGTTGAAGTCAGAGCATGCTTTTTTGGCCAGCATCTGGATTGGACATTTGTGCCATCCCACTTTTTTTCCCAGGAAACAACTGCACCCTCTGTGCACAGGCTGGAGTGCAGACTGAGCAAGCCCATGGTCCCACTGCATCCCTTCTCACTCTGAATGAGATGCATTCCTTAGTATGGAAAGGTCAGCCTGGCACACAGACATTTATACACAATTCCATGCTCAGCCACAGAATTCATACAGACAGAGATCTGACTCTGCTTTCTTCATTATTCATTTTTTTAAATCAATAGGCTAGGAGAGAAAGAAGGCAGGAATATAGAAGATTGCCTCTTCCAAGGTTGCAGGCATTCACAGGTGCACATGAAAGAGCACATCTTAAATCCTCAGATCTGTGAGCCCACAATGCTAATGGAACCTTATATAGCATCAGGGTGAAAAGCTCCTACCTGTCCTCAGCTCTAACAGGCTTAAGATTGTTCCACTAGTGGCTGTAGCCAAGGAAACAGCTGGAGCCATTATGAGACATCCTTACCTCTCCATTAATGATGGCAGATTCCTGGCTCCTCTCTGATGCAGCATGAACAGCAGGCAGGGCCACAGGTTTGATGGCGATGAGCTGCACTGAGCCAGAGGAGGTGTCGAATGGGTCAACGGCAGATTTGGCAATGTTATCAAAGAGAATGCCTCCCTCCTCTTCATCACTCGCGGGCACTAAAGCACATCAAACTTATTCAGCATAAAGACACAGATATTTGTGCTGCAGTTCAAGGTGAAATCCAGCAAGTACATGCTTCAGATTAATGATGTGCTCGCTGCACTCAAGGTGCAGACCTGGGAGACCTCTACACTGGAGAGAACATCCCATTAGATCACAGAAAACATTACATATGCAAAGGATTATCTGTCACTTCCCTAACTAAGAAGGTTGATTTTCAATCTGCACTAGTAAGATGGAAAACATGAAGAACAAAACAGAAAATTGTATGAAAATTACAATGAAAGTAAAGTACATGTTTTCACACATTTCACATGGAAACACGCAAGTCTTCACATGCCAGGCCATCAGCAGTTACACCTGATCTAACCCAAGAGTGCAGCTTCTTTTCTGTCTTATACTGTAAGAGCACACTCAAAATTTGCTAAAATAGGCAGGTTTATTCTTCAAAAGTTATTACTGCTGGAAGTGCCATCTATTAAAATGAAAGCATTACTGTTGTGTGTTAAAATGGGCTTAAGAAACTCATGGCATCCAATTTTCTGTTCTTTTTTTGCTTTGCAAGTAAGTACCTCATGTTTCTGTAAAGTTAAATGGTTAAAATTTCTTAAGAGGCAGAAAAAGGCTTCTGTAAATCTTTAAAATTAAATGGCATGGCAAAGCATGTTTAGTTTTAGGTTTCTATCTAAATGGGTAATTCTTTCACATGCAATTTGGCCCTTTCTCCTCAAAATTTTATTTGTAAACGTGCATCACCTTGTCAGCTGCTGAATCCAAAACCTCTTATCTTCATTTTGGAATTAAAGAATGACACTAAAACAAGAGCACAAATTCTACAAAGAGATCCTTGCAAACATTTTTGAATAATTAGGCTATTAGAGGGAAGAATGTTTATTCCATCTCCTAACTGACAGGAGCAGAGATGCTCTGCTAAAGAACAAAGTGGCCTGCTCCAAATTTATTTCCTCTGAAAATACACTCTGGTTTAATATTTAATCACTGCACAAATGACAATGGACTTGTATAAACTCAGCAGTTTAGACAGCCAATGATTTTGTAAGAAAATATTTGACAGCAGTAACATAAAATATGAACCCACTGAGTAAGCTCATTATCTTCCTGTCTGGGCTCAGTGTGGACTGGAGTTGGCACTACTTGAGCTTTTGTGTAACATATGGGTTAAATCACTGTCATTAAATATTGTCCCTCCAGCTCCACAGAACTGTCCAAATAGGATGGAGTCTTTAGTGGTCCAAAATCCCCTTGTCCCTCCTGGGGCTGTTCAAACACTCTAAATCTGTGTGTTCAGCAGAGCAGGCAGACCACAAGCCTGGCTCAATGCAAGTGCCTGCTGGACTGCCCCGACCCCACAGCCCCAGGACACCGCACCAGCAGAGCCAGCTAACCAAGAGAGCCTGGCCTGTCACAGACCACACACAAACAGAATGGTGTTCACATCACAATGAGTACAGAAGTGAAGCATGGACACCCTTCCCCGGGGGAATTTTGAACCAGGTCTCATGGAAGTCGTCAGATGCAGTTCTGGAGTTGGATCTTGTGTGTAATTCACTGCTGAAACCTTCACACCACCCTAAACAAGGTACCTCTCTTGAGACATGACTATTTCCAAGAAAGAAAAAGTGTTTTTTACCAACAAAGATGGCCTCTCTTGATGATTACAGCTCAGGTGAGCTTGGAGCATCTGAGCAGCAGCCCAAGTACCACGAAATTGTGGAATCCCTTCTCTTTGGCTGTCTATCTTGGCATTTTCCTGAGCCAGGCATGCCCAAAATCCCTGGCTAAGCATCAACTTGGAAAACATGATTCTTTCCACACATCCTCTGCACACCCTATTTAAGCAAAAGGCGCCAAGAAGCACAGCTGTGTTTCCCCCCGCAGTGTTTCAGAAGGGCTGCACTCGCTGAGACCTCAGCAGTGGTGCCCAGCTCCCAGAGAGCATGACCAGCTACAGGTACACAGTTGTCTCCTCAGTCTTTGTTCAGGATCAGAAAACAAGAGTTTTGCTCAATGAAACAGAATTCCTCTGGTTCAAAGACTCAATAAAGAAAAGAAAAATTAAGGGTAAAAAGAACCAGAAATCACAGATGATATCTGCTTCTGATGTGGAACACTAACAGCAGAGCACCCTCAGTATCAGCCCTCATCGTGAGCACATCTGCATCTACTGCAGTGCTATTGGCATGGAAATGAAAGCCAAATGGGAGCAGAAGACGGAATTCTATTCCACTTAAGCTTAGCATTTGTTTATCAATTGGCATTTATAATATAAAAGCAGTTTTTATTCCATTGCCCTTTTTTTTCATCGATAAGTAATAAAAAGCCTGTGATCTGCAGTTACTGGCACACTGTTACAGTTGGCAGTGACAGTGAACCACAGCAAGTATGGTGGGAATTTTATCATTTGCTCCTTTCTGAGAGAATTTACAGCAAGCATTTATAACATGATTGAACCACAGCAACCTCCCAACTCTGAAAAACAAACCAAAGGGATTGCAGAAAAAAGGGTGAGTCCTGGAGTGCTTGTTTACACTGTGTACCCCTGGCCTGGGCCAGTCCACCCATCCCAGTGCCACAGCTGGGCAAGCAACTGGCCAGGATGGGAAACTCCAGAAAGCTACCCGATACTCTATAGTCACTTATAATCAACATCCTTGCTTATTACAGTTGGCAACACAGATTTAAAGTGATGATTTTAATCTCTGTTTTTAGACATATCATTCCAGCATCCTTGTGGAGTCATCGCTTTACTCATGCTTGTATTGTCTGCGCACACACAGAGTGAGACCTGCAAGTTCAGAAAAGGGTAAAACCTACTTAACAGCAATTTCCCATCTCTGAAACATCTCTTGCTAGGTATCTCATGCCACATGATGCACTGAGATTGAATTACTCCTCCTAATCTTTCTGTGACTGAAGTACATGAAGATATATCGGGAGCAATCATTTACTCAAGCCCAGTGCCAGTTGCAGGGAGGATCACCGTGGCACTGGGTGCTTGAAGGGCAGGACCATCACTGAAGCTTTATCTCCACACCACTTCAGCTCTGAGCACACATGATTTACTCCATGCACGCTGCCTCAGGGATGCCACCCTCCCATTTCCACGCAGCTCTGTGCTGTTTCCCGCTGGCAGTGCCAGCAGGTGGTGCTATCCACTCGTGACACTGGTCCCATGGAAAAGCGGCTGTGAAACTGCAGCTCTGAATGCTTAAAAACCAATTAGACAGATTAAGTATTCTATTTACTTTTTAATTCACAGTCAAAACCCCAAAAGCTATACTTTTGTCAGCCAAATTCTTCAATGAAGGCCACAGAAGATTTCTTCTCTCCTCTCTCTTTCCCTCTACCTTGTCTTTCATCCCCTTCTCTCCCAACAAAATATGTTGGGAGACAAAAAAAAAAGAAGACTGAAACACTTGCCCATTAAAAAAAAAAAAAAGGAAGGACATTTAAATTACCTGTGTATCAGGTAACCTTACAGCAAAACACTTTTAATAAAGATGTGTGATGTCCTGTTCAGAAACAACCATTTGGCAGATTTTGGAATCCTCAGGAAAAGAAAGGCATCAATGGAATAAAATGCATAAGGACAAAACCTGGGAAACACCTGCAAGCAGGTGGATATGCTCTGCCTTTTTGTAGGTCATTCAATGAAGTATTAAAAATTTTCACATTTATTCTGCATGAAGGGAAGGCAAACATTACAACCACACCTATAGAGTATACTTACAGTTTGATGACAAAGAGCAAACTGTGCCTCAGATCTAAAAGAATAGGCCCTTAGAAAGAGGCCATGCATGAATATTTCAAACACAAATCCTGGCTCCTGCATGCAATTTAATAATAGGGAAATGAGTTTCATTTTAGAGAAAATCTCTCTATGAAAAAGAAATTGTCTAGACATTTTCTACATTATCCAAGTAATTCCATTGGTCGGTTGATTATCTCCAGAAAGGTAGGAATAAAACCTCTTAGTGATAAAGAAATTTCTGTTTCTGAAGGAGTTTATAGGCTTATAAGTAAAATACAAGTTTCCTAATATTAACATCTGAACCTATTCAGGACAGGAATACCTCTCTATAAGACACTGCCTCCATATACACCCCATTGCAAGACAGTGCAATTCTAAACCTTCCACAAGCAGCACAAGTATTATATTTTCAGAAGCAGACATCTTACAGACTAATGGGAGCAGCTCATGATTCCACCTGGAAAGTATTTTTTACATGTAAAATTCTGCTAAATTCTAGGTGATGTGCCTGAGATATTGCCTGGGTTCCTGAAGTAGGAGTCACCTGAGCAGGTCTTTTGAGATCTCTAAACTAGTATTTGCAGATTTTCTATGAAACTGTATACATGGGGTGTCTACTTATCTCTTAGCTGCTTGTTTAAGTCAGTTTCTATGAAGGTTTCCTGTTCTTATAAGCAGAAGCAAGGATATCTCTCTCTCTGTGGTTACATTTTCTACTCCAACTACATTTGCCTCGTCTCTTTAAATATCAAAGTCAATCAAAGAAAGACCATGTATTGCATAACATTTTCAGCAAATCCATCAGATCCTTTTCTTGGCTGGCACTTCAGTAATACCATCCTAGGTACGTTCAATAACCAGAAAAAAATTATTTCACTGACAAGGACAATGACTATACAAAGAAGATAGCACAGGCATAAGCCAATTCTTTGAGAAAGCAGAGTTCTAGGAGCTTTAAAAACCCTTTTCAGAAATCATTTTATGTTTGCCCAATAAAACTGTACATTTGTCTTCCTCAGTGCTGACATATTAGTGAAAAATCATGACCATCCAGACTGCCCCTGGATCTGATGGCATGAATGTCTCCATGCTCTTCAGACCGTTGCTTGGATGAAAACTGCTGTCTGACTCAATCAGTGGCAGAGGAAAACTCCCCCAGAGGGGAAGGCAGATGTGAATGAAGAAATACTTAATGGTGCAAGCACTTGCAGATCCCAGATCCTTCAGTGGCCTGCTGCATCAGGCAACTTAGCAAAGTATTTTCTTGCCATGAGAAAAGAGATCAGAAAGACTAACCTAAAAATAAATTTAAAGATTTGAAAAAGCATTTTGGGTTAGCCATGCTGACTAAAAGCAGCCAAGCAGAAAGCATCTTCCACCTACTCTATGCAAGTTCCACCACGCCTGTGAACACAACACTTGGGTGGCCCTACTCACACTGCATGGACAACTTGGAGGTGCTGTATTCCTCCCACTCTGCCTCTGGGGAAAGAGGCAGAGGAGCACTGGAACCTTTTCCTTTGTAGGAGTGTGCAGAGGCTCAGAAGTTCACAGAATAGGTTACACTACTTGGCTGCCTCTTGCAAACCAAAACTAAGCAGAGAAAGCAACAGGAAATGGTACTGACTGAGTCTAAGGAAACAAGGGGTTCACTGTGGCCAGCAGGGTGCCAGCAGGGTCACAGTGCTCTCAATATTGAAAGCAAGTAAACAGCAACAAAAAAAAGCAGTGGAAAAAATTGAAACTGCATGGGGAAATACTAGATTGTGTCACACAAAGTAAAATCTTTAGAGGGGAAAAAAAAACAATGTGTAAAGCATCTGGGAGGCTCAAGGAGAATAGTAACTAGTGCCAATACACAGGATTTCAGCTGAACAAATGGATTTTGTTTATTCTTGGAGGTCTTTTACTCCCCTATGGTTAAACATCAGTAAATTACTCCATGTGATGGAGTGAAGAGCTAGATGAAGATTCTCACTTAGTACCCTTCCTGGGGCAATGAAGCTAATGCTTCAGGATAAGAGAATAAATGATGAAAAAAACCAGACTCCTTTCTCTACACCATGAATTCTTCCCAGAACTCTGCTTTCTTAGCCTTTCAGAGACACACAACCAAATGGGAATCATCTCACCTAAAATCTGCACATATGCTCCAAGATAGTTGACAGCTCTCCTTCCTTACTGGAAAGAGAAAGGCCAGTACCTCTAGAGCAGATCTGTCTCAGTTGGCCATGACCCTCTGAAGTCACTAGATTAGTTAGATTATAAAATCAATGCTAAAGCATCAAAAAATTGGCAGCCCATTCCACTCTGGTTTGATTTCAGCCCATCTAGCACAGAGAAGGTAGAGGAAGTTTGCTGGATGTTTGCTGGGATACACCAGGTCCTCCAGCTAACTCTGTGGCAAAGCAAGTCACTGCATCACTGCCACTGCATTACACTGCTGTTGCCACATTTCGAGTCACTAGAGACAACTGCTCAGAAATTCAGAAAAACAGGCTCTGATGCTGAGCTGCCACATCAGACAGTGTGAAAACTAGTGGCCCACGCTTCTGTAGGAAAAGGGAGGCAGTGGATCATAGCTTGGCTGAGTTACACCCAAAAATCCCTTTGATTTTAGCTAAGCCAATAATACAGCCAAGTTTTCCTCCCTTCTGCTTTGTTCCTGCAGACAGCTTCTGCCTGGACAAAGGAAATTATAGTCTTGGAGACTGATATTTTAAAAAGGAGTGAGGCCTGTGACTGAATTACTTCTGAAAAGTTACACCTGGTTTCAAAGGCAATGTCCAAATGCCAGGAGGATGGGAAGCTGGTCCAGCTGGGATCCCTAGAAGCAGGAAAGGAAGGCTTCTTACACAAAGAAGTTTAACTCCTTGGAATGCTGCTTGTGCATCTCCACCTCTGAGACATGTCCTTTTGTGATTATGAGGTTCAAGTAAAAATCTGAGCTCAACTACACGAGTTCTTAACCTAAAAGGTGTGGAGTCATGTGCTTCATTAAGAACTGCCAGAACATCAAAGCTTTTGTTTTTCTCAAAAAAAACCCCAAGCAATCCCAATCTCCAAAAGATGCTAATGGAAAGGTTGAAAGATCAAGCACTTAAAGGTTGGAAAAACAACCTACATAAATTTCCTTGCCTACATTTTATGAGGAGCTGGTGAAATGAAAGGTTGTACTGCAGGCTGCTTTAGTTCTTTAGGTACAAGGGGGTTCAGGTCTTTGATTCTCCCTGAATGATGCTTGGACTGACAAAATGACAGGTGAAAGTGCAAATATCCTGTTGTCTCTTCCATGCTCTCTTAACAAACCCATCTCAGAAATTGTCAATACCTCTCTTGGCTGATTCATTCATATTACAGACATACTGGGGCACCTTTTTTTTTTTTTTAAGAAAAGTTTTCATTCTTTTTTAAGTGCCTGAAGTAAGTGAAAGCACCACTCACCAACTTTTAGAAAGAAAAATTTATATTAATATACTAAGTGTTCTCCAAGAAAAAACCTGCAGTTATCTTACAAAAGCTTATCACTGTGTGGTACAAGCAGATATTTTATTTGTGATTTCTGTAGAAATAATGCTCAGTTGAAGAGTTCCCCTGATCCTCAAAAACACCAGGTCCTGAAGCCAAGCCTGTCAGTCCATGCTGGTTTCACATAGTTCACTCTCAGCCCTGACACACTCCATTTGGAGTCAATTCTGATAGAAGCCACACTGAATTTACGTGCTGCGTTAACATCCAGTGCTGTCATTTCTCCCTGTAACTAAATGTCAGCAAGAAATAGAATCTAAAATTGGTCTGTAACTATGGCAACTAATGAGCCATTCTAACTTGGAGTCCCCAAATCAAACATGTGACCACCAAGGGATTCATTCCAGTTTGAAGATGCTGCTTCTCAGAGAAGAAAATATGCTCCTGCTTCTCCCGACATGCGCACAGGAGCCACCTGCCCCCAGCCAGGCTGGAGAGCTGGAGCAGGCTCAGGCAAACAGCTGGGGGAAAAGCTGCTTCCCTCTTACACTGGAAGGGAAAACAGCCAACCCATTATATGGATGCTAATCACACTGGATGAAGGTAAAGCCCTGAGAAAAGAGCATCTCTGTCAGAGATGACAACAGTGTTGGTAATCAGCACTGGGGGAACAAAGTACAGGCTCTGTGAATAGAAGTAATGGGTGCCTTGATTTTTTAATTTCAACTTCAACAGGCATTTGGGATCACACAACTCCAAACTCCATTATTCTGGTAAGGGGAGGTCATTTCATCTCCCATGACCAAATCCTCCTCAGAAACTGTTCTGAAAGGGTTGTTTCAGAAAACTCTCCTAAACATGTATTAAAAGACATGCCTATAGCTAAAAAGTCACCATCTCTCTACCAGAGAGCAAGGTATTTTTTCCCTTTCATATCTGTGCCTGGAAAATACCAGGTGACCCTTTGCAGGGCCATAGCAGTCAACTGAAGGCAGTTCCTCCAGAAGTAGCTGAAGTCTCTACCAGGAGAGCTCTGCAGATGAGGTGTCTCATGCACAGGTTCTTCCAAAGCCAGAACAGTCAGACAGAAACAGCCTGTTTCACATTTTGTATATCTGCAGTACTACTGCTTTTTAAATGGGTATATCCTGTTTCTCCTTTCTGGCACAGGAGCTCAGGTGCCCAGAGCATACAGTGGGAACAAATGGTAAAAAGCCATAATATGAATGAAGTATACACTGAAGATGGTTTTCCTAGGGCCCTGGGACTAGAAATCATTTAGCTGTTAAGTAACATCATTATTCAGGCTTTTTTGTTTTCAGAAGAAAGAAGAGAGAAGGTAAAATGAACATGTAAATACAGCAGTTATTCCTATCAAATAAAGTCGCAGCTAAAATTCTAATGAAATTAAGACACAAAATAAATGGTCAGTACTTCTTTATACTACATCAAAGATTTAGGAAGCATGTGTATGTCCTAGAAATGCACCACAGTCCAGATCAGAAGAAAGGATGTTAAGTGTTAGTCAATTCTTTAACAAAAAACCCCGAGTTCTACCAATTTTCTTTGAAGACTTTAAATCTAACAACACAAACCAAAAAGTACCTTCACTAAATTATTTTGCCTATACCTCTAAACATCACTTGGCACTGATTTTGAATACTGGCTGCCATGGGTAGGTAAGAAAAAACCAGCATAAATTACAACTTTTAACTCTGGAAACCATAAACATTGTTGACTTGTAAAATGAGCTACATTTGATACAGTGGAAAATAATTAAACACCTTGAACCTTAGAACCTGTTAATCACTGTTTTCTATTCACAGCTATGGGAGCAAAGATATAACCCAGGAGAAATAAACAGAGAGACATAAAAAAGAAAAGCAAGGAAAAAAGGGGATTGAATTCTACTCTCCTCAGATGTTCCTGATACATCTCAAGTCATAAGGGCACTGCCATCAACCAAGCTCTTGTAAGAAACATCCAGTGTAACATCCTGGGTACATCAGGAAAAACTGCCACGAAGGGTTATGAACAAACAGGTGTGCCAAGGATGGTAAGAGATCAAAAGATAAAGCACTGGATGTTTCACACTTTCTCAAATTAATTTTTACCTAATTAATTCATCTTCATCAGATCTGGGCCAGCTTAGCAACAGCAGCAGTGGAAATTAATATCTCAGGGCTCTGCACAATAAAAAAGCTGTAAACCCTGTCCACCTACTAAGCAGCATCCTATCTCATTAGTTTACTGGTATTTCAAGAACAAAAGAAAAAAAAATAAGGAAAATTTGCAAAGGCCCACACAAAGAGAAAACACCACACTGTTTCCTGGCAGCTTGAGAAACAGTTACAGCAGTAAAGGGGAAGGAAAAACCCAACAGATCAGCTACAGACACAAAAAGCCCAAGTACTGCAGAGGGTGCAAGAAGATGGGTTTGACACTGCTCCTGCCTGTGTGGGTGTGGCTGTGGGAATGACCACGAGCAGCTTTCATCAAGGAACACTTCTCACCGTTTCTTTTCCTTCCTTCGTCTTTCGCCACTTTTTGTGGTGCCATCACTTTCTGGAGGGAGCTCCGTCCAGAGCTGGGCTTTGCCGACCCATTGCTGATGATGGAGCCACTCCGACTCGGGGACCGGCTGCAAGTAACCATAGCAACAAGGGAGGATGTGAGTTCTTCTTTATAAACCTCATTTCAAGGTTATTTCATTTGCACAGTTTGCATCACTGAGTTTTCAAGTCTGATTTTGTACCAAAAGGAGACAGAATATAAACTGCACACAGAAACACAGGAAAGGTAGGAACAGAGTGATGGGAGGTGAACACGACGTTCTCAATTAGTTCAGGGCTGATGGGCATCTTAGAGCCTTGGAATGCAAACACTTCTCATGCACAAGCTCCACAGTGACAAAAGTGTCACTGCAGAGGATAAAAAAAAAGCCATTATCAATTCAATGTCATTTACCCGGTTAAAATAAAGTAGACCTTTGTTTTTGTATGTATGGATAAACCAATTCCCTTATTATTTAGCCTGCATTTAGACTCAGTTGTTGTCAGCCACAATGCAGAATTCACTCACTCACTTTAGATGTATGCACACACAAGAAAATTCTCCTTTTCTCCTTTTGGCACATAACCTGGTTTAACTGGCACGATTATTCACTGAAATGCCTCAGAAAATGCTTGTTTAACTCAGCCAGTGCATACCCTTGTCCTGAGACTGGTCCCTGCCCAAGGTGAGGAGGGAGGGCAGGGCAGAACCACCGTGTGTTCAGTCCCAGCAAGGGGCAGGAACAGAATAAGCAGCCGACTCTGGGCTGCACTGGGAGCAAACTCTCACCAGGGTTTCTCTGCTTTTTGGGTAAGTGGGTAAGTGACTCAAATCCTAAAAGCAGGCCAAAGTAGAAAATGGTGTATTTGGTGCTAGTTCACATCCAGACACAGGGTCACATTGTTTTTACAAGTGAAACTTGCCACAAAGGGAACGAAAACTATCCACAGGACCTGTGTAGTTATTCCCATACCTATCTGCCCTCTACCACTGAATTGTCACGGTCAGTGACAGGGAGATGTAAAGAGGTTGCATTGGAGAAAAAAGAAATGGACTGTCACAAAGACTTTCATTTACAGAGGAGAAAAAAACATCAAATCAATTTCTATTGCTGTCACAGTAGTTTTATATCCAGAAAATGGAACTAAAGCAAAACAACTGTCAAAAGCATCCTGTAAATCACTGCCAATACAAAATCGTCAGCTTGAAACATTCACTTACCTCCAGGTCTGACCACCCTGTCTGGTGTAAGTAGAAAGCATTTACTGTGGTCAGAACAGCGAGGGACAAATATGAGAAAAGCAGTTCTTGGGGACTCTCTTTTGCACCTCAGTGGAAACATATAATTTGAGACAGACTCTTTCCAGCTACAGGGCTCTGTGAGAGCTCAGCGTGCAACCCAGCTCAGTCCAGCCTGAGGATTTTCTTGGGAAATTCTGCTGAGAATAAACCTTCTTGTGAAGCAGGATTTCTCCTCTATAAACCTGTCACTGCCTAATGAATAACCCCAGCCCAGCAAAAGAATTCATCCAGGGACAGACCAACACCTGAAGAAAATCTGCTCCAACAAATGAGCATTTATAGTTCACACAATGGTTTCTGCTGTCACTAATCTAAATATTCATCCCTTTTAAGTGGTCATCATAACTGAGAAGTTTCTTTCAGTGGTGATATCAGAGAAGATATTCTGATCAGTTACCAGCCACTTCATGGCAGTCTGATTTAAATTACCCTTTCCAGGCTGCAAAGTAGCCTGGATGAAGGAGCAAATACATAAAGGTCAAGAAATATTTCTTCATCTTCAGAAACCATTAAATTCCATCCTCAGACACAGTTCCTAGGAACGAAAAATACTAAAATTCTGCATGTTCTCACTTACTCAAGTGATCACCCTGAAGGAGAGAAAACTAACTCTCAGTTATTTGCTTAGAAGGGCACCAAGGTTCAACATATTTTACAATGAGATCAAATTTCCTGTGAATTCCTGGATCAAGTTTCTTATCAACGTTTGTTTAAAATGGTGCAGATTAATAGAGAGAGATTTCTGAACTCATTCAAAGGACTGAGTGAAGTGCTTAATCACTTCTGCCAGAGGATTAATTAATAGGGCTGGTTTACATTTTTTTATGTGTATTTACACATGGCTTTGCAGAGGCTTCAAAACATTTTAAAGAGCAATTCCTGCAAAGACAACCTCTGGTGGCCCAGCACCAGCAACTACTGCCAAGGTCACCATCCTCTTCCATTTGCCA
This sequence comes from Hafferia zeledoni, assembly GCA_035583235.1. Classification (NCBI taxonomy): domain Eukaryota; kingdom Metazoa; phylum Chordata; class Aves; order Passeriformes; family Thamnophilidae; genus Hafferia; species Hafferia zeledoni. The sequence goes on along the minus strand of JAWWEV010000167.1, from coordinate 2,892,055 downwards.
TCTCATCAGAGGATGGAAGACTTGGAAAGGGACAAGCGCCATTCAGTTCACACAGAGTAAACAATTCAAGACTCACTGTTAGTGATTTACAGTGTGAACAGCACATCACTGACATTGATAATAACAGTTTACATCCAAACATGGCTGGCTCACTGTTCTCTACTGCAAACAGCTCCTTCCACGCTCCAGGTGATTTACTACACAAAGAATTATGCCAAACCAGGCACCAGCTCAGGATCCTTCTGCCTCCATTTTTTTCTGTAGGGAAGACCAGTGGGGATGTCTACCCACCATAAAGGGCAGCAGTGCCAGGTCCTCCAGCCCTTCCCTGGCTGACACCTCCCAGTACAGCTCCTCCCAGATGGCTCCAGTGTGTCCCTGTCACAGGGCACAGCAATATTGTGCCGAGTTTTCCAAGCTTTCCCATTGCTCCAAAGAGGCAAATATCACTGTACAAGATGAGGTGACTCAGCTGTGATGTTCTGGTTTTCTATAGAATTTCTCTGCACTAATCAGATACTCTTATGTTATGAAGTCCCTTCAAGAGATGAGAACTGTGTAATGCCACTGAATTACACAACAACTGTTACCTCTACTCAGGCTGTTTACCTAACAACTTTATTTTCCTCTCTTCCCTTTAGCACCACTTTTCAGCTCCACTCCAATTTAATGTCAAGGAAAAATGGACACAAAGGATGCAAAATAGAAAGGATAAAGGGATAATCTGCTTTCCTTGCCTGTGATGACTAAGACAAGAAATAATGACCTTCTTTTCAGCTATTCTGTTGGTGACTAAGGGTAGGTATGAGGTAAAATTGCCTAACAGAAAAGACAGAAGAGAACAGATTGTTGAAGGAGGCTGTGATCATCCCACCAGTGAAAGACCTTAAAATAAGGTAGATAAAGTTGAGTTAGGGGTGTTTGACTCTGCAGCAGAGAGAAGAGGAGCCAGATAATTTCCTGTGGACCTTGAATCTGTGAACCTACAACCCTAGAGGCTCATATGAAGAGATTGCAAACCTGGGACACTTTATCCTAGACACTGACATTATCCAGTCTATTATTACACTTTCAGAAAGTTTTGTACTGCTGTAAATGGTTTGGATCTTAAGTCTTACATAATTTGGTGGATGCTTAAGGTTTTCCCTTCTGCTAACGAAGGCATTGGAACTAATTCTGGAGTGACAGAGTCTGCCAATGGAACTGCAGCAATTTACAGTGGCTGAGGTCCCATCTTCTGGTTCACTGAGAAATGATCAGGGTTCATGCTACAGGTCCCATGTTTCATTTGGGCTCATCTCTTGTCCAAGCCCAGCAAGAACATGAGAGCCACTTCCCCTTTCCCCCCTCTATGCATGCACCACCTGTGAAGATTTCACTGTGGTTTATCTCATATTTTGCAGCAATTTTACACATCCAGCACAGACCAGTGTTACACCAAGGATGCATCATGGAGGAACCATCTGCCACACACAGCCTGGGTGCCAAACCTGACAGGAACCAGCAGCATGTACCCTGTTCCACCCGACTGTGGAAAGATGCCAGTCTATACCTTTTCCTTGTTTCGTTGGATTTGGCAGTTTTGATGGTGCTCCCATCCTGGGTAATTTCTCTCTCCTGGGAGGCAGGAGCATCTCTAACAGGAAGTGGAAGTATCACAGTCTCCTGAGTTACAGGTAAAACTTCATCTTCTGCTCCCTGCTGACCCAAATGTTGCTTGGCATAGTCAAAGCCTTGTACTGGCTGCAAAAAGGAGAAATAAAAGACATTTCCAGCATGTATTTTATGTTAATATAAATTTTCAACTTCAACATAAAATCTTTGACTGCCCCTTAACTTCTTTAATTACATAAGTGACAGGGAAACAAAATGTAGATCACCATGTGAATGTTCACAAGAAACCAATTTCTCATGAAATCTCCATTCAACATGTTTTAAACATGATTACTATAAAATTGATCTTGGCTAACCTTTCTTACCCTCCTGTAACACCCCCAAAAATTCCTTTGACAGGCAGTGAAAGAATGAGGATGTGGAAGAAAAAATTGGGAGGAAAAAAAAATAAGACCATACAGAAAAACTTTCTCTGACAAAACCTTTGCGTTTCTGAAGAGGGTGGGAGTAATTTATTCCCAGTCAAGACAAAGTAAAAAAGGCACACATCAAACTTTCATGGTCAACATTTTCCAGAAAATGATATTTTTCAGATCAGTGAAATTAAATTTCCCCTGGCTTGCCAGTTGCCTGCTGGGAAGGATGTTATTGACTTCACTTGCTTCTCTTGGGAAGTGGCATTTCAGCAGAGCCTTGCAGTGAGGCAGCCGAGGGCGTGTGCCCAACCTCCTCTTCCCACAGCCCATCCAGGCTTTCCCTGTGCCCAGCCTGCTCTTCCCAGAGCCCATCCAGGCTGTCCCTGTGCCCAGCCTGCTCTTCCCAGAGCCCATCCAGGCTTTCCCTGTGCCCAACCTCCTCTTCCCACAGCCCATCCAGGCTTTCCTTGTGCCCAACCTCCTCTTCCCAGAGCCCATCCAGGCTTTCCCTGAGCCCAGCCTGCTCTTCCCAGAGCCCATCCAGGCTTTCCCTGTGCCCAACCTCCTCTTCCCAGAGCCCATCCAGGCTTTCCCTGCTGCTCTGCAAGGAACAAACAGAACCAACGTCTTCTGGGCAAGGCAGCCACCCAAAAGCAGATTCCCCCAATACAAAAATTAAAGCATTTAGACAAAATTTGACTTTCCAAACTTCATTTTCAATTGGAAGAAAAAGCGAAGGGGGCGGGGGGGGGAACAAACAAAACCCCCCCATTTTCTTTGGGGGGTAGAGGGTGGAGCAGAAAAATTAAAAATATGAAAAATAAATCACTCAAAGAAATTCCTGGCCACCTCTGGAAAAAATACATAGCACCAAGATGTTCTTGCTATGTTAAATTGAATTAATTGACCAAAAACTGGAAGGACAGTCTTCCTGAAGTACAAAGAGTATTGACAAAATGCTAAAAAAAGCACTGCAAAACACTTAGAAGTTGAGCAGCAGTGACTTTAAACCTCAAACGTACTTTAGGAAACACACTGAAATTAGTTCGTGCCTGATTAGTCTCTCCATGTTCCTGTCATGTCATTATTGAATATTTTAGTTCCAGAAGAAAATCAGAAGGAGAAAAAAATTTGCTGATGGCACAGAAAAAGGACAAGCTTTGAAAAAAACATTTTCTCTTGTGTACCTTACTAAATCTGTGTGGTAGCTATAAATACAGATACATTTCATAGGTAAGCTCAGTCTGAAAATGACGGGGCTGTCTTCTACTTTTTAAAACATAATAAAACATGCTTTTTCTTTGGGGGATCTGCATGGCATTCCTAATCTCCTGTTTCTAACCGGGGCTCCCTTATTTCAGTATTCCTTTGGTGAGGAGCTTCAGTGCATTCAGGAGTCACTAAGGGGGCTAATGCTGATTTGGAGAGCAGATAACTCCACACATTAACATCATGGAACCTGCACCAGATCGGAGAAATGCCAATTCACCAACACCCCTCCATGGCAAGTCATGACAGTGTCACCCCTGAGGGATCCTCCTCCTTGCCCTCCGCTGAAGGCAGGGTACCACAAGAGTCACCAAAAAAGCTTCAAAGGGAGGAAATGAAGAAAGGGAAGGGAATAAACAAAGGGAAAACAGCAGCTGTGGGAAGGATAGCTAGGAAGAACTACTGCACAATATCCTAGATAGCAAAACTGTTAACCAAAATAATGTTTTTCAACCTCATTGTCAGTATTAAGTGTCAGTTGAGAGCCTCCTAAGTATTCTGCAAAAAAAGTAACAAAAGAGAAGTGATTGAGTTATTTCTCCCTCTATCCCTTTGAAAAATGAAAATAAGTTACAACTTGTACTTCATAACTTATTTAAAAACAAACCCAAAAAACCTAAACAAACCAAACCAGAAGCAGCAGAACATGAGAATTACTAAAGAATTCTGCAGTGTCCCAGCTTGGATCTGCCAAAGGAAGAAAATGAAGGATTATTTTAATCTGAGTTCTACTTACCACCACGTCTAGTAACAAAATGCAATAAAGGAAGAGCTGAGAAAGCCATCCTCATCAGTGGACATATTGCGTTAAATAAAACTTGATCTTGGAACCCTGCTCTGTAAAAGCCCACAGGAGCAGATGGCTTTACCACCCCTGAAGGGAACTGGCAGAATTAAATCACCATCAGGCACTGCTGAAGCACTGCAAGAATAGATGCCCAACAGGAGCAAAATCCTGAGAGAGACCAAAGGACTGGGATTTTAATACTGCTTTTGCAATAATAAATGAATTATGAGACCATTCTATTATACTGCCTGACAGAGGGCAGACTGAATACAGTGAGTTGTTTCTGGGACTTTTTTCTCCTTGTAATGGTCATGAAGACAGACTTTATAAAAATGAAAGGAAGGAAAAAAAAAAAAAAGATGCTCAGCTCCTCCCATCCATACGCATACCCAAGTACAGAGTTTCACTGAATTTTTTTTTCCTCATGCCCTTTATCAAACTGATAGTTATTTTCCATGGTTGCAGTATTTGCCTTGCTTGTGGGTCTTATACTACAGATCTTTGCTTACCTGCAAACTTATTATTTCATGGTCTAAAAAAACAGAAAGGTGACAGATTACAGCCTTTAAAATAGCATGCTGTGAATTAGAAAGTAAGGGAGGTAAAAGTTAACATCCATCCAAAACCTCTAAGTAAAAACAGCTGCTTAAAATAAAAACAGCATTGAAATAACCTCAAAATAAAATCCCATCCGAATTTCATCAATTTGAATTTATATTTCTTTTAATTTCACACCTGGAGAGAAAATTGAAAAAAAATTGTAGCAGTCCGTTTTCCTTGCAACTTAGTGCAGATGTCCCTGATTGCTGAGGCAGAACAGCAACAAAACTCCCATGACAGATACCATAAACAACACTATCTAGAGAAGTCATTCCGTAAACTTCATTTATTTACCCTTCAGTCTGCTACAACAAGAAAGTCATTCCTTAATTACCAGGCACAAGCAGGTTAATGCCGCATCACCTCCCCCAGGCTCCCCAAGGATATTCCATGCTCAGTGTCGCGTTCCCCTCCGTGCCGTGTTGGTCACCCCGTCCCGCTGCGGGGTATGGGGGTCTGGAGGGCCGGGGGAGGCAGAGGCGGCTCGCCCTGCCCTGCCCTGCTGTGCAGGACCCGCAGCTCCCGCCGCTCCAGCAGCAGCAGGACTGCAGCGATGAGCAGGCAGCTCTGCTCTGCCAGTCCCCTTGGAACAGGACTCCTGGAGTCCGAGAGCACATCAAACAGCACCACTGAAAACAACACCCGAGAGCCAAGGCTGCGGGTATCCCATAATATCCTCCTTTCCTTTGGCTGGATACTCAAAAGGTATCAAAACAACTGCCCCAGTGATTCAACAGCAAAGCTCAGACACACAGAAACAAAATATTAAAGCTGCTGCTTAAACTGAAAATCACCCCACTGTGACTCTACTCAGAGCAGAGTCAGCATTAATCAGCAGTCTCAGGCACTTTCCTGAGCCATGAAATACAACATATTCATTTTAAATGTGATATGGATATGTGCTCACCAGCTATTTGTATTGCCAAACTGCATGAAATGTGGCAATTACAGCTCAAGCAACTACCACTACCCCTTACACTGGAATTAGAAATAAAATGAAACCTGTTCTTTTTAAAATGACCTTATTTCATTATCTTCCCCAAATACATTTCTTAGCCTTATTTTAAGTAAAGGTGCTGAAATCAGGATCAACCAAACCAGTCCATTCTCAGTCCCACTGCAGGATTTATCTTCCACAGCCCATATACCAGAGTATGCTCTAAATTAGACCTGGCCAAACCTTTTTGACAGAGCCATCACCCTGAAACTAAATGGAAAACAATTCAGCCTTCTTTTGGAAATGCATCACTCACCATACAATGAATTAAATTAAATTTTATGGAGTCTCAAAATAAACCGTAAAGGGGAAATGCACTCTAGAAGTGAACCTCCTGCACTCCAGCTGCAAATGTGAGCAAACCTGCAGGAAAACCTCTTGCAATGAGTGTGGTGTGGGTGTTGGGAGCTCAGCACCAGCTGTTTTGTTCTACAGATACAGCCTCCATCTGATGACATCAACTATAACCTAACTGAGCAGGTTTTACCCTGACCATGGATCTTACAGCCTGATTAAATCTGATTTCTCAGGAATAAGTAAAAATTCAATTTTCCCTTTCTTTTTGAAATGCCAACTATGGATTAAAATATTAAAATACTTTCATCAAGTTTTTTCCATGCTGTAGCTTCTACCACTAGTAGGGTATTTCTTAAATAGCAACTTTCTTCAGCTGTAAAGTATCCCATAATGTTGGGCAATTGAAAACAATGTACGAATTTAGTTTTATTTTTACCTCTAGTTGGGACTGAGACCATATACAAAAAGAATCAACTGGTGCATAGTATTTGCAACAGCCCCTAATAAAGCATAATTTGCATTACAGAGGCTTCAATGGGGCGTTACACATCACTGCAGTGCTATTAATTTCTGTTTGTGTTTGTGATATTGTGTGGTTCACTTCTGCAGATCTAGTCTAAACAGTAGATGCATAGCAGTGGATAAATAGATGAGCACATTGGAAGCAAAATGGAAATGTCTTTTTTGCATCATTTTTGATACAAATGTCTTGTTTCCAACTGGCACCAGCTGCACCCATCTGCAGCGAACCCAACATGAGGAGAAAAGAGCTGTCATACACATCATGCCTTACTTCAACTCTGTCTCCAATCTACATTTTTCAGCAGAAGCAACAGAGCTGAAATCTCAATAATCCTGCTGTCTGTAGCATTAAGAAACCAAAGAAAAAATTCATCATCTCAATCCTATGCCAGTGGAGAAGAACAAAGTCAGCTAAAAGGGCAAAGCAACACTGTGGGGTCTGTAGGCTAAAAACTCCTACCTTTGGTTGGCCCTGTTCAAGAGCCACTGAATTGCAGCATTGAGAAGCCAGACTTTTTCACTATGCAGACAAATCAGTATTCTGTGCCATTTTGAGTTAGAGAATCAAACTGGAAATGCATTTGGTTTGGAAAAAAAATCCATCTCATAATTGACATGGGTTAATAACTTTAAGAAAAATGTAATTGTTTGAACCTAATCAGCAATATCCACAAATTAATTGGAAAGTTCAAAACATCTACAAGGAAAATAGCAGTAGGAGAAAAAAAAAATCCAAATAATGTCTATTCTGGATTAGCAGTTGGAAAGAGAACTTCTAGTCAGGACCAGGTCTGAACTGCTGCCAAAGGCCAGGCCTTCAGACATTGCCACCTGCAGCAGGTGGGAGCTCAGGATGTGGGGTTTGGGGTCCCACAGGAGATGTGCTGCTGACAAACCCTAGGTATAACATCCCATTTCCTCAACTTTGAGAAGGAAGCCACTGCCTTGGGTGCAGCCTCCTCAGCCCCAAAGGCTCAGTGCCTTCCATCACTGCATGAGGGCCATTCTGCCACTGCTCCCTACGCACAAGGGATGAGCTGTGACAGGCTGAGTCCTCAGTATCATGGGGTATCCAGATCCAACCTGTGAGAAACAACCATTTCAATTCCAAACATCCTTCAACTACATCTATCAGAGAAATGGTTGCAACCTCAGAAAGCCCATGGACATCCTGGATCTGGGTCGCTCACCTTCGCTCTCTGAGGGAGGTTCATCATGGTGTCCGGCTTGAAGTCGTTCTTGTTCTTCCTGCACAGCACTGCTGTGATGATGATGATGATGACTGTAACCACAGCAATGGGAGCCAGCACCGCTGCAATGATCCACAGGTTGTTTGGGGGGTTCTTCACCACAGCTACAGGAAATTGCAAAACAACACTGGTAAGCTTCCCTGTGCAAGATTACAACTGTTTACAGCCTTCAACTGGCTTCATGTAAAAATCAGTATAAAAAGATTAAGCAATCTGGCTTTCTATACAAAGGAATGCCTTAACTGGAAAAAAAAACCACCACAAAACAATCAGCAACACTGTTCAATTCACAAATCCCTGGGCTCTCTTCTTTTATTTATATGCAAATACCTGGTTATATGCAAAAGCAGCCATCAACTCCAAATTCAAGTTAGATGCCATATTAGATATCACTCCAGTGGTTCATTTCACAATAAAATAAAACAAAAAAAATGAATACATCTTTTAACTATTCTTCAAACACAAATCCAGCTTACAGGAAGGCAGCATGTGTGCTAAAAGAATACACATGGGGTTCACACCTGGTGTCAAAGACTTACTTACTGGCTCAGCAAGAGTGAACCGGCAGAGCTTTTTCAAAAACAAGGAAGTTAAGCACTCTAATATAGTTATTATTAATATCAATAGGGCAGTAAGGAAATGCTTCTCTTGTGCTCTAGAAAGAATTTATCATAGTTAAAGTCAAAATGAATCCATTGCTTCTGAAGGAGTGGAAATAATGAGGTTGGAAAGATCTACTTGCAGATATATTAATAATGGCACCAGGAAAAGGGTACATTTCAGAAATGCAGTGATGCAAAAGCATTTTAGATTCCATTTTATCAGAATAATCTCCCTCAGTATGAACCTTCAACTTGTTCACACATAAGAGATCCACCTGTGACACATTCCCAGTTCTCTCATTTCATTTCTTTCTGGAAAAACATCAGATAATCTCCTTATAATGCTGAATTTTGCTGCAGTGAAATATTTAGTGGACTTCACCATGATCTCTCTGTTTACTTTCCTATGGCACTGGTTGCTGGTGTGGGCAGGCAATTGTGAGCACACCAGCACAAAGCAGCCGTTCCCATTTCCTAGGGGACCAGTGCTTTCAAATGTCATTGAGCTTATGAGCTGTCAGAGGCACTCAGCATCTTTCAGGATCAGACTTCAAATGCACACCAGCTCGTTCCGCAGCGACTACAAGAGCCAGCTCAAAGTCTGGCTGGAGCCTGAGCTGTTTTCTTTGTAGATCTGCAGCTTTTTGCAAGGCCAATGTAGTTTGTAGGGTGATGAGGGAATAGCACCATTAGGTACACAACCTGAGCAAAAGATTCTCCAAAAAAACAGGTTGAAGCCTTTCAAAGTTCACTTTTCAACAGACTTGCATAATTCCTAATTGTTGACTTTGACATTTAGTTTGGGGATGAAAGAGCTGTGGGGAAGGAAACCCAAGCTGAATTTTAACAAATAACAGTAACTTTAATTACAGACTGCTGCTATGGGAGCAGCAAACAATTGGTGAAAAATTATAGTTATTCTTTGTAGTGAATGCAGAGGGAATGATGACCTTATGGCTAATAAGACAGGCATTTAGGAGTCCTAGTTTACATCTTTAATTCAGTTACCAACTTCCAACATGACCTTAAGTCAACCCATGGTTCACTTAACTCAGTAAGACTTCAGTGGAATTTGAAACAAGCCTTTCATTCTCTTATAACTCAGTCTCTTGCTTATAAAACAGGAACATCCATAGTTTTGTTATTATTATTCTGTCTTGTTTAACCCAACTATGAGCTCCCAAGGGTAGATTTCTTTTCTTGCTGTACTTTGGAACAGAACTTTTCATTCTGCTATGAAGAAATTATAATGAGCAAAAATGAAATCCACACAAAGTATTTTCTGTTGCAATACAAAGACAGACTACAAATAACCATGTCCAAAATGAAAGAAATTGTTTTCCCCTTAATAAGGTATAAAGATAGAACTACCTCCTACATTTCAAATACTCTACCTTCAGAATCTCAGTTACCCCAGGTCATAATTTCAATTTCTGTGTATTTCTTTTCTTACAGTATTCTATGCATACTTCACTGGTGTGAAAATCTACAGATGAATAAGGCTGCCTCATCAGACCATGGAAATACCAAGTCAGATGATGAGCAGCAGATGTCATAATTGCCTAAATATCCATATAAATCATAACACTGCACAAAGAGCTAGGAAACTGCTACGTGTTATCTGCATTTTCTTTAGTAAAAAATGCATTAAAGAAATATTCTCATGGAAAACAAAATCATTTAGAATTAAATGCTGGAACTTATGGAAGCAGGAATGGAGATCTACCTGTTCCGTAGAATTAAAGTCAGTAACAGACCATGATTAAATCAAGGATCAGATACAGGACAGAGTGCATTCTCTGGAAATTATATCATAAATTATATCACATTTCTGTCTTCTAACTCAATCCTATGTTTATGGATGATACGAAAATTACTTATTACAGCAGTCCCTTCTTTTCCTGTCACCACTGCATGTAATTATTTCAGTATCACTGCTCTTTCAGGCAGATATAATTGCACCAGGGAGACCCATTTTATATGCTGTTTTGTCAGTAAGAAGATCCAGCACAGAAGTCCACTATATAATTTTAATTCCATCTAGATAAAAACCTTGGCAAAGTGGAGAGATTCAGTTAGCTAAAGGCACCTAAAGCTCTTACTGCACAAAAAAAAACCATTCCAAGCTCCACCACAGATTTATGAATGTGGGTCACTATGCAGGAATAACCAAAAAAAATTTAAAGAAACCTATGTCCACAATAATTCAGCAACTGATGAAGGTCTTGAAAGAGAAATATGAGAACACTTTTCGAGACTGGATTACTTTTTGTTTACATTATTCTGAATGATACAAGCATATCTTGAATCTGAAAACTGTCCAGACACACAAGTAGTTCTTCTCAACTTCACTTTTGTGACTTGTGCCTGAACAGTATCTTTAACAACCATACAGTGCACTTTATGAAGATCTTGGTGAAAATTATTATTAAAAATAAAATCTGAGATAGAATCTACGTTGTTTTGAGTAAGTCAAAAACAAGGGACATCTTAAAAGCCCCCACATTTTACTTTGGGCCAGGTTATTTGAATAGCAGATTTGTCCCAGCCATCATTAGCCTGTGGTGTCATGGTTTTGTTGGCATCACAATTAATTCCAACTTCACAATTCCATAATGTTCAGCCCATGGGTGTCATTCTGTCATCAGTGGAGGCTTCCCACATCTACACTGGTGTTTTCACAGAGAAAGAAAAAGAAAATAGAATAAAGAAAGCATTGAAGTGCTGAATTTTTAAGAACTCTTACGATCAGCTTGGACTTGGATGACATAGCCCAGGGTCAGGGCCATGCGCTGGGAGTCGACGGTGCTCAGGATTTTGGCAGCTGCAGTGCCCAGCAAAGGCTTCCCGTTGTATAAAGTGTAATATGTCAGCTCAGCCGGCTCCTTGGGGCCTGGAATACGTTGGATTTTTACCATCTTTAAGGAAAATAAATAAAAATATAGATAAGTAATGAGAGAAAGATAAATAAATAAACTGTATTTGCATTATAGCACTGCAAAATGTGCCAGGAGCGATTTGAAGGCAGTGCCCACAGGGAACTCCTTCCAGACCTCCTACAAGCATAAGCTCCATGACAATATTCTCACAGGATCAGAGCTTTTCCCCTTCAGAGCCCAGGCTATTAACTCAGTCAGAGGACTGACTGACTCCTTAAAAAGTTTTAAAACATAATCCTAAGGTAAAACCCTACAATGGCAAAGGCATGCAGTGAAAAGGAGGAAAGGATCAAATGTTTGGACATTACAGTCCTCTGTAAAGACAGAATTCTTATGATCTGTCCTAACCTACTGTTAGGACATATTGCAGTTGAAAAATACCTTCACATTTCACTTCTATACTCATTATTTTTTATCCTGGGTTGATAATAAAAAGAATCATGCTCTTCTCATTTTATTCTGCAGAACATTGGCAGAATTTTTTACATTGCACCTCTGCCTTTCCTGAGAGTAGAGAAAGAGTCAAACATTTCCAATGATGAGAAGAAAAGGAGGTTCATGGTTCTTCTCCAATACGTTATGGACTAAAATTTTACAAAGGTTCACACTTCTGGCAAATGAAATGTGTTCCTTCTTCAAATTTTTTCAGTGGGAAAATACAAAAAACTATGGGCCAATGAGAAAAGTAGTAACCTGTGTTTATACCTCACAGCAATTAATTCTTGAAAAACATAATGTAACTTTTTAAAAAAGCAACAACTTGCTGTGCAATTTTTGAAGATTGTAGACCAAATACTTAAATTGCCCATAATATCAGCTGGCTTAATTGGTGAGAAAACAAAATACAACCATTTCAAAATACTGAATGTGAAATGCTGTAAATAAGGGAAAGATGATTAATAAATTACTCATGTCTGAAATCTCTACTTCATAACGTGATCTGTTGCCACATGGTTTGATGACTAACCTTCTAGAAAGGCTGCTTCTTACATTTTTTTCAAACAAAAAGAAGAAAAGAAGTTCTAGCTCTGAGTTACCTAGGAAACTTTTTGGATGAAAAAAGCTTGAACTCTTCATTATGCTGAATACGAGACCTTACGCTAAAATATGTACTTTGTACCAATCCTCACAGCAACCAAAGAGAAAATATTTATTAACACTGATTAACTAATGATGATTTCCAGAATATGACAGGCAATGCAGAAAAAGACATGACTGCTAATGCCATTTTGCCCTCGCTGCTTTGATACTCTGCAAAAAAATTACAGGAAATCTCAACCCAGTTAGGCACATCTTCTCCAAAAATTGGAGCAGGAGACATGCAAGCAAAGCCCATTTTTTTTTAACACATATCCAGGTTATTTCCCACATGTGGTGGCCCTGGGCACCTGCACAGTGTAGCTGCCCACGGTGGTGGCACGTCTGAATCGCCTCCCTTGCTGGTGGGACATCATGAACAGCGGGGCCAAACGCTGCTCCATCAGCCTTGCAAAGCTCTGGTTGTTCAGCCCCAGCAATGCCATATCAACACCTTGAATAACTGTGGGAAGGGAGAAAACCACAGATCAGCACCTTACATGGACAGGCAAAGTAACACATGGTCTGAGAGATAGTTTGGAAGAGGTACCGACCAGCTGAGAATAAAAACAAGCACTGTGACATCTCTCGGGAATTCCCAGTGTGTATAAAACATCCTTCTGTCCCAGCCCCTGCACTGTTCTTAGATAATGCCCATCATGTTTCAGAGAATGAAATCCCCAAAAAACGTTTTTCGGCCTTCAGTTTACCAAAATGGCTCTGGGAAGCACCTAATCTATGATCTTCAATATAAAAAGGAAGTTAAAACCTATTTGAGAGCTGCTGGTTTTATCCTTATTGCCAGATGTTCCTGTTAAATAAACCCATTTTCCACCCTGCAGATTTGAAATCAGAAGCTTGGATTTTGTACAACTCAGTTTGAAGCAAAATACCCTGTTTAAGAGCACCAAAAACTGCACAAATATTTCTGAAGCATAAATTAAGGGAAAATTTGGAAGACACTGGATTTACATAGAGTTAAAAAAAGTGATATGGCATGATGATTCAATTCATATATATGTATGATTTTTTTCAACATTATTTCAAAAAAATCTTCTGGGACCACCATGATGTTTTTGAAAAAAGTTTCCATTGTAATATCAATAATACCCCATTGCAGTAACTGCACAGGGGCAGGAAATGGAGTATCAGGATCACAGGGTCCCATGTGGAAGAGCTGTACCACTCCCTTCAGAGCACCATAATCTCTGCATAAACTCATTATTTATCTCAAAATTATGAATAGATATAACAGGCACCAAATCCATTTCATGTCAGACTCCTTTTCACTTGCTCTCTTGAGCATTAAACAATTCCAGGTACAGACACATCAATTAGAAAGGCTTTGAGATCTACTCACTCAAAGACGTCTGGGGTAAAGGGTCTCTCTCTTACCCAGTTATCATTTCTGAAGGCAGAATGATTGCAAATGAGAATGTGATACCAGTGAAATGACTTGACAGAAAGTATTTTGAAGCCTGTGAGCATTCTCTGCACCTTCTTTTCCACCAAGAAAAAATTACATGCTTAATGCTTCTGGACCCAGACAGTCAGCAAATCGTAACAAACTTCTCTGGTTTAACAGCTCACCTTTCTTCCTGGGTTATGTCTGCAAGTCTCTTTTGATTTCAGATCTAAATCCAAGACCCAGGGAGAGAAAAAAAACTTAACATTCTGTTTGTGTTTCAAAACTCTAAGACAGTAATGCTGCTCTCAGAAGTGCTTTTAGACCAAAGTGCCATAAATTCTGAGGGGGGTGTTGGACACAGGAGACGTTGTTGTTCAAGGTGATAAATCACTTACGGCCCAGAGAATGCCTGTAAATACATTTGCCCAGTTAAATGCAACAGGCAGCCACTTATTTTTGTGTAAAAATACTGTACTGATGTGTTTACATAAACAAGCACTAAAAATGATCACCTGAAGTGCATGGAGGAGGGAAGGAGGTTAAAAAGTACCTGTTATCACCCAGTAGTCTCTAGTTGACTCCGAGACATCAAGGTTTGGATACTCCAAAGCTTTAAAAATAAAAGTTGAAATTCTGTCATGACATTCCAACATCCTAAACACTCTATGTCCCAAAACTGGCTAACCAGACAGTGATAAATAAATTGAACTATGGCCCAAGAAGAGATCCAGAAGTATAATTTTCAGGGTTACAATTTCTCTTCTGCCTGAAAAAACACCATCAAGTGTAAACAGAAGCACTGCCATACAAAGCAGAACACAGACCTCCTGTTGCCAAAACATTGTCTGGGGCAAAGCCCAGGACTGCCCAGTACCAGGAATGACAGGGAACAGGCCTGTGTCCATGTTGTACATATTTCTGCTGCCTTCTCCCCTGCAGAAAACGGGACAGGAGTCCATATTGATTCTGTAATTAATCCTTATGTAACCCAGACCACAGTTTTAAGCTAAAATAAGACTAAAATAACCCAGGATCAGACTTCAAATGAATTACAAACGAGACTAAAAAAACTGTGAACACACCTTGGAGTGTGGTGCTCTCTCTCTCTCACTCTGCATGGTTTAAGGCATTACTACCATATGTGTTTACATCTGTGAGAAACTGGTATTTGCCATTTTGATGTCTTTTGTTTGCTTCTTCATCTCCAAAGTGCATTAGGCTGTAAAGCTCAATATGCTGCTAATTCATTATACAGCTCAGCATTTTTCAATAGATTTATGCAACATGGAAAGCATTAATAGCAGGAAGTTAATTCAGAAAATATCCATGCTTTGCACACTGATGTGCTGCTATTGAGTTACCTTGATTTTTAAATCTCAAATTGGAGTGAAATAGTAAACATTGTAAAGGATCTGATTACACACAGTAACTGCTTTTGAGGATGATTTCACAGCATGCCCTGAGCTGTGCATTTCCATGGCAGATTGCAAAGGCTCTGGAGGAGCCACTGGAGCCTACTGAGAAATAACATGTTCTGAGCACAACCTCACTATTTGTTTGATAAACTGAAACAACAACACTGCCACATGAATAAGCATCAAATGCTCTTCAAAGGAAACATTTTCCAGACACACTATCAGTCTGGAGACATAAACACTACGTGTGCATTAAGTTCTGAGTTTGCAGTACAGCTGCTGCACTGGGAATAAAACCAAGAACTCCGAAATGAAATATAAGCCATTAGCTGTTAAAGAAGGACTAGCTAAAGACTTATCGGGTCTCTTCATCATGTGTGGGGATCAACAGAGAACTGCACTAGCACACAAGACTCCTGCTGCATGACAAACGGCTTTGACAGCTCCTGACTACTGAGCATATGCCTGCACTGCCTTTGTGAGAAGCACCACAATCCTCTTTCTATGCAACAGACCTATTTTGGAGGCCAAACAGTTGAGCTGAGCACAGCAATCATCAACATATCCCCAAGCTTCTTCCCTGTGCTCCTGGATGTCCCATGATGACAGGTCCTGCACACTGGGCACTCTACAGACAGGTTCACCAACCTGCCATGAGAGGGAAGGAGCCTGTTTGATAAGAAATGAGTTACATCCCTTCCTTTTTCAACAGCCTCCCTCCACCTTGCCTTGCCTGTGGAAAGACTTCATGAAAACACAAGCCTACCTTGAGATGTCTCCTATCCTGTGATGGAAACTCTGATTCAAAAGTGCACCAACACTGCAAGAACTCATCATTGGGCAGTTTCACCTATTTGTTTGCAATATCATAATCTGATAGGTAACACCTCAAGAATAACATACACATCTCCTTTTCCAAAGATTTGCTCAATCCCCATAGTTAGCTGTGATTCCTGACTGCCCCGTGGCACAGAGTGACCACTTATCCCACAGACAGCTCATTGTCCAAGTCACTGATGAAGAACTGCACAAGGTAAGTTCTCTGCTGTTGGGCTGTTTGCAAACAAAATGGACTGGCAAAAAAAGATAACGTTTTCCCCAGCACTCATTTTCCAACAGTCTGCTTCTGCTTTTTCTTAGAATCAGAACATGAACAAGCACCTCAGTAATTTTACCTAAAGCTACAAATCCACTCAGTTCAATGTTCTGATCATAAAGACACATTTGACTCTACCCTTATGTGCCCAATTATTTAAACACTTGTGAAATGAAAATTGCAAACCCCTCCACAGCCTGATCAGTGAGTTTGATAGCTACCAGAAGCTTAACCTGATCTTTACTGGTATTTGAGCACAGTATTTCAAATCTAACAAGACTCTCAGGAAATTTGTACACAGTGAGATCAGCTGAAGCCTGCCCTTCCTTTCCCAGTCCATTACCAGGCACTAATGTACCCAGCATGTCCCTGTCCCTTCTCATTTCCAGTGAACACTGATCTCTGGTGAATGGATAACCTGTCTCTCCAGTGAGCTTAATTTCACACATCACATTAACAAGCAGATTAAACAGAAATCCCCATAATCAAATGTCTTGTCCCTTTAATCATTTTAGCATGATTAGCCCACAGAGTCAGAGAGCACATATACCACACAGGCTGCCCACACAACTGTCTCCAGCTCTCTGTACCCAGACCCTTCATAACAACTGGAATGCAGGCAAACTATTGATGCTAAAGAGCTCAGACCATTTTTAAACTGAAGACGAAGTTCAGCAAACACACCAACAACTTCTTAAACAAAGCAGCATAGTTAGAGCTCACTCACTACCCAAACACACACTCAGCCTGATCCCAGCCCAGTCACTTGAAAGAAGCACTGGGACAGCAGTAAAGGGCTATGCTGAAGCTTAATGTGCTATTTTGTGACAAATTTGGGACCTTTTGTGCTTTGTTTTATATAAAACCACAATTTTATTTTGTTTGGAACCT
Source organism: Hafferia zeledoni (assembly GCA_035583235.1). Taxonomy (NCBI): domain Eukaryota; kingdom Metazoa; phylum Chordata; class Aves; order Passeriformes; family Thamnophilidae; genus Hafferia; species Hafferia zeledoni. The sequence continues at coordinate 2,874,875 of JAWWEV010000167.1, read as the reverse complement.
GGCATAGGGTTGGGGTTTTTTAATTAACAACTGCTTATGCACATTTTCCGTAGTTATTTGAAATTGCTGCTACCAGCCAAGGTAAACACTGAACCCAGGAAAAAAAAAAATCAAAACAACTACCTAGTTCCACCTCCCTGTCCCTTTTTTTAAACAAAAAGTAGTTTTAAAACATGGAAAAATCACCTATAATCTGTGAGCTTAAGGACAAAGTTTACGGTGCCTGCAAAGCAGAAGCCCAGTGCTGGTTCATGTTAAAGATCTGTGAGCTGGGAAGCACATACTTACATTCAGCAATGGTGAGAGGTGGGTAGGTGAGGTAGAAACCCACCAGCTCAGCTGACAGCTGATTAAGAAGGTTGCTGGAAGCAGTGCCATTTAGAGTTGTGCTTTGATTGTTCACTACGTAAAACAGCGTGACAGCTTGGGAGACATTGGAGGTGTTCAAAATCTGAAACAGAGGCAAAAAGATGTTGCTGTGCTCCAGCTCAGTTAAAGAAAAAACAAACAAACACAAAAAACCCCAAACCAACAACAAAGTCAGTGCAAACAAACTGGAGAAATGTTCACTTGAACAATGGACAGCAGCAGGCAGAAAAGGTGCAATCATGACTGAACCTGCTTTTATCAAGAAACACAGGATGAAGGAGAGGTTGCTTATCAGAAAAATCATCCAGTGCCTGATGCAGAGGAATCGACCTGTATGTCTTGCTGTATTTGCTGCCTTCCCAGTGCAGTTATCTAGATCCACACCTTTTCCATGTGAAATAAAGGGGTATCATGTCTCTTCTGTTGCTAGTACCGTATCACCTGCTCTCTTTCCCACGTTACCTCTGGGCCAGTCTCTTCCTGAGCCCAATCCTGAAGACTGCAATTAATGACCAAGTCTATTTAGCAAGTACTGGATCAGCTCCTCAGACATCAGTTTCATGCAGAAAGCAGAAAGGCAAAGGCAGGGCAGGAACCAAAAAACCCCATGTTTTCTCAGAAAACTTATGCCCTCGGAGAAGAGGGATACTGTTTTGGCTACACATAGGTAGGACCAAACACATTCACGAATGTTATTTTAATATCCCATTTTTATCAACTGGATCACCAAGTAAAAACAGAGAGTATGGTATGATAAAAATATCAGAAGAGTTCAAGGCCAGACCAAAGGTCTGCCTAGGCAATATCCACTTAGACAACTTGCTTAGACAAGCACAGGGCAAGAGAAGACTGCTTTTCAGCAGGTTAGTCCACAGCTGTGGTCTGAGCAATAAATCATATGCTCAGGTTTAGAAATGCTTGATGACATTTTACTGCATATTTTTTGCCAATTGCTTTTTATAATGTCCAGACTTTTTCTCCAGTAACATCTTTATTGCCCACTGTGTGAAAGGATTCTTCTTCAGGATTCTTAAACTTGAATAGTTCTGTTATGAGAAACTCCAGATGATCACTCCTGATTCACTACACTACTCATGGCTGGAGAACCAGGGCCAATTTCACTTCTCCTTGCATGGAAGTAATTTTACACTTTTACCTACCTTGGAGCCCTTCCCTCTACTCTCATAGTGCAACAGCACCTTTCCTGAATTAGCACTCTCTGCTCCAGAACTGTTCCTCAGTTGATAATTAATCTAAAACCTCATACAGTTTTCTGTTGCACTTACTTAAGTCTTTCACACGATACTGAAAAATAATTCCAGAAAAATTTATCATGAGGATCACACCCTTCAGCCTCTTACTTCCCAGCTTATATCTTGCCTCCAAGACCTCCAATCCTATCTTAAATTGGAAATATCCACCATGACAACTACCACCTTCTTCTAGGGCTCTTCATAAAATTGCTCAGGTGCTTTGTGAGATCTGCCTTTTCCACTGCAAGCAAATCAGTCTCCACAAAACTCCCCTCAGTGCCACAGGTCCAACCATTGAAAAGGTTTATAATCCCTCTACCTACTGTGGTAGGTCATCTCTTGCTATGCACTTTTCTGTTTGACCACAAGCTCACAACAAACAGCACCAAAGTAACTGAGGAGAGCTCTGATGGCAAATTTTCTCCTTCTGGAAAGTTACATACAAACCATTCTGAGGAGCACCAGTCCATATACAGAGTTTTATCATAAGTCAAATACATATAATATCACTCAGAGGATAATTTCTTTATCCCTGAAGTATAGAGCATAAGGGTGCTGGCCCTCTAAACACATAGATGTCTGCAAAAATAAGGCCCTTAGTGGTGAATTTGTGTCTCTGAGTATGGAACTGGAATGCATATGAGAAAAAGAGTCATATTGCATTAGTTCAGATATTACAAACAGCTACACTGCCTGTCACCATCTTTATACCTGAATAGCCTCACTGAAAGCAACTAATGTGTCAGAATAACATATTCAGCAAAAACATAAATTTGGAAGTATTTCTTTGTATATTTGTTTTCATTTGAATTTAATTTTTAGGACTTAACTGCAAACAGTAAAACTCAAACTCATGAAAAGTAACAGCCTTCTATAAATCATGCATTTGTAAGTTTTCCTGCAATACACAAACCCATCTTATTTCAGATGGAAGCACAAACTTCCTCCCATAGTGGCTAGCAAAGGCACTATGTTGAAATAGAAACATAAAGACCAACCCAGAGAGTTTGGCAACAGGCACTGTCAAAGCAACACAACACAGTACCTGAACAGTTAAGTTGTTGCTGGTGTTTAGGACCTTTCTCTCAGCATCCTGAAATGCCCTCTGGAGCCGCTGTTCCATGGTCTGAATAAACTTGCAAGATTGAATATTGTCCGTTTGACCCACAAACTGCAGCTCTGGAAAAAGAAGGTATTAGCAAGTATTCTCAGCTGCATAACTCCTCCAACACAAAGAGCAAACCCATCAGTTTACAAATTAAGCAGGTGAAAACAATGCCACATAACATCAGTTGATGGCATTCAGGCACTGCACTAAACCAGCCTTAATTAAGACAAAAGCTAAGAATTAAATCACATTATTAGAGTTGATACTCTCCATAAACCAGTGGAGATTGTTTCTGCAGTGATATATAAGATGGTGAGACCAGTTCACTGTGCATATATTTACTCAGAGCCAGGCAGTAAGTGAAATCATTCTAGAAGACAAGTTATAGTCTTAAATCTTGCAGGTCATTTGCTCTTGCAAAACATAATCAATCATAATATTGATTCTCATTCAGTTTGATTTTCATTCTAAGAAAAACACAGCTAACTGGTTAATTGCATTATGTGTATATAAACATGTGAGAACACACATAAGAAATCTTTTTATAATTTAATACATTGTTTGACAAGACTCTCTGCCCTCTCATAGCTTATACTGCACTGCAATTACTCTGCACTGAGGATTGCTACAGTGAGCTGTCTGACCCAGCAACCCTGGGTCAGACAGCTGGGACCTAGGTCAGATCGGTCAAGACACAACAATACGTGTGTGTATATATCCTATAATCACGTTTCTCATCTTGGGGTGGTCCCATGGTGTAATGGAGAGCACTCCAGACTCCAAATCCCAAGGTCCTGAGTTCAAGTCTCAGTGGGGACCATCCCCTGGCAGTTCAAGCCTCCCTGCCATCCCATCCCGTCAGATCTGGGA
>JAWWEV010000167.1:2810982-2825115 GCA_035583235.1 Hafferia zeledoni | reverse complement strand
GGCACTGAGTGCCATGATCTGGTAAAGGGACTGGAGTTGGACCAAGGGTTGGACTTGATGACCTCAGAGGTCTCTTCAAACCCAACTGATTCTATGATTCTAATGTCAAAAACACTAAGGAGGGATTCTTGTCTTTGCAGCAATTCTGTGATTTTAAGTTTCATATATGGTGGTGTTTTGTTTTGCAGGTGACCTCCAATTCTGCAAAGGCTTTTAGGTGTGCTGTTATAAATTTAAGTCTGAAATGAGCTGACCTGCTTAATTAGGATACCTAATGGAGTTTAATGGAACAACTTTGTGCTTCAGATTTTTTCCTGCAAAAGTTTCCTGATTCCTCTATGCTACAACAGAGACATCTAAACTCAAATTGTGACCCTGAGATCATCTCAGTTGGTTAAAACTTGGTTGTAATAATGCCAAGGTCATGGGTTCAATCCCCTATGTGGGCCATTGACTTAAAAGCTGGACTAGATGATCCCTGTGGGTCCCTTCCAACTCAGAATAGTCTGGTATTCTGTGATTCTGCACAATTTGGTCACATCTACAAAGCTGGTATCTTCCTGGAAAATCTTTAGTCTCTCTCCCCTTGCTTTTGGGGAGAAAATGTATTTGGCAATCTCAGGTCTTCACAAATTGGTGGACTTGGCTTTGCTGCAGAGCACCACCTGTGGTGGCTGGTGCCTCAATTGGAGAAGGTGCAATGTTCACTTGTGTCACACAGGGCCTCACTCCTGGTATGGGAGGAAAAATGAGTAGGATTTTTCATGGACAATCTTTGGTTCAATTCTTTCCTACTAGCAGATGCAACCTTCTGTAAGGGACACCACCTTAGATAAAAACTTCTGTTATCAATCTGCTATTTTTCTCCTACCTCTACCTCCTGCTATCCACTGTTCTCCTAAGCCTTTTTGAAGCTGTTTCTTCATTATTGTCTTCTTAAGGCAGCAGAAGCCATGGCTGCTGTGGCTGAGAACAGGTCCTGGTGCCACACGAGGTGTTCATGGCTAAGACTATCACAGATTGCATGATAAAATTCCTCCTTCCTGAAGGGGTTTTGTAAACCTTTGCCTCAGGCACTGTGCAGTGTTGAGGCACAGAGTTAAAGTGGTCGTTTGTTATAAAGCAATAGGATTCAAAAAGTAAAGAGAACAGCTCATTTTTGGTTTAGTGCCTTTGAAAAGAAGTGTTAGAAGGTCATTAATGGCATGGCAAAGGGCTCCTCCTAAGTCACACACAGATACAGCAATAACTGTGCCACTGTTCCTATAGGAGACACAGGGGACGCTCGTCTCTATCCTGGTCTGTAACCACAATACTGAAGCTGTGCCAGATCATGTCTATGAGACCCATGAGCAGTGGATCAGCTTCCACTCCTGGGTCTCTCACACCAGAGCATGGTAAACTGGGCCCCTGCGGTGCATGATGGAGGGCTTTGCAGGAGCAGGCAGTCCTTGTTCTGCATGGACAAGACCTGGAATTGTACGCCAATGCAATGACTCCACAGATTATCTTTAGTCACTATTAAAGTACTAATAGTCATTTTTTGGAGAGTAAGATCATGGACCAGGTCTGTCCGAAGAGACAGAGTCTTTATGAAGGCATTTGGGTGTGAAAGTAACCACAGGTCCTCTAGAACGGATCCTGGCACTTGATGGTTCCAGTTGTGTGGCTGTGGGGTAACTGGAAGGGAACACCTTAGGGGAAGTCACACAAAATGGGCGAGGCTGGCAGAACCTCTGGGGATCACCAGCTCCAGCATCACCCATAACAGCAGAGTCAACCAGAGCAGGTGGCTCAGGGCCCTGTGGTGACTCCACAGCTTCCATGGGCAAAGCTGGAGTGTCTGACCACTCCCACAGTAAAAGAGGTTTTTCTGCTAAAGAGAATGATGCTTTGGCACAATGAATAAGCTAAGGCTGTAAACTATTTTTTTATGCTAAGTTACTATGAAATTCAACAGAGAATGACCAGTTTTTTATAGAACTCTTAAATGAGCCTATAGGAATTCAGAGAGTGCTCTCTGCTGAGCTATAGAGATTTTTAAAGGAAGTTTAATTTCTATAAAATCTGCCAATTCAACCCTTCTAAAATTCTACAGGCCTATTCTCCTGCAGTTCATTATCCCAGAAATCCAGGTCAAGAGCAATGTTCACCTACCATTCCCTTCAAATCTCAAACTAACTGGAATAGATAACTGTACCTGCTTCTTCACAGCATTAGTGCTACCACTGCAAGCACTGTAGGTGCCACTCAGATTTTTATTTCAATAATAAATGAAAACAATCTAATCTGAGCATAGCCAAGTGCCACTAGAGAATTGTTCACTATGAACAAGACATTTTCAAAATAGATATAAAGGTAAATACTCCCTAACTTTCCAGAATATTGATAAAAAGGGCTCATGTGAGCTTTTGATGCACCAGGAAGGTCACTAGGTGAGGTGATGCCCAAATCACAACTATTTGTGATGCCACCTCTATAGTCACTCACACCACAAAAATCACAGGAGGAGCATTTTCCACAAGCAGAAATGACAGTGTTTCTGTTCCTCTCTTTATTGCACCAGTGGCTGAGTCACCACAGACTCAACAAATATTCCTTAATTAGAGTTGCTCATTTTATCAATACTAAAGAGCTCCAGAGAAATAGTTGTAAATCTTTATTACCATTTCAGGATAGAAACACTTTTGCCACACTGCATCCTGCCAGGTAACCTCCTTGGCAGCTCATTTAGAAGGAAAGGAAAATTCCCCTCTAATAGGAGAGCTAATGCTGCAAGATCCTTTTAATACAGCATCATGAACCATACCCAGTTGAAGACTTTATAAAAGGCAAGAAATACCCCACTGCTGATGTACTGGACTGGGACACACAAGTTGAACACCCAGATCTCATCTATAGCTTTGATCATGGCACAGTCAATGTGACAGGTGGTGCCATGTCAGAGGCAACACTGGAAGGGCATCACTGGCATCCTGTAGCTGAGGTTGCCAAATTCTTTCCACAATGCCCTATTTTCACTTCTTTCTATAGAATATTCAAGAGGAGGTTTTATACAGAGATGATCTTTAAATCAAACTTGGAGATAAATGGATGTGAGTTTTCAATAAAGCAGATGACTTCTTTTTTTTCTGAAAACAAAGATGAAATTTGTGATTCTGCCCTTTCAAAAATTACAGAGGCTCTTTCTTTGAGAAATACAAGCATACAGATGCTTTTGAGCAGGGGTGTGAAATACTGAAATGTGTCATTTGCTGTCCCTGTGATTATCCAGCCAAATCTACTCATTACGAGCCTCTGAAAAATGACAATTTACTTATTCTAAAGACCTGTTAGAATTTGGCAGCATTGTCAAAACTCCCTCTTCTCAGCACATATTCTAAATTGGGCCTGTGATTTCTCAAACTAGACACTCAGAAAAAGAGTAGCCTCAAATTTGCCTCAAGTTATTTTGCATTTGCACAGTGAACAAACTCTCTTGTGCTTACTCTTTACATTCAAAAGCACCGAGCCTATCTCAGCTGCCTTGTCCCAAGAGACCTTTCACTTTCTGCATTCATTCTCCACAGCAAGAAACATCTTCCAAATCCTACAACTGAGACAGTGGTTTCACTGATAGCAGCCCTTGTTTCACAGCCCTGCTTCATTCCTAGTTCTTGATCCATTATTTACTGAAATAGATAAAAACTTACAAAGGCTGAAAAAATAAGTAAGAAAAGGGACTGTGGAATTAAAGACTACTCTGTAAGCACTGAAAAGCAGTATTAGCCTATCTGCTTCCAGACTTCTGCACTCTCCTTGCCACATCACTGCCATGTCAGTGCCACTAGTCTGGTTAGACTTTTATTAGTATAAAAACCAACAGCAGCAACAGCTTCCCCTCACCACCAAGTGTTTTTCAGGTCTGGATATAGTGCATTAAGGTAATGGCATTTCTTCTTTCCAAGTATATGACCATAAAGGGTAGGTTGAATCATACAAGGATAAAAATTTATAGTACAGTTCCAATGCATTAATATATCACTTTACATTTTACAACCCTACTGATCAGGCCACTATAAATTCATAGGAAATTCACATACTAAGCAATACACTAAACAAAATTTAAACTATTAAGCAAGTATTTTAAACTACTAACTATAGAATGATCCACATGTGACACCTCAAATAAAACACTTAATTTCATTGTAAATAAAATAAGTCATTTCTAGGAGACAAGAAATGGAAACCTTTAAGACAGATCTAGTTAAATGATTTTACTCCACAATTTGAAATGCTGTCTGGTAATACTACACAAGCAAGAAAAAAAGATGAGTTACCCAAGAAACTATTAAAATCTCCTTATCTTGGCTGTAACTAGTGCAGTTTAATGTGAGCTGTAAATTGTACTGGGTGCATTTGTAATGTAAAATCCAGTCACCTCACCACTTAACTATCCACACATACAGTTCAGTAACAGTTCACTTATTTAATTTCTGTAACAGGGAATTCGGCTAAGCATGTAAAGCAGAGACCACAGTTAGTAAATCATGACTTATGGTAGTGCCAGGACCAAACTGGAGTGCTGTCAACAGCAATTCAATAACAACAGTAACATGGAGGCTTCTCCAGCCTTGATCAGCAATATTTAGTAAATTAATAGCCAATGAATTCTGCTTGCTATGCAGAAAACTCCCCATGCTGGGCACAGTTCAGCTGGTGAGATATTGCACAGAAGATGTTTCAGGTACCTTATCTCACCTCCTCCCTCCACTCACTGAGCCCATCCAGGTGCTGCCCTGAGAGTCCACCTCACTGAGAGGTTAACAGAAGCAAGTACAAACATAGGGCTCATATGTTCTGACAAAAAATTACCAGCTGTGTGTCAAGGTCATTTTTCCTAATGCCATAAACCATTAAAAATAGCAACACTATCAATATACACCTTGAGAATTAGTGTAATACTACTCGTATCATAAATGACACTATAATAACACAGTGAGTACACTGAAGGTGAGGAAAATCAACACTGCAATGAAAGCAGTAAGAGATTTCATAGCTGTATTTAGAAATGAACTCATTAAATATGCAAAAAAATTAATGATTAGCCCGACACTACACACAATTTTTCATTTTGATATGAATATGAATTTATTACACTGCACTTTCAGTCCAAGTATCTGTCATAGTAATTTGATCTAATTGCTTTTTTCTGTTAATTTCATTAAATTCCTTTCATTGCTAGAAGTAATAAAATGCTGGCTCCGTTTCTCTGCTGATAGACAGACTCTGATCAGAGTATCTTGTTCACTATCAAGATTTAAAGTATATTCATACAGTTTGAAATCTCTACAAACCCTAATCCAGCAGACTTGAATATGTTTCCTGAGGAAAAGTAGAAACCTGCCTTCATGTCGTATTTTACAATAACTACATAGAATTTAGTAGTCTCCCAACAAATAGAAATGCCAGCAAAAAAATAGAGTTTATGGGATACATTCAAAGAGGTTTGATTAAAGAAATGTTAGCTTGGCATAACAAAAGGCATTCTTCGAGAACCTTCCTGTACTCTCTCTCCTTTATGTTTGCAAAAGAAAGAATTATTGGAAAACAACCCTGAGCTGCTGAGTGTAACTCCCATGATCTCAATCATGTAATGCAATGTCAACATTTATTGAAAAGATTAATTTTAAAATGCCCCATGTCCCTGAAACAAATTGGCTGTACTTTCAGCTAGTGAAAGTGGAAGACATACATTTTCTCACTTGCAAATACTGTCACCACCAAAGAAAGCATCTCTGGGGAGAGGGAGCAAAAACTAGTTTTGTGGTGCCAGAAGATGCTCCCATTTTATTCCTAAACACCTGATATAGGAACTACATTGCCTGGATGGGACGAAACAGAGAGTTACTTGGGAAGTTGAGTGGAAGAGAAAAGGAAAACAACTCCAGACTAAACTCAAACCAGTGAGGAAGGCTTTGCCCCATCAGCAGTGGGATGAACATGACACAGAAGCATTATGATCTGCTGAGGAAGGTGAGTCTGGTATTTGTACAGCAATTAGTGGTTAAAAGCAAATGTTTAGAGAGATATGTGATAAACAAATATAAGTAAATTAGTATAACCAGTAGTGGTTCTCTACTCTCTACCTTTATCACTTCCAGGAATGGCAGTTTGTGATTTCACAAATCTGCCTTTGCTCATCTGTTTTCAGGCTGAAGAATTTTCATGTGCTTCTTCCTCACGAAGCAAAGGCCAAGTCTGATGATGGCGATCAACAGAGAGTTGAGCAGAAAGGATAAACAAAAGCATTCGCCCTTCTCCTCTAACAAACACGTCACCATTCCCATGTTCCTGTCACATGAATTCCATTACTGAGCACCAAGGAGAGCAGTGACAGGAGGCACAGAGAACCACCATGTAAATGTACACATCCTTTCTGTGGCAATGCACTGGTTAAAGCACACGTGCAAAGTCAGCGTGACACCTTTGGTATGAAACCCTGCAGCACCTGCACTGCTGCTTATCACATGCCCAGGAGCAACATATTCCATTCCTCACAGCAACAGCAGCCCTGCCTGTCTGAGTGTGCATGCAACGTATGCTGCAGCTGGCAGTTCTGCCCAGTTTTCAATATCATCTTGTGGAATGACTGGTGTGATTATTTCCAGTATTCTGTCCAGCTCTCACCAGGTAGATGCCTAATGCAGTTGTGTGTGGAGGAACTAAAGGGGAGTCTGGAAGGAAGACAAAGTCCAGAAAAGTAAAGGAGCGGTAGGAGGTTAAATATCCTGAAAACATGAAGAAATTCTGCAGACAGTTCAATTTAATACCCCAGATCAGTGTCTTGCAGAGGTGTTGAGCCTTTTGGCACCCACTGGCCAAGCAGGGAGGACAGAAAGGCAGACGTGTACCCACAGAGAGCGAGGGAGGAGCCCCTGCTCTGCGGCTACACCAACCTGTGCCAAGCAGTGTGGGTGGCTCTCAAGTCAAATGCAAATCGTGTGTGAATACAAACTTGAGGAAATAAATATAGGAGAAGAGCTGGTTCCCATTTCTTTCATATATTCTGAAATTGCAGTGATTGTTAATTCATTAACATAAATCACAGAGCCAGGCACCTTCTATCAGATCAAATATTTAGGAAAGCAGCAACTCATCACCTTCAAGTAAACAGATGCTGGCCTTACAGAAACACAGGAAGAAAAAGGAGGGATGTAAAAAACCCCACATATATTTGCATACAAGCAATACACTTACATACAAATACTTGCATTTACTTAATATGCTATTGTAGCATATTTTATATGTATGAGTACATGCATATATAGATAGATAGATATGAGTACATGCATTGGGTGAAGATTCTTTCACCTATAAAGGGCATTTGTACATCTCGAGAGCCACAGGTCACTCAAAGCAGCCTTTGCTCACAGGCAGCACTGAATAACCCAAGCATAGTATATCAAATCTAAGTACTGCAAAATTAATGTTGGTTTGTCCCAGCTATTTTTAATTCTTTAGTATTAGCAACATGGAGGGCTGGTGCTTTATACTGAAGGCTAAAGGCAGGTGAAGACACTCTGAGCTGAACAAAAACTACTGAAAGAACATCCGCAATAGGTAACCTTGCAAACAAGACCAGAAAAGTCAGTGCTTGCACGGCTGACAAAACAAACATGAAACTAACACAGCGCTTGGAACAATTCATCCCAAGTGCCTCAGGGGCAGATTTACAAATGAGGCATGTAAGTGCCTTGTAAGACTTGGGGGAGCTGCCAGCTCTGAGAGCCGCCTAACACCTACTCACTTGAGAAGCCACCAGCCCCTTGGAGAGGAGTGCAATTTCTGTGCCGAAATTACTCCAGTGATCTTGCAGGTTCCCATCTGCAGGCACCCAAACGCCTTTGTGACTCTCCCCAGTCAGCACTCTGGTCCCTACTGACTCACCGAAAATTACTGAGCACGGTGCCTCAAGGACCTGTGGTACTTTTAAACTGAGCCTTAGAGATCCCTGGGTACTGGTAAGTACGTGTTTTCTTTGACAAAAGGTCAAAAAGCACAAACGTGGCAAGAAATAGGATATCATGAAACCTCAGCTTACAGCCCATGAAAGGCTTGATGCAAACCTTAGTTGCAATATTATACCCCACTAATGAGCAGTAGTACTCCAATGGCTAAAACATCTCATGGCACAGGGAGTAACAGCACAGGCTGCTCCATTAGGTTGTCACATGAAGAGAACGAGGACACTTCAGCAAATGCAAAATAGGGATGATTTGTTGCTGAAATCCTCCCTTTTCTTTCCTGAAGCCACAGCAGCACCTACACAGGCTGTGACCCAGCTACCAGGCAGTGGTGAGCAGGTTTTGGTTTCATTCCAGGAGGCAGCACCTGGGATGAGTGAGGGAGAGAAGCTTCCAAAAGCTTAACTTGCTATTTACTTTTAAGCATTTTCTGAAAGCTCCAACTGGAACATATTGCTATTTTTGCACCAAAGTTTAAGTTAATTTCCTCCTTTTACCATAAAAGCTTAAATCACACTTTGTTGTAATGTAAATCACAGATTTGAAAACTCCACACTGCAATGTTGGGGGTTTTTTTGTCTCTCCAAAGAAAACACCAAGCACCAGTGAATTGCATCACCTCTTCGTGGGATTACCCATAAATTTGATACTGTTGAACAATTTCTGAATAACACCTCAGAGGAAAAAAAAGAAAGAAAAAGAAACAAAACTTATATTGAGAAAGTTGTTGAGTGTTTGGCATTTGATACTTGACTGCAAAATATCCTGGAAGGCAAAATAAAATTTTGTGTCTTCGAAATGTGCACTGAAGGGGTTTTGTGGCGTTTGGGTTTTATTTTATTTGACAACAGCACTGTGGAAAACTGCTGAAAAGTTTCAATTACTACCACAGTGATAAACAGAGGACCCAGAGCCGCAAGTGAGCACCCAGCAGGATAATGCACATGGAATAAAAGTGGACTATTGCATGTGTGTGCATGTGTTTGTGTAAACAAGATCAAGTGCTGACAGGATTTTTGTTTCAAATAAAGAAAAGCCTGAAGAAATAGGTCAGACCTTTTAAGAGATAATTTATATTTCTTGGTACCTCGTGTTGGCTGAATGAAACAACAACTGTGCTTATAATGTCTTCCCAGCTGCACTTGTAGTGGTTGGTTCCTTGGAAGTGGTGGCAGATGTTTGTCATCACATTCCATCCAAGTCCCAGGAGCAGCTCCCGGCTCCCCATCCAGAATCACAGCCACACTCGGGTCTGTTTGCCAGGGTCAGAGCCAGGACTGCTCTGCCACAGTAAAACAGGAATTGCTGCGGAAGGGATGCTAATGCAGGAACCCAGCTCCCCACGCACACTCAGCAGCCCCATCCCCTCTTCCTCCCTGCCTGTCTCTCCCCATCCCTGCTCCTCCGAGTCCCACAGTCCCACATGGCTCCCACAAACCCCAGTGCTCCCCCATGAGTCTCCCCATCTGCCCCTGAGACAGCTGCTCCATCCCACACTCCTGCTGGCTGGGAGCATCAGGAAAAGGCAGATAACTGCAGAGCACTTGTTATCAGCTCCCTCCATCTCTGCAGGCACAGGTTTTTATGGAAGCAGGAAGAACCTGACACTGCAGGCAGCTCTATCTCTGATAAACCTGATGGAAACTGGCCAAAGGATTAAAAAGTTCCTGCAAGGGGTTGTACATTCCTCAGTCTTTCAAATGCACTGAGAAAAGAAAGGTAAAATCCATGGCCTTAGTTTTGTTTCCTGAGGAAAGCAACACAAATATTTCAAAACATGACCCAGTGCTTCTTGCACATTACCTTTCAAATTGTTATTGAAATTCAATGCATTTACAAAATCCCAGAGAAGTCAGTAATACTTTTGTAATAGGTTTCTGCCTGAGGGAAGACAACCACGTGTCTGAGGGCTTTAGGCACATCCCCAGTGGTTTGGGTATCCCAAGCTTCGGGGTCAGTGGGGTTTGTGCCAACAACTGAGCAGCAGAATCCAAATGTACCTCCAGAACAAAACGCTACATTTGTTTTGATCGCATTACAGTCAGAAGGAGCTATTAAAAGAAGTTGTAGCAGATGACTGGGTCCCGAAGAACCACAGGCAATAAATTCACATGGCAGCTTTGTTTCGTAACTTCAGTCCTACTTATCCCTTCTTTGTCTATTCTAAGTACTCCCTGATATGGAATTAATGCAGAAATCAAATTAAATGCTCAGGAAAGTGTACGAATCAGCTGGCCTGAAAGAAACAACTATTAGAAACAATTAGGTAAATACATCTGTTGAGAAATGCACAACATTTTTCTGCCTGAGTGAAAGTACAAACAGAGACAAAATGGAGACCTGTGAAGCCAAAAAAGGAGCAGCCTCTCTGGGACTTATGGAGGTGTTTGATATCAGTTTGCTGGTAGCAGCTCTTGGTGGCCTGCTGCCTTCAGGGACCATCAGGGCTTGCATGGGGCACTGAGGAGACATCCATTCAGATCCATATTCCCTCTTTGCTGCAAAACCTCCCGAAATTTGCCATTACACTGGGATGGCAAACTATGTAAACTTGTAGCAAGGATACAGCACTGGGACCACGCAGATTGTCTAAAATGAGTTGACCCAAGTTAACAAAGTGCAGATGATCATTTGATGTTTTACACTGAGATGAACTCAGCAAAAGCCACTGCAGGTAAGGAAATAAGTCACAATGAAACTAATAGGTGCCCACTCTCCCCTCTGAATTTACAGTGAGAGAACTACCCTAAGGTAACTGTCCCACAAAAAATAATTAAAGAAACAGTTTTCAATACAGCAAGATCTATTAATATGTTACTAACTGCATCAGTGATGCTCCTGCAATTCATGACCTTTTGGAAGCAAAATGTGCAATAGTGTGGATTTTAAAAGCCTGAGTTCATTGAATGTAAAGAGTGCTGTCAATGTGGCGAGCAGAGATGCCAGTTAAAGTACATTAATTCTTTAATGTTGATGATCTGAGGAAGTGTACATAATTTTATCTCTGAGCATCTCTGCACTCAGAGCCGTGCAGTGAAGCCCACGCAGCCAGCAGAAGCAATTTAACACCTTTCAGACAGACACATGCACACCCCAGCAAGGACCCAAAGTACTTGGCATGTGCTGATACTGTATGTGAGGAACAGCGGGCAGGGGGGGTCAACACAAGAGACTACCCAGGAAACGAAGTGCATAATCCCAACGTGGAAACATCTCAGAAGGGTTGAAAAACTCCAGATGAATCCAGAAAATCCTTGCTCCACTGATGCTGCCCATGCCTCAGTTGCAGAGCAGCTCTGGGCAATGCCTGTGCAACCTGTGGCCCCTCAGCATTGAGCCCAGGCTGTGGGAACACGCTCAGAGTGGACTGGGGGATGTGAACCCTTTATTTCTTCAAAAAGCTGAAGAACAATCTGGTCTCCCAGCTGAGAGAATGCAAAACAAGAAAACAAACTCCTTACAAGTGCTGGGGTGTCCACAGGAGACGTTTCTTTAAGTGACTTCACTATCTCTCTTCTTGAATACTACAGATTTTCTTTAGCAAAGCCAGCTTAACCAGTGAGCCCAAAAATACTCCTAAGAATAATTTTACCACACAATGGGATATGCACACATTGGCAAGTAAAAATAATCCCTATTACACCCCATTGACAAAAAGATGCACCAGACACCTCATCTAAATACCACTCCATCCACCCTGCCAGAATACATTTGAAGAACAAAAAATGAACTTGTCCATAAAACTCCATTTAATCTAAGTTTGCCAAATCATACTGACCTCAGCTGTAAGAATCCACTTACATAGATAGCAAATAAAGTATATTCTTTGCTCCGAATTGAGATTATGTTACCCTTTTAGACATAAAAATAAAAGGTGCAATGCTGATATTAATAAAAAGCAGTTTCCCTAAAGAGACTGTGGCATCAGCTGAAATGGCAATCCTTCAGTTGCTTACAAGAATAAATGCCAATATTATCACTGGGAAGAGTTCTGGCATAGCAAAAGGATGGCAAGTGTTACTCTGCTACAGCTAAGTCTTACTTTATACAGAAATAGAGTAATAAATAGCATAACTTTTCATTGTGTAATTGCTATCTTCCTTTTTAAGTTTTCATATGTTTAAACAGTATTGAAGAGAAACAATTACCTTCTTATGTACTAAAAAGACTGTAAAAGAGGAAGGTGCTCTGCAAGTAATAAATCTTTTAAGCACTGAATGTGTGCCTCTGCAAACAAGGGCAAAGCCATGTTATTTCTATCAAGGTGTGCTGAAACACCCAGATATACTCACAGATCCTGAAAAGGTGGAATCTGCTGCTCACAGCAGCTCCCACTGTTTATCTGTTTATCTGGTGGTTCACTAGTGGGTGATGTGAGGCAAGACGTATGCATTTCAAGTTAATTACTCCCAACCTATGTTTCTACAAAAGCAAAGGAACCAAAAGAGACCACAGAAAGACCAAACTTTTCCTAAAAAGAGATGGATGAATCAATATACTCATCTCTACTATCAATCAAAATATATTTGGACTTCAAAACACACACACACACAAAAAAAAAGAGTGAATACACATATCCCTGTATTTTTTTTTCCTTCTGGAAGGAGAAATCAACAACATCAAAACAACAACTGTGCACCACCCTGAACTGAAATTAAGGTCATGGTGTTCCTGAAAATGTCATACCCGCATAGGGCAGAGGCACAGATGTCTCAGTGCCCCACCAGTTTAACCAGTGTAGGTAACTTCACACACTGTTGTCTGGCTAACAATTATATCTGATGAAACAACCTACCATTTAGGTTGGAAAAATTGGGAAACTGTTTTCAAGGCGCAGATAAATAACTGCAGTGTGGTATTTGAGTTATCTTCCAGATTAACCTTGACTCCGAATCACTAAAGGTCTCAACAGAGGAGCAGTAAAACTTGTTGGGCACCTTAAAGTGGCAACTCCAGTTTGTTTAAGCTGCACTTCAGGAGAGCATCAGTGTCATCTTATATACCTAATGCCCTCCATAATAGCTTTGCCTTTTTCCTTGGTCATTACTGCAGGACAGACAAGCAAAATTGTGCCCTTCTGAAAACACCTCTCCCAGGTGTATTGCTACAAACTCAGTGGTATCTCACAGGAGAAACAGCCCACATTTCAGACCCAACTCACTGCTCAGACTCAATCCCCACGCTCTGATGTCTCTGGGATTCCTCCTATGGCTTCTCTGACCACCCCAGACCTGAAAGTCAAGACACCCATGGCCAGACCCACTTAGTCATGGAAATACCCAGGAACTTTAAGCAATTCCACATTAATTTGGAGAATTTAGGCTGGCTACAATGTTAAGAATTTTTCTCTGTGTGCACAAGTAGATAGCATTGATTTCCACAATAATTGCCTAGAAAGACAATTTTAGAATCAAATTAGCAGTTAAATAATTGTAGAAATTATACAGAGAGATTTCTTTGATTGGGTAGTTGTAATAATAGCTACAGAAATCTATCCTACACAGACTCTGCACAATACACTACATTATTTTAGCCTAAAGTTAATATTGTTGAAAACAAATCACATTCTGAGAACATCTCCTGTAAGATTATTTCCTTGGGGTGATTTTAATTATCTGTATTACACTGAAAATATTGGGTATATTAAAATATCTGATAAAACTTTGAATATTCCATACACTATTATCTCAGTCCTGTTCCCATTATCTATTACTTTTAATTCATCACTGATTTTTCAAATGAGCTGTTGGCTTTTCAACAAAACACCCTGCCCAGCCAGTCCATTCTACAGGGGTGAGCATTCTGCAGTGTAATTTCAGATAAGCACTGTATGTGCTTCCCTTCGAGCATTCAAAGACTTTCCTTAATTGTAGGGGCTGACTTGAGGCCTTTTAGAGGACAAAAAGATGAGCATCAAGACACCATTCCATTCTCCTGCCTAGGGCACCAAGACCCAGGCTGCAAAACCTAGGAAGCCAAAGTCACCACAAAAGGAAGAGAAACCAACTGAAGCCTTTCCCATATGAAAACCAGCAGCAGAGTTTTTGTGGGTGTGCTGGTTTCAAGGTAAACCAGCAGGAGAAATGAACTCAACATGAGAGAGATTATAAGTCAGAGCTACAATTTA
>JAWWEV010000167.1:2778650-2797872 GCA_035583235.1 Hafferia zeledoni | reverse complement strand
TCTCTGTTGCTGATCATCTCTCCAGCTGAAAACCTGAGCTAATTCATTGAGAAAACACAGCAGCATCCTCAACCCATTTGTCCCACTACAGATCTGTAGCATGTGACAGCCCCATTGACTCTGAAAGCTTTTCCTTGAATGAATCTGCCATCGTTAACTGCAGTACAAATCTGTCCTTTGCTTCTAGTGACAGGGAAAATACTCACCCAATTTTAAACCAGTGTTAGTCATCCTGAAGACCGCTGAGAGGAAGATTACTTAGTTATAATTGTCTGTTCTAGTCCAATCCTTCCACAGAATGGGAAAGAGCATAGGAGACAGTTGGACATCATTATTAATACAAAGCAAGAACAGAAAGGACTTCACAGACAGCACATTCGCCCTGAAAGGCTCAGGCTGCCTTTCCTTGTTTGTTACATGTTGCAAGAAGAGGGATTGTAAAATACACCAAGGCAATGGCCTTTTTTGCTATGGGAAAAGTGGGGTCTAGATACCAACATGAATTTAAAAGTCAACAATACATGAGTGTAACTGCACAGAGTGAAAAGCAAGCAGCTTTTAAAGCAAGAGAGGTGTCTGTAGAATTTGGACAGACATGTTAAGATGTCACCTGAGGGACAGTGCTGCAGGAAAAGCTTTGCAGACACTGCCCAACTTGCACTGAAGAGTGAATGCTGTGCAAGAGCAGTATCAGCAGCACCTGGTATTTAGCAAATTAAAGCTGTCAATTCTGAACTATTTTGGTATCAAAAACACACTGCACTGTCATTTCACTCTTTTACCTTTCATTTATGACTGCACCTTAAATGCCATGTTAGGCACAGAAATCATTCTCCCCACAAATACACGTGTGCACCCAACCACCCCCTTCGTGCAGCTTCCAAGCCACCAGATTTCAGTGAGTGCTGCGACCCCACGGCAGAGTGAGCACATTTGGCTGACAACAGCACTGCCAAGTGCACCTTCCATGGACGTCTGAGCCGTACCTGGTGGCCATCTGGAGCCCCTGACCACACGGGGCCATCTGTGGCAGCAGGAGCACCTTCCTGCTGCCAAGGCGGCAAAGAGGTGTTTGCTGGTTATCTGGGCCAGGTAACCTTTTCCAAAAGGTTGTTTTAAAAGTGGGACATCCAGAACAAAGAACCTTCAAGCTTTGGCTACACTAAAGACAGACTCTCAAGACTCTCTGAAGCAAGCCTTGAAAGGTAATAAAATTTAAAACTTCAGAAAGAAGATTAGCCAAATGATTACATCATAATTTTAGAGCCTTCCCAGTCAGTTTTCATCATCTTTGCCTTAATTCAGCCTTGATGTAACACAGCAAAAAATAAAAGCCACCAAAAGTCATCTGCTGCAATATATATTTTAATTCAAAGTGAATCTTGACAGTAAATACACCATAAATTCTTATTTTGACACTCACCAAAATAGTCACCTGGAAAACCCGCTTTTTGTGACAAAGTACAGAAGGCTTGGTCACATTTAAATCACTGAGAACTAGAAAGAAATACTATCGCAAACTGTAAGAGACATTACATCCATAAAAAATTTTCCCAGTCCTCATATTGTAATATTGCACAGTGCAATTGCTACATGGCGAACTAGTGTAGCATAGAAATCCAAAGCAAAAAACAGCCACAAGTCTACGAATTGTTAAACAGTAACAGTTCAACCTCATTAATCAAGTCTCTATCACTGGGTGTTCCTAGAACAAGTCTTCCTACAGCTTGCAGTGTGATTTAACTTTTACTTAACACAAACCAAGTTAATTAGCAGTAAAAACAGAAAATTTAAAAATTAAAACCCCCCCAAAAAAGTTAATACAGTAGCATATTTGACCAATAAAACACCCTGAAGTTAAAAACCGAACACAAGAAATTCATATAAAATCTTGCAAATTAAAGTAATATGCAGATATGCAATTCCGTAGTCATGCAGTGTTTTATTTAAAAAAGGCATTAAAACGGTATTGTGTATAAATGCTTCTCAGAGGGTGACTTTTTTCACAGAAAAGGCCCTCGCCCTGAAAGCTTTTTTTTTCCTGTAGATGGGCCCCGGACACTTGCGGTGACAAGAGTCCGTTCATTCAGAGTGTATTGCAGGAGTGGGGGAAGAGTTACCTGGTATACTGAATTTAAGCTGTGGATCCCAAATATTTGGTTCTTTGAAATGCAGACATTTCTAAAATTACAATACATAGAAAGAGCAGCAGATCTAGTTTGGGGCGCACTTACAGCGATTTTTTCCTGCATACGACAGGATACTGTTGTGATATACAGATAATCGTGTCAATTTAACAAGCACATCAGCTTAAAACCTTAAGCACAGTAAAAAGAAAGTACAGTAAATACATCAGACCAATGATGATCCCCATGGCCCCAGAAAAAAAAATGCAGTATTTTTTTTTTTTGTTATCACGATATAAAATCGGTGTTTTCCATTTGCATTGGTTATTCTTGGTGTGTCCATTGCCTGCAATGGAGGGAGCACCAAAACAATGTCGAGTCCCAACACAAGGGAGGGAACAGAAAACTCTCTGCTGGACCACACAGCACAAGTTTGAAGTGGTAAGGTGGACATCCAATTTGAGCATTGTCTTGACTCCCCTATATTTAGGCTTTACAGTTGATCAGGTTTCAAATTCATCAGGATACTCCTAGTTTCTAATGTATACTTTATATACACACACTTGTACAAAATGCATAGAGTTGATTACTAAAAACACTGAAACTTTTGGGAAAAGTTAGGTTTCTTAATTTTCAGTGTGATTAAAAATGTACTGCTGGTATTTTCATTATTTTTTTTTATGATCTAATACTGTTGTATTTTAGTTATTACTTAAAAAATAAATCAAATGTAGGCACATTTATTTCATTCAGACATTCATTAAATAAAACACTGCTTGTGTTAGTGGAGTAAAGAAAAAGATTACCAGTTATTAGCTTATTGACAGAGTTAAACTCCAATGCTTTGCACTCTTATTCCAGTCAACATTGCAAGGATTGTATTCCAGATTTTGTTTTTAAAAAAGTTAAGTCAAGCCTGCAAGATGCAGCTTCTTAAGTGTCTACACAATGCCAATATGAAAACATAAAAAAATTAAGTTACATCAATACATCCACTTATATGCAGTGATGAGCTCAAAGTTAATGGAGATAAAATACTGATGCAAATAACACACCCCAAAAAAACATATGCAATCATCTTCCATCATTTACAGTATAGTAGTTACGACACTTCAAACATGAAAACAAAATAAAAATTAAAAAAAAACAATCAAACCCAAACCCCAGCTTCTATTTCATGTAATTAGACTTGTACAGAAATTAGAAGGCTAAGAAAGAACTAGTTAATCACCTAATTTCACAGCTATCTGAAGTGGCAATCATTATATAGCAGCTTATCTATGATACATTCAAGATAAATGATACAATTTATTACTTGCCCATAAGCTAAAACACAGCCTCAGCTTAATACCTTCCATAAATCCCATCTCTACACTACAGTATACTTGAGGTCTATGAAAAAGTAGCTACCTTTTATAGGAAATGGATGATTAAGTCTTTGGTGCTGCAAAAGCAACTTCATTTGAACAAAACAAAAAACTGAAAAAGACACTTCCTAAGGAAAAAAAAAATAATGCAAAAAGCATGTAATTTACGTCCCTGACGGAATGTATTAAATAAGCAAACACCCGCAACAGGCTAAAACAAATACTATCATGTAAAAAGACTAAAATCTCTCCCATGCATAAATGAAAGATTGCACACAAAGAACTCACATCTTTTCAAGCTTCAATAGTAAATATTCTGCTACTAGTTATTAAATACTGCATGGTTTGCTCAAGCTAAGATGAAACCACGTCATGGATCAATGAGCACTTGGCTTTTCCTCTCCTTAGCTAGTCACTCATGCCTACTGCACCCCTAAACATTTTATTATATCCAATTAGACAAACACTTTAAAACAAACTACTTAAGTTGTATTGCAGTTCCATTTGCCAGTATGAAATACTGTCTTGTGTGTCACTACTCAATAGCTACTGAATCAACTTTTCTTAAGCACTACTAAAGTCTTGTCTTGAAGCTAGATCATTCTGGGGGAAAAAAAGACAGCAAAATTCGGCTACAGCAAAACATGCTGCCTTCTCAATAAAGAAAATACACCCAATACTAAAATCATACCACACAAAACCCAAAAATGAGCATTACGCTATCAAAAAATCAGCAGATCTGAATTTTTAAGTGCTGCAGTCCTCAACATTTATATATAAGTATTAACATTAACAACCTCAAATATTTAAGGCACTATGTGTGGGAACAGTTTACAATGCAGCTGAGATTATTAGGACAACAACATTTAAGAGCAATGTTTAGGCTTTTTTTTTTTTTGCCCATGCAAAAGACACATGCAATGTGAAGAACAACAGCTCAACTTTTAGGTAAGTGACTCAACATTTAAACACCAAGATACGCAATACAAACAAGTTACTTCTACACTGTACTGCTGACACATGTGCATCTTTTGCTCTATAGTTCTGTACACTGAATGGCTTCCCAAATGTAGACGTGTCTTGCACTAGTTAGAAGGCAATTTTATAAAAAATAGCAGGAGCAAAACCAGATTTCTGCTCCCATAAGTCACCTGTCTAAAGTTACTATATAAGAAGATAACATGACCAAAGACAAGTTATACCAAATGTGCAAAACACATTAAAAGTGAGTTTTTTTAAAGCTCAGAGTTGTTTAAATTGCACCCAAGTCTACGTGATTCAAAAAAATAATTTTCCTGTTGTGCCATGGCTAATATTTAATAAATACCATGTTTCTTCTCAAATCAAACTTCTGTATCATTGAGCTTCCTCAATATACTGTGTCTGAGTTCTCACATGAACGGATACTGGCTGAGTTTTGTCGGGCTCAATGGAAATCCCGTGTACGCAGGTGACGCTGCAATGTACGAATGCGGCGGGAAGATCGGTTTGTACGGAGTCTGATGGATGGTTGGGGAGGGTAAGAGGCGGGGGTTGATGCCAACTGGGACCTGGTGAACGATACCACTGGGATGGGTGATGCTGTACGTCGGGGGCTGTAACAAGGGTCTCGAGGTACACGGCGAGGCGAGGAGGTGGGCGACAGGCGCGGCGGTGCTGAGGGGTGCCGACGATGGGTACGGGAGGAGAGCGGGCTGTGCTGCCAGGTGGGTGCTGCCAGGGAGATGGGCGTGCACCGTGGTGGGATTGGGACTGCCCTGGGGCAGGGAGAAGGCGTGCCCAGCGACGCTGGCAGGGAGGTGGTAACCCTGCTGCCGCCGCGGTGCAAAGTTCCCGTTCCACTCCGGCGGCCCCAATCCAAAGTGCTGAACCTGCCCACACACAGAGACAAGCCAGACTTAATACTCCCAAGTGTAAAGAGGCTTTGAAAAATGGAATAATGCACTAAAACTAGTCAACTTAAAATCAAGAGAGATATAGACAGGAATAATTAAATGCTTAAACAAAAAAAAAATAATTAGCTATTTAGGTAGTAGCACAGACAGGAAATCTGACAATAAGAGATGGAAAACAGAACACAAGTTGCTTTAATGCTCTTGAAAAAAAAAAAAAAAGATAAAATGCCATGCTGGGCTGTTTTAACAGAAATACCATGTATCACATGAGCAAGGTGCTTATTCCACTCTACTCAGCACTGGCTTGGCATCAATTGGAAGTGCTGCGTTCAGTTTGGGCACCATAATGAGGCACAAAGAGGACAAATAGGAGAGAAATTTTAGAGGAGAGTAGGAAAAATAATGAACGGATTGAAAATATCTGAGACAACTAGGCAAACAGAAGTCTAGGGCTATGATCACAGGGAGATGTGGCAATCATTAACAGTTATAAAGAGAAAAGAATAAAAATCAATTACTCTCATTAAATGATGCAGACTTCAAACTACATAGGGCATCTACTAAAGAAGGAAGGATCAGCATAAATTTTTGTAATGAAAATAACATTCTACACTCTCTGCCAAGAGGCTGAGAAGTTGAAGACATTGAAGAGATTAAAAATTAATACCATGCTGATGATATTAAGGTTTGCTTAGAATTAATTAAACCAATCCTTTCACATAATCATGCAGAAGGGGAGACTGTGTCACCCACCCAAAGGTTTCTTTCAATCTACACTATTCAAGTCACTATTGCTAAATCCTCTTATCTACATATAACATGCTTGCATTTAGTATTTCACTTACAATATTCACAGTTACTCTGCAAGCCTTACAGAGACAGGTACTGCTCTTTCATTAATGTACCTCCAGCTATCTAAGTAAAAGCTCAACGCAGCTACAGCTCAAAATTAATTAATTAAAGGGCTTAAACTTGATGTCATGTGTCAACTTCAGTTCTCAGCCACAGCAGACATATTTACTGTGTTGTTGGGTAATGATAAAAGTAACTTTTAAATTAACTTTAGGTATCTCCTAACATTGGATTGAACTACAATCACAACCTCATCTCCCCCAGTTTCATTACCAGGCAGCACAGGTAAGAAATAGTTGGGTTTGCTAAGCTCTCTCTCATCTCTGGATACTCAAATTACAAACACTTTCATGCGCACTATTAACAGAATAAGACTGAGACATAGCTGCAGATTTTAACTGCACACTATGAGCATTTTAGCTTTTGGATGTAAGAAAAAAATGCTAACATATTTTTGTCTCATGCTCTGATTTTGTGTAAGCATTCACAGTTTTGCCAATGTGGATTTTTTATTATTTTTGAAAATAAAGTTAGCTGTCTTACGAGAACGACCAAAAGTGAAAGATACTTATGACTTGCCCAGTAAGTTGAAATCCATTTTTCAAGATTTGAACACTTCTTAATTGAAGCTGCTGAAAATCTGCAGTTGCCATTGACAGCAATTGAAATTGTGAGGATTCAGCACATTTGGAACTCAGGACAGAAAAAGCACTTTTTAGATGTAAGTACACATACCTGACTGAAGTTTACATGTTGCTGATGGAATGCTGATGTCAGTTTTTGCTGACGGTTTCCTGCAACAGAAGACTGGTTTATTCTTCCCAGGACAGACCGACCCTTTTTCAGTGGCTGGCATGTAGCATCTTCCAAGAGACAAACAAATAATGTTATGTTTTTGTTGTCACTGTTCTCTTCTGACAAAGTACAAGGAGAAATAATAATACAATACACTAATTAAAGTCAAAATCCAGCAGTATTTAGAAGCATTTACTATGGATTAGCAGATATATGAATAGGTCAAAATCTTCATATAGATGGCTATTGAATAAATACTCAAATTTCTATTCTTATCTACTGGCATTGAAAGAAAAAAAGCCTGATGTAACTTACCTGTATTCACCATCTGTTCATCAAGATGTAACCTGTTTTCAAGTCTCATTGGTGGTACCACTACTGTGCAAACAGTTGATTTGGTTTCAGGATTAACTGATGCTCTTGCTTCCTTATTTTTATTGTTATTGGCCACAAAGCCATTTTCCACAAACGGGCTGTCATGTCCTGAAGAGTCTGAAGTTGGGGAACCATCCACTGTATCACATCCACTTTCCTGTTCGTCATCTGACATACTGCCAAAAAATGAAAGTATTGCAATGAAACAAAGACATTTTTTGTGTAGGTAAGTTTTCTTAAATTAACACACAAAATTTATAAAGTGAAACTTCTCAAAGGTGCATAAAAATGATACATTTTTAGTATACAAGCACATATATTCAAACTCGTTCTACCCATAAATTGCAAGGTTCAGAGAAAGGAGGTAACTGCTAGGTAAAGATTTAGATGTGTAACCCAACTTGCACCCACTTGGTAATTTATTTTTCATTAATCCTGGTCTTATAAACCACCTGAAATTCATATCTTTAGGTCACAAATAAAAAGTTCAAGATGATTATTTCAAACCTAACGGTCTCATGATGGCTGTTACAGTGGCAAATGAGAACATCCTGATCCCATTTCCTCCTAGAAATCAGCCACATCCCAGGGTCGGCGAAAGGCTGTCCCTGGGCCCCGTGAGAGTCACGATGGCACAGAGAGCGCTGAGGCAGCATCTGCACAGTGACAGGCAGCTCCCCCTCATCTGCATATCAACCACCAGCTGCTACATGAGACCTTACCTACTGAACAATCAGCCCACTGAAGCTCCTCCAGAGCACTGTCTGCACCTGAGCGACAGGTTCTGTTTCACAGATTCAGTTTACGGAGACAAACACAACCTTCTGTTCACACAGTGGCTATTTTGGCACTTGTGGTCTGTGAAATTAGTGCTGGTCAAGTGGCTGCAAACTCATTTATTCAACCACTGCTTTTACCAAAGCAGCTGGAAGGGGAACAAGGTGGAGAAACCAACTCATAGCCTTTCCTAACATTTGCTAACATTTATTGGAGCCCCATGCTTGCATCAGAAGAAGAAATGGCTACGAAGATGGTACGTGCCAGCTGCCAGAAGCATGACCACAGTTCAGTCAGTGGAACCAGAACCAAACACCTTCCAGGCAGCAAGTGCTAAATCCCTCGGGAACAGAGACTAATTTCCAGTGAGGTACTGTCAGAAGAGATATTAACCTCATCTATGCATTATTTATTACACAAGCAAAAGGTACATCACAGAGGCATCACTAACAACAACAAAAAAAACATTTAACAAGTTCTCAGTTGGGACTGTGCCAGGGTTAGACAGATGTATGTAGATTATATGGAGAGCAAGAGACACCCTTCACTTTACAGAGCTAAAATGAGCATTATGGGGTGATAAATCAGCAAGTGTAGATGTCAACAAGCTCCTGGTTTAAAGATAGGTATGAGAACTGAGAATTTCTATGAACTAGCAAAACTCCAGTTTATATTACAAACTGGTGGAATACATGCTTAACTAACAACATGCAAGAAACAGCAGTGAATTCACCAACACCTGAACATTTAGTGATTTTACAGCTAATGTAACATGTCCTTATAGCATGTTGCTTAAAATAAAACAATATAAATAAATCCATTTATAAAAAATTAATTTTCTGTGAAAAGTACTTTGGTAGTATGAGGCCTGGCACAAAAACCTAAAGACTTAGCCAACAGAGATAGGTACTTCTGAGTAGTTTTTTAGGTAGCAAATAGTAATACTGTGACAACTACTGAGCAATTAATTGTATTTCTGCATTATTAATTTTGATCCAAGTTCATAATTATATGACTTAAGTTGAATGCTAATGAAACCAGAATGTGACACACTCCTCTGCTATTGACATAAGGTTGAATTACAGAAGGAAATTTAATTACAGGTCAGTTGCTTGCAATTCAAAGAAAAAGCTGTAAAATCAAGCTGGTGCTTATAAAACCTTATGTGAAGTTTTGAGTGCTTTTGTATTAAATAATTTCAAAGGACTGATAATGTTAACTGCCAACCAGTAACACTACCTGATGCTTCTCAGTATAAGGCACATCTTGTTATATAAATCTTTACTAAAATTTAACTATTTGAATGGAAATTCTTCAAATGCTTCTAGGGATTTTTTCGTCTTTTACAGTCAGAAATTACAAAAGCTTAAAAAATACGACCAGGGAAATATAACTGCTTTAGTCCATCTATTTTTAACTCTGGCACCTTTTTTAACCCCCCCTCTTTTTTTCTTCAGGGAGAGGATTGTACTTATATAAAGAAAAAGATTTTTATATATATATAAATCATGTATTAAAATCAACATTAAGTCAGGCTGTCCATTTAAAACACATAAAACTGCCTGTACAGACTAGCAGTTCCATCTCCTTTTCAGTACACACTGTGATAGAATCTTTAATTATTTTAGACAAACTTTTTTCATTAAGAAACTAATCAAATTCAGTTTGCACAATCAAACTGTTCCTGGTTTGAATCACTCTTTTCTGTACAGAAAACTATTGTACAGGAAATGTGAGGTGAACTGTAGAATAAAGATAAAAGAACTGATCGTGCTTATGGCAGCAGTGGGTTGCTTGAAGAAAAATGATTGTAGGTCACAGAATTTCTATGGAATATTGGGTAAATCATATTAAACCAAACTTTTCACCAATGCCACCAACTATATCTACCAACTATTTCTTGTTCAACAACCTCTTATCTAGGAATCTAATTTGGAGATGTGCCACAAGTAGGAACAATTAAAATTTCAAGATATTAGCACCAGACAGGCAGGGACTGAAATAAGGGGAGCAGCCACCTGCAGGTGCCCCAGCCAGAGCACCCCAAGTCAGTGGGAACTTCTGACTTCTCACAGGTCCATGTTTTCCAAGATGCTTTAGAGGCAATTTTCTCAGTTACTGCAGAAAAAAATGCCATAAAATAGCTCAGATTCAAGTTCAATGGTTTTGTAAGAGTAGATTTTGAATCATGCAGAAATGAAGTTTTAAGCTAGACATGAGGCAGTGAAGAAAAAAACATTTAAAAGCTGCTCATATGAACAGAGTTCACATAAGTAAGACATATTTGATAGAAGAAAAAAAGGCATCAATGTAATTAAAGATTACAAGATAAACAATGGGAGAACAAAAGGCTGCAAAAATCAAAGACAATCCAGTAACTTGCAATATGTCACACCCTACTTTGGCTTATTTCATTTTGCAACCCCAGAAGACTTTTATTCAAATGGAAGTTGCATGCAACATGTGTATATTTGCTTTGTAAACACCATTCATTCAGCAAGAATGAATTTCCAGTGTAGCAAGAGAGATCTGT
Organism: Hafferia zeledoni; assembly: GCA_035583235.1. Classification (NCBI taxonomy): domain Eukaryota; kingdom Metazoa; phylum Chordata; class Aves; order Passeriformes; family Thamnophilidae; genus Hafferia; species Hafferia zeledoni. Next base: position 2,787,152 of record JAWWEV010000167.1, on the reverse strand, counting down.
TAGGAATGATAACAGAACAGTATGTGCTGTGCAGGTCAGTAAAATAATTTTTAAATAGATTGTTCAGCCTCACCCAATGGCAACATAACCAAACTTCTGTGTTTTTTAGTATAAACTGAGTGTGCTGCATAGGAGGATCTGTATTGAAAGGAGCCCAGTTTTCACCTGTTGGATCTCTTGCAGGGAGAGGGACTGGACTGCTGGGAGGAGCTGGTGCTGAGCGTGCTGTCGGGGCTGCTGAGGGAGCACACGCGGTCCATGTGCAGGGTGTTCTGGCAGGCTTCGCACTCCAGGCTGCCCTTACACCTGCCACACACAAACAGGGTCAGCAAACAGACCTCCCCTCACTCACCACTCACCGAGGGGTAATTATGGACTAAACCAGGGCCCCATAGTAGCAAATGTCCCTTAGATCACACACAGAATCACAGACTGAGTTGGAAGGGACCCACAAGGATCATTGAGTCCAACTCTTAAGTCAATGGCCCACACAGGGGATTGAACCCATGACCTTGGCATTATTGCAACCAAGGTTTAACCAACTGACCTCATTTCAGGGTCAGTGATGTAAATTAATATCCAACTCCTTGCTGTTTTTACATCCAAACCAGATTTTAAACCTTTTCAGTGTTCTTTTGAAATTATTGACTAAACATGCATTTTTGAAACCTACTGAATGAATAAAGTCTTTTACTGAATCAATAATAAAACAATTACATAAAATTTACCACAGCAGTTCAAAGCCTTGAAATCTTGGACAAAGCTGAGGTTTAAAACACAAGTTCCTCAAGTGCAGAACCATAACAAGCAAAAATGAAGTCAAACAAACATTAAACTTTGAAGCCCTCATTTAAAATGATGCATGCTCCTGTGATGGCTCTGTGAAATAAAGCTCTACTGGGGGACCAGCCCCAGCACCTTCTTTTATACCCAAAGGCACACCCTTCATACTGTTAGAGAAGTATTTTCCACTCATAAGTATGTAGTATTATCTACTGGATGCTACTGGTAGAATGATAACATTGATTATAAAAAGCCAGAACACTAATCTTCAACAAATAGATAGGGTATGACATTATTAAGAAAAAAAGTATGCTGGACCTGAAAGTACTATGGTTTGAAAATGCCTGATGCACAGGAGCTAAAGAGGTAAGAGTTTTGACGGTGTTGTTTATTCTCAAATAATGCAGTGTTACAGTGAAATTCCTCCTAAAATTTGATCAGAAAAGCGTTGCTCGTCTTTAAGTCAGATTCATTAAATACAGCAGCTGTGCTGAGACAGCTAAACTAAAGTAAACCTAATAAAACCAATAAAGCCAAACAATAGGAACAATAAAAAGAACACTGGTTCGTACTCCCTCAGTGAATGTGTCCGTCCCATGTCCTCCTCGTCCATGTCACTGCTGATGGTGATGACGCTGACGGCGGGGCTGGGCGAGCCGGAGATGAGCAGGGCCTGGCGCTGGGTGGGGCGGAGAGAGGGGTCAGGGGCCAGCCTGACCGAGGCTCCACAGCAGCTGCTCTCCTGTCCTTCTGAGTTCAGATTGTCCTGTGCTTCTAGACAGCTTAGTCTCTTCACAGCCTTCAGGTTAAGTATCTTTGGAGATATAAAGGCTGAATTTTGGATATTGGTGTTTTGTAACATGTTGCTCCTGTGAAGAAAACACATCATTTGGCATTTAGTGAATCTCTACAAACAGGCTTAAAAACTACTATTTTCAACAAAACCAAAGCAAGCAATGTAGGCTAAACCACCAACTTTCTAAACTAATACAAAGAAAAACATAGAACAGTAAACACAGTCACAAATACTTGGCATAGACGATTTCAGATACTAACAAAAAAGATCCAAACTATGTAATATCTAAGACTGACACTTACAAAAACATTGAATACAGTATATTGAAAATCCCATAGTCTTATAAGGGAAAAAAGAAATGAAAATCCCATTCAGGTGAAAAACAAACAAACAAAACCTGGCCAGGTTTTCTGAGAGAAAACAACACCAAAAAGCTGGCCTCCAGCAGAACTCCTTGCTTAATACAGGAATGCTGACATTGCCCCTGTAACATTTGCTTTTCCCCATCCCACACCTTTGCCAATACTTTGCAGGGCAGTGGGGCGTATTTGCTTCTGCAAACAGCTGAGACATTCTTGGCTACCAGTAAAAGACTGTTCTTAAGATGACTACAAGGCAAACTACAACCTGGTTTTACAGTATTCCTTTATTTTCAGTTGTCTAAACATGATCTATCCTCACACACATGAACTTAGGAATATCCCACTAGATCTCCCTCAATATATACTTACACCTTTCCAAAGTTTGTAAAGACAACTTTCTGTCGTGATAGGCACACACTAATGAAAAGAAACTAAAACATTTTGCTATTGCAAGTATTTTTCCATCCAGTCTATTACCAAAATAACATTGAAAACTTAAGGCAGAAAGGATACATTTTCCCAAAAGACTGTTTAAGAGTAATTTTCTGCAGCAAACGTCCCACTTTTATAGGTTACTCCTCTGTCCACTGTCTTTGAATTTTAGAAGTATTCTACCAACCTGTTCTGACAGAGTTTGTTCCTTTTGGTAGCTGCAGGCTGAGGCCAGACAACATGTGCAATGCCCACACTGATTGGCTGAGGGGCAGACAGGGTTATCTGATGTGTTAGGAGAGGCTGTGGCATCACTGAGTTGTAATGAGTGCCCTGGGTAATCATCTTCCTGAGGAAAAGGAAAGGCAGCTTTATCCTATGAGTCATTTGCATCAGCACCCACAGTTCTTGTTAAATCAAAGCCATTAATTAAGGTACTGCACAAAAACACAGGGACTCACTCACCCCCAGTCTCCAAGCCTCTGTGGGCCAGCCACAGGATCAGAGGCCAGAGATGTTGCAGGAGCTGCCACTGGCGCTATCTGCTGCCATGCAGGAACCAGGATCTGCTGGGTCTGGTTCGACCATGTCTGCGGGCAAGCAGAGAAGGTTTTACCACAGAGGCTGGAAGGACTGAATTTACATTCACTGCTCATAGTTCAGCACAGAACAGAAGCAGGACTGCAACAGAACTCCGCATTGAAAAACATTTCCTAACAATGAAATAAGAAAGGATTTTTCCTTTAAAGTGAGCCAACCTGAGAAAGGATTCCTGCTCGAATCTGTAGTGGCTGAATTGCGTGGGCTTGGGTCACCAGTGGAACTGCATTATCCACCCTCAGCGAGAAACTGGTGGGTTTGCTGTGGTTTGTAGGAATTCCTGTCAGACAGAAAAACACATACCCAAGCTTTTAGCAAACACCAGTTTCACAGATATTTTCTGAGCAAAATGCAAACAGAGGACAATTTTAAAACATTTCACGATTTTTTGGACATGTTTATGATCTAATTTCATTGTTCAGACTTTCAAGCCAAACAAATCAACACCTAAAAGACTTCTGTGCCATATTTTATCTGCACAAATATTTGATGCTGTAATTTCCAGAAAAAACTGCCAATAGCTGTTATTTGGAAACAGACTACTAGAAAGAGGAATGACTTTGGCAGAAAGTTCTGCAAAGCTCAGCACTTACTGTTTATCAAACTACATTAAAAGTATTTGAAAGGAAGCAGACAAAAGTAAGCAGAGCTGAATTTCAAAGCTTCTCACAACTTACTCTTGCACATCTCATGCTCTGTATTTCCAGCAGGCTGAAACTCACTCCTCTTAGCTTTTATAGCTGACAATGCCACATGTATAATGCCCCTCTTTGCTACCACCTCTTTTGTGGGAAACCATGTAAGTTTTTCTGTGTATCTCATCCAATATTTGCAGTAGAATTCATAATCCTATTCTCTTCACCAAAATAATGCAAACTCTTAGACTACTACCACAAGAGCAACATACAAAAAAGATGCATCTCATGCCTTCCATAGATTTCATTATTGTCACAGGAAACTAACAGACATTTAGCAATGCTGCTGTGTTCACCACTAGTAACATTTTTTTTTACATAATAATGTCAAACTAAAATGAAAGAGGAATTTTCCTCAACAGATACTGCAACAGGACAGCAATGGTAGAAGAAAACACTGGCTAGGAAAAGATACACCCAATGTCATCTTCTAAATGCACTTTGTGCCTTGTGCTTTAGTCAAAGGTTAAGCAATTGGTGTTCAGATGTAATTGCTAAAGAACTACTAAACTAAAGTTTAAAAGTGTTTTGTTTGGATTTTTTGATTCTTTACAGTGAGAGATGAAAGAAAATCTTCATCTGATGTAATTCTTATGTCATAACAGAGCACTAAGTTACAACCATGCACCTCAAAGCTTTTAATTTTGAAATGCAGCTGACTGATTTTTTTCCCCACAGCCATCCAGAAGAGCATCATCTCAGCTCTGACAGAAGCAGCAAGTTTTAGCACTGCTGATATTCCACAGAGCAGCCAAGCTGGGAAATACTGAAGTATTGCCAGATACCATTAATATCCCCTTTTCATCCATGCCAACAACTCATCACCTATGTGATGAAAACAATATACTCCCTTCATTTCAGCTGTAGCAGAATTCAAATTTGGAATTTTATCATCATATTAAGAATCTAGAAATTTATCATCATATTAAGAATACAGTATACAGATCACAGATAAAAGTATTTGCCTGTACTGTTTCCTTTTCTATAAATCACTTTATTCATCTGGGAATAATGAAAACAGTAGGAGTTTTAAATTATAGAGTATGCAATTGTGTAAAGAATATACACAATTTCAATAATTAACTGCTCAGAAGGAAATCTGTATGGAACAGCTGTACATTTACCTCACACAGCCCTCTGGCACTGCCCAGTGAATACTCAGACCTTTCAGGAGTTTCTGGAACCCAAGGGAGATGCAGCTGCCACAAATAACATTACTGATAAAATTTGCTGTAACTGTCTTTATCTATAGAGATTAAGACTTCCTGGGGTTTCAGTTTACCCCAAGTGTTTGTGGTTTGGTCTTTTTCAGAGTGAATCCAGTGTGATTTCTGAAACTTTAAAATGCAGAGGGAGAACCAAGGAGGAGTATGAAGGTTTTTCTTAAAAAAAACTACTTCCTACAAACTCCACAATTTCAAGACCTGATCTCAATGAAGCTGAACATTGCAAAGACAAATAAATTGCATCTTTGGAGATGTGACTGTAATCCAGTTAAGTCAATAAGCAAACAACATAAACTGCCTTTCCCTTTCCATAGCTGACCACTACTAGAATAAGACATTGATATTCCCTTTATCTTTCTTGCTTCCTCTCAAATTTTAATTCAGAATACTCTCCTCTCTTGCTTCAGCTTTCACATTTTGTTCCTCTATTTTAGCCAAGGTATAAATTTATATATGTGTGTGATATATGAAGATGGGCTCTGAATTGCTTAAATCATTTCCTGCAGATTTGCTGTTTCTTTCAGAAAGGTGCAATGTGTCTGCATCTGACTCACGTGCTAATTTTTTAATGACATAGCTGAGTTCTTTTAAATATAAACCTTAATTGGATATAATGGAAAACTCAAATATTACAAACAGGCAGACAGTGACACTCATATTTTAGGGACTGTGACAATTACAGATAAACATACCTTGAATAGCTGGAGGACATATAATCAGTGCCTGTTGGAAAACATCACTGCAGCCAAACTGAGCAGTTCCTGCCTGCAGTGGGATCCCTTGGTGCAAAACTGAATGGGCAGATGCAGTCAGTGCCTGTGGGAACAGATTCGATACAGGCAACGTTACTGTAACTGTGAATTAAACACCTCACACACTTGTCCCACCACTTTGTATAATAAGTACAATTCAACAATAATAAATAACTAATTCAACTTACAAAACATAACATTTTAAGTACATTTCACAGGAAGCCTTTCCATTTGGCCACTGGAGGGCACCATAATACAGCACTAGCAATCCCAGTTTGTACCTTAATTTGAAACGTGCTGAATTCTACACGGTTCGTTTAAGAGAACATTAGGAAAAAATGAGAGTAAAACACAGAAGATTTTGTCACTTAACAGATATTCTTTCTTTTAATTATTAAATTAATTAGGAAAACTGCATTAACTGAACTTATTATTAAAAAAAATTAATTAAAAAACCCCACAACCACAAAACACTGTTTTTACCTGACTTCTTACTGGCCCAATTTTGGTAAAGTTCGCAGTCAGGTTGGCTGCACTGCCTGAGGCAACTGATCTCATAAGTGATGTTTTATTGCGATTGCTTAAGTCATACAGATTTGATCTGCATTTGCAAATATCCATGATATGAAAACAGGACTTCACTCTAGCAAAACCAGAAAATAAGTTGCTTTAATCACAATCTTATGTTGTTAAAGGTGTAAAACAATTCCCCAGAACAAGGAAAAAAAAAAATTAGTTCACAGCCCACATTTTCCAGTTTCACAGAATGGCACCACACAGAGAAGCAGGAAAAAGAAACACTGCTGTTACTATGGACACATCAAACCTCTGTAATGCCTGTTTTAAAATCAAGAAAAATACTGCTATTTCCTTCTCCTTCCATCTAACACCACTTTCTAACAACTGGAACAGGAAGGATAACAAACTAAATGGGTGGAAATCCTGCTCTTTCAGAGAAATGCTTGCACTTCAGGAAATCCACAGGAAAAAACACAACTCCAGAACTGCAAGAAAACTTCCAATATATTCCACATTCATCAATACATAAAAGAAAATACTGAGATATTAACCTCAAGAGGAAATTCCTATCCTGGCTCTCAATGACTGATTGGAACTAGGGCTCTTCATACTTCCAAAAACCAAGCCCAAGTTTCTGCCTGTTGGAATTTTAACAACGATGTATAAAAACAACTTAGAAATCTATTGCTCTAACTGTAACTTTTCAGGAAAAAAACACAGTTATTCAACCAGTTTCCTTGACCCAGTAGATGTATCTAATATTGCAAGCACTCAAAAGAATTCTCTAAGACATTACAAAGATTTTTTTTTCTCTCTGATAGCAGAAGAAACAACAGTCCCATATAAATGAATTGCAACAACAGAGATTTCTGTGTTACATACTGGTTGCTATGAGGAAAATCAAGGAGGTGCTTCATGGTAACAAAAGAATGGTTCAGGGTCTCGGCTGGAGTGATTCTTAAATCAGCATCAATAAGCAACATTTTCTTCAACAGACTGACGAATTCCCTCCTGTCTGCCTTCTCTGCCAACAGGTCACTTCCTTCCAAATCCATCACCATGTTCACCTGAATTGAATAAAACAGTCACACAGAACACATGCATATTAGTTTAACTCTGTTATTGTTTTCTGCTACAAAATTCAGCCTTTTGTTCGCTTATCCCAAAATGATTGGCGTGGAATTGGTGACTTTTTTTCTGCACCCTCCCCAACAGAAAATCCTGAAGGCTTTATTCCCATCTGGGACTTGGAATTTCAGAACTAAGATTCAGATTAAAGATTTTCCTATGGTCTAACTCAGACTACAAAGGTTATCTTCAAAAAACAAATTCAAACAGGTATTAATGCCAACACTGCAACCAAATTTGATTATTTTCTCGAGATATGAAAGACAATGGAAAGTTTCCTTTAGTTTTTGATTAGAGAGTTTAAAGCCCAGGAAAAGTGAGAAAGCAGTTGTCTGTTTGTTTTTTAAAATTATACTGAGAAATGTATTTTCAAGGTAACAGAATTATACTGGAAATAATGCAGTTAATATAGCAGGTTCTGTATGTATTCTTTGTTTTACTCACAACAGCAGAGATGGTATAAGGGAAACTATACATTATACATAAAATTAAAGGCATCCCCCACCACAAGGACAAGTCCTATTGTTTAACACAAGCAATGACAAAGAAGGATCTTTATTAAAAGCCCAAAGGGCCACACATTTTCCTCAGAGCAGCAGAGAAGAATGGATATGACTGACACACAATAAATAATATTCTAAAAGGCATTTCTTTCAAAACTAGTAAAAGGTTTTAAAATCAGCATTCATTCCCACATGTTCCTTTTGCAAAGGAAGGAGGCTTTAATACTCACGTGCACTATATCATCCAAACTGTTGAAAATGTACTTTCTGGCCTCTTTAGACTTCATACCTGTTTCCGCCTCGTGTTCTTCCAATGTCTCAAAAAAAAAAAAAAAGAGCTGAATTTAGAAGCTGTCAATAAAAGTCACTCACAACTACAGAGCAACTTTATGTATTTATTGACCTAAAAAACGCTATTGGGTTTTTTCAAATAATTAGTGTTTTAATTGAATATTTGTACAGTGCTTTTGCTGGCTGCTTCCATTCCCTAAATCAAAAGTCAAAAACTACTAAATTTTATATCTGACAGATCACAGTACTGGATTGCAAAAGAGAGTTTGCACATCATGCAGAAAGTGCTGAAAGCCCAGCAAAGAGCTGTTTAATGAACATCTCTGGTCTGCTTATATTTTTATATATCACAGGTTTTCTATTACTTGCATTTTACCAACTTCCCCAAACTCCAAACAGCAGGAACATCATATTG
>JAWWEV010000167.1:2750605-2763312 GCA_035583235.1 Hafferia zeledoni | reverse complement strand
GAAAGAAAGAAAGAAAGAAAGAAAGAAAGAAAGAAAGAAAGAAAGAAAGAAAGAAAGAAAGAAAGAAAGAAAGAAGTATTAAAGAAAGTTATGACAAAACCTACAGAGCAGCAACTGGGGCAGACAAGTTAACAGACATGAAATTAAATAGGTGTTCACAAGGTTACACTAGTAGAGACTTTCAGTGAGTAAGAATATTTTTAAACACTTCTGGGTTCTAAGTTCACTGCTGGATTCATATCCCACAGATACACATCTGGCTCAGTGTTCAGTGGGGATCTGTTGCTTCCATAGAACAAGGCAGAAAAATACACCCAACCTTCCATACACAGCAACATTCAACAACCTTAATTTTAATTTGAGCACTGCTGTAGTAATACATGATGCTCTGGCAAATGAACCAACTGGCTGACTTGGCGAGTTTTTCCCAGACAAATTTCTATGATTAGACCCCTGGTGTAAACATGACACCAGCAGAAAAAGTCACATCCTTACCCTCAGCTTGGTGAGCCCAATAACACAACGATGGGCAAACACAGCAGAGCCTGAGCTTTGGAGCACTGTGGAAAACCAGCTGGTAACGTTCTGATAAAACTAAGAAATCACATTAGAAAATTTAAAATACTATCTTTTTCCTCCTTGATGAATTAAAAGCTATGGACTGCTTTGGAGGCAAACTACCCAAGTCTATTTTGGCAGGATAGACTGCAAGACTTCAGCCTTCCAGCACGTCCCAACCCCGCCTGCCATGACCCCACAGTCTGCTGAAAGAATCTGTGCAATGGTCCCTTCAAGTGTTGCACCCCTGCCTTGAGCCCACCAGTACCAGGCTGCTGGTTTTCCCTTCATCCTGTTCTCCTTAGGTGCTTTTTCCTCTCTGCTTTTTCCCTGTTTTTCCTTCCCTGGTATCCCATTTTAGTGCATTTGTCCTTTCCTGTTGAAAGGAGAGCATGTCTATTCTTAGAAGAGTTTGGGATCCTAAAATAAACTGCTTAACTATGTATCTATTACATCCAGATTGATGTCATATCAGCCCCTGACAACATGCTACAACAGGAATGCGACTGCAGCAAAGAACAGCAGCATTTCTGCAAGCCTTGCTTTGCTAAGGCTTTTAAAGTAAAATCACATACAAAAATGTAGCACACTCTACCCAAACATTAAAACATAGGGCAAGGTTTTTTCCATTTATTCTTCTCACTATGTAAATGTTGATATCATTTTTAAAGAAGATCTTGCCTGGTATCGAATACTAAAAGCCAGACCCTCTACCACTACACTAAAGAGGAGAAATCAGAATAACCAGATTATACTGGGAGTTCTTTTTAACCAAGCTGAACGTTAAAATTTTGCTGTCAGCAAATAAAAGTTAAAAACAGGTAGCGCAGTTTAAAGGAAAAAGATAGAAATGGGATCTAGATAATAACTGGATAATAATGGGAGCCTTTCATCTGAGTGAACCCTTTGAGTCTGGTCCAGGACACTAATAATTGCAAGCAGCTCATTAGTTATGGCTAAAAATTTCATTCTGTTCCCAATATAGACAGACACTCATGTCAGGAAAAGGCACTTGTTGACAATAATAACAGAAGCAGCAGGGATCAAATAGACTGGGAACTTTCCCCTCCTTTTCAGAGGAGCTGCTGCTCAAATGGGCCGTGGCAAACTGAGTGCCCAGGGCCCTGAGCACAACTTTTGACTCCAAGAGAAAAAGGCAAGGTGAGCTGCTCCCACTGACCTCTCCTCTCAATGTACAGAGAAAGAATTGCACAGGATTTCACCAGGCTCTGCTGGCAAAGTGCGAGGGGCAATAGACATTTCCTGAACTTTAACAAAGAATAGCAGTAGTTACTGCAAGAACACAACTGTCATTTCACTTGAACTATTAAAAAATGCCTAAATATAATACCAATAAAGATTATGAAGCACTCTCAAATACGTCCTAAACTGAGAATTGAAATATACACCACATGAAGCCCATAATCCATCGAAGTAGCACACTGTGCCAAGGAGATATTCTAGGTTCAACTTTCAAATGACTTGCACCAAAATAGAAAACTAAAACACGCCAACTAAAAAATTATTTTGAATAAACAGCTAACAAAATATGCAAAAACAACATCATTGTGGAGTTGGACTGTTTTGCATGTGATATGACCTTTGGCCAAACCCTAAAGGCCACGGTATTATGAGAGTCTGCACAGAAGCAGCATTTACTGGGAACTCCTGCTCCTTGAAAGGATGGAAACTAAAGTCCAGTTAAAAAATCTCCTCTGAAAAGGTATCTGTGATTTGTTTTGTTTCCAGCATACATGAACTTTCAAGGGTTAAAAAAAATAATCCTCCAAGTGTTACCTTTTCTTAGTCTCAGAAGTTATTTTTAGGTTATGCTGTCACATCACAGGCTGACAGGACAAACCTTCAAAGGCCAGCCCTGCATTATGTCACTGCTTTTCAGTAAGGCTTCCAGCACTGGTCTTGCTATGGCTTTGCTCACAGAGTTAATATTTCCTTTTGAGTCAAGTTCATTAAGTTTTCTAGAAGTTTTTCATTCTGCTTCTCATTTTTAGGAAGAAGTCAACCTACAAACACAAGTGTGCAGACAAAGCATGACAAAACTGGGAGGAAAAAAACCCAAAATCTCTTACTGAAATTAAAAAACCCCTCCCCAAAGCAGCCCACTGTGGTTCTACTTCAGCAATGTCCTGAGTTTGCTGTCCACAAACTGAACAGCCCCTACACACACACACACTTTGATTGGTGGGGGAAATCTTTGCATTCTTCTTCTTCATTAATGAAGTTCCTATAGATCTTTTGGGTCACTGACCAAAGATTGCAGGTGAAGTCAGACAGGATCATTATCATCTGCTCAGTGGGATTTTTGTGCAACATGAATTTCCTCACAGTAAGTTTTTCTAAATGTCTTCCTTGTGAAATCACCATTATAAGACTGAGAGCAGTAAAGAGTATTAATTAATATGTTAACAAGAAATTATATTATACATTAATAGGGAAGCATAAACTATCACAAATAGGGCAATATACTTAAAGAAATCCTTAGCAGTAATCCCACTGCCAAGGCAGACTTACAAATTTGTTTATAATTACCCAGGAAGAACTGCTGTCAGTCAGCCCTGTAAACAACATACACATTAATGATGATGCTGGGCCATGAACAGCAAAATTATCCACTATCAAACAATTGCTGAGATGGTGGAATACTTGAAGCCTTAAACAGAAATAGCCTCTTGAGAATAAATAGTCAGAAGCAAGAACAGGATCAGAAGAGACTCAGGGGCCAGTAACATATCCTTATGAGGAAGGGTCCATTAGAGCATTATGACAAATGCAAGTATTTTTGTTGGTAATTTCAGAAGTAGACAAACATTATTATTATTATTATTATTATTGTTATTGTTATTGTTATTATCTGACACTGTAAATGCCCTTAAGCAAATCAGCTTGTACTATGATTTAAGATAACAGTTTTTTAAAACATAAATAACTAAAAATAACCAACCAAGAAAGACACACAATCCAGTAGACACCCAAAAAAAAATCCCCCAAGCTGCAACTTCTGAAATAAATGTTCTGAATAACATGAAGATAAAAATCACTACAGTCTACAAAAGTATGTCACTGACTTATTAGGTCCTGGGATGGTACTGTGTGTACCTAAAGACAAAAAGCTGCTTTGGTGAAGGACCAAGGAAACAGGGCTTTACCTCAGAGACCTCAAACAACTGTCTTTTGAAATAAAAGTCAAGAAGGTTCTGTTTCAAAACAGGCATCGTTACATTCTGCTACCATTTTATGTTCTCCAAGGATGGTGACTGTAACAGTACAGTGTTCACTTCAATGCTTATTGGGCACTGTGTAGCAGTGAAGTGGTTACAGTTCCATAGAACAACCAGTGATCACTTTTCCAAGTTATAACCGTAGCAGGGGAACACACTGATGGAGCTGCAGCAGTTAAACCTGTTGAAAGCAGGTCAACATGATGTATAAAACTGTAGGTGTGAAGGGCCCTCAAAGATGCCAGACTTGTTACTAAACCATTTTTATTATTTTAAACATGTCAAAAATAAACTCAATTGCAAACTCCTGATTTCAGTTTAAGTTCACATGAACAGTGGCAGATGAGAGGTTGCCACTCACTCAATTCCATCATCCTTCCAACCTGAAAGCAGCATAATAAACTATCAGGAACAAGAACCAATCAACCTAACGAGCATCATCGGGGTTTATCTGCCAAAATCAGGGGGAGGAGGTGTTCAACTTTGATTACAGTTTCATCAGGGGAAAAAATAAAAAACAACCCTACGATCATCCTCAAACATCTGAAACAAAAGAATTGTGCTCAAATGTCTCACATCTGGAGGGGCTGAAGACTCTGGAGCAGCAGTTCAACAAGGCATACTGATACCAAATTCAAGAGGACAACCAAAGACAGGCTTCATTCTACAGAATAAGCACATACCTCACTGTGTTCTGTGATTCTTAACCCCCACTGAAATGAGAGACAAGTGAAATCACGGGGGTTTTGTTTCACTGTTCAACATGGCAGGGGAAAGCACGTTAAGAATCTATGACTGAAGTTACAATAGGAGTTAAGTGAAGTAAGTCATCATGCATTTAATTAGTTATCTTCTTCCTTCTATGTGATTTCAGCTGTTGCTTGCCCACAGAGCCACTGTCCCTGGCCCTGGAGGAGGCAGAGGATGGGAGTGAACTGTGACCAGGGGCTCTCTAGAGTGAAACCCAACCCCTGGGGACACCTACTTCCCAGCCAGGGAAAACAGAGCACTGGCTCCATAAAGCTCTCCCAGGCATCAGCATGTCTCAATGCAAGCTTGCTATGATTTAAAAGTGGTGTATAAATGCAAGTGTAATTACAATTGTCATGCTTTTGGTATTTTCTAAACAGTAAACAGGAACAGGCAAAAACCAGCTGATGAAGTCGGTGCTTACATGTATCAACACAGCTTTAGATAAGAATGTTCTGAAATAAACACCACCCAAAGCCACTGCATGGGCCACTGCTTCTATAAGAAGTTATTGCTGTGTCATAACTGTGTCAAAAAAAGAAATCACAAAAATATGGAGGCAATGTTTACAAGTTGCATGATTACTTTAAAGGTAACTATTTAGCTAGAACACATGACTCTTATTTCCCTATGAAAGGCTCTCTACTTAACTGGATTAACACACTATTGATAGCTAAACTCCACTGCCGGAGGCCTCTGTCAAGTCATCATTTCCAGAACAAACCTATAAGCTATTTTCTTTATCCTGTGTGCAACTATTACAACAAGCTCATCATGAATTTGCTCCCAAAGTGCTCTAAAAAAACTGCTGCAAAGAACATTCAAGAGATGCATGACACAGGATTACCTGTTCTAATGAAATTAGACCGTACATCAGTCACAGGTTGGAAGGCTAAATACATTTTGCAGCCAGCCAAGGATGTAACATCAGATTTTTCAACATTGGTGATTTTTTTTTTTAGTTGAAAGACGATTCAATTTTGATGCTGTGAAAATTGACTATCGCCTAGAACTCAACTCTCAGATGTTTTCTGGGGAAAGCAAATCCAGCTCTGCATTCTCAGCAAATATTTCTCGGGAAAAGCTTTACATTTTTCCTGTCAAAAGCAACTCTCATAGATATGTGCACCCACTTTCTCCACCCACTTCTTAACACACGTGAGACACAGAAGATCTCATATGGAGAGTTAGCTGGGAGAGAACAGAAGTAACCTGCTTAAAAACAACCTTTCCTGCACACACATGCACTCAGGGAAATGCCACTGGAAAACACCCCCCATCCTGCCCTGCTCACCTTTGCAGAGCCCTCCCTCACCCTCCCCATTTCTGCAGGATGGTAACACAGAAGTAGAACAAGGAAGAGGAATTCCTGACCCCTCTGTTGTCACAGAATCATCAAAAACCATGTCAATACAAGCATAACCCTCTTTTTTTTTAATCTCATTCCCATTTGCAGCATTAACTAAAATCAGAAAGGAACTGATAAAAACCCCTGACAGTGGATTCCTAGTTTGTTCCTACTGTACTTCACATAAAGGGAATTTATTTTAAAATTAGGCTGAGTAACAGGAAGAAAAACAATAAAACCCCCCAACTGGTTCCAAACTGGGGAATTTTGAAGTCTAACTTCCTTCCTCCTCTCCCAACAACACTCTCTGCTTCCTGATGTTGATAATGCTGGGTGGGAGACAGAGCACAGGCCTTCCTATTGAATGGCCACAAAATATCCCTGTGAAGGGTCAAAGGGGAGTAACCAAAAAGGTTAAAGTACACGGGGAACACAATCCAAAGAAAACACTTTGGTAGGGACAGGACAGGCTGATGCACAGAGAACTCTGCAAACAAGTTACAGTTCCCTCATTCTGTACTGGCAAAAAGAACTACCCTACTGTCCTCATCCAGGGCTGCTCGGAAAATTTCATGAGCCCGTCCTTCCAACACAATTTACCCTGTTCTCCTGGGCTCAGCAACATCAGCAGCCAACAATCCCATTTCAAAGCACTGGTCACTCATGCAATAAAATTGCCTGTTGCACCACACAGCAGCTCCCCATCAGGACCTTTTCATGCAACAAATACAAAATCTATTTCATAAAGCATATCTGGACTGGGGAGCTCAACTGCAGAATTTGGCCAGGCCAGAAGTGTAGGTCATAAATTTAAAAAACAACCAAAAACTCCCTGTACTGTGCTACCAGACACAAAATATCCAACCTTCAGAAGCTACAGCTGGGAGAATATACTGGAGAATATCCCAGGAATCTCCAGTATAAATGCACCTTCTTTGCTGCTTTGTCTTGGCACAGACTTTGGCTGTCCATTGCTAGCACAGGCTGGACACTGAGTGGATCTCTGAACATTCAGAACTGGTTTATACTCTTCAGAAGGTTATTGATTAGAGGCTCACATATGTATTTGGCAGCCTTTTGCTCATCCAGCCTTCTACTGACTGGGTTATGTTTGATATAGGAGAAATAATGGGACTAAGCAAAGGAGGAATCCCCCTTTACAAAGCAAAGTGTATTGTAATGACATCCAGGTCTACTTGAAATACATTTGTTGCTTCACAGAAATGTGTGTCTAATAGTTATTTTTATTACTGTAAAATGTATCAAAAACTTTACCCCCAATTGTGCAAATTATACAAATCAGGTTTCAGAGCACAGCAAAGTTTTCACATTTTTCTTAGGTTAGTCACACATGAGTCCAATAAAGAAAAAAAGACTGGTTATTAATAAAAAAAAATCGGAAATTTAGTTTGATAAAAAATGAAAAGAGCAAAACCAAAAGTATTTTCTTTAAAATACAGTTTAAATTAACAGCTAAGTTTGACAAAGAATCAAAAAATACTGTGTTAAACTACATGACAGATTAACATCCAGGGAAATAGGTATTAATCCCTTTCAGCTACCAATTCTTTAGTAACATGCAACAGTTCATTTAATGTAAAAAAAAAAAAGAAAGAAAAAAGCTGTAAATAGAAATACGTTTTCTACAAGAGATTAAGCAAGAAGGGGAGAAAAAAATTTTGATTTGAAAAAAAAACATTCATAATGGCACATAGTCCCTTTTCAATGAGTCCCTTTGCTTACCTACCTCTTTTGCACACTAAAACTGCCCCGTGCCACGTCACCCTGAGCCGGACGGAGCGTGGGAAGGGTCCAGTTGCGTAAGATGCTCTTAAGGCAGCAAAGCTGCTGCTTAACTGCAGAGACTTAAATACTCACAATAATTAGCCAGATTAGCCAACAGCCCTCGGAGCAGAGCGCTGCCTACCTGTGGAGCAGAAGGAGCTGTTCCAACACACCCTCTCTGTGTGCACTCCCCGCTCCAGGGGCTGAGATGGGGGACACCTTTGCGTGTTTGCCATGAGGCAGAACAGACTTACCCTGGGAGACCCACATCCTTCCAAGTGATGGAAGAATTCCCCAACCACAGAACTAACTGTGCTGTATCAACCAGGTAAATATGACTCTGCCCCAAAAGTTAATTTACAGGCATAAAGTATTTTTCCTTCAGAGTGGAATGGCAGAAACTTGAACTCCTAAGGATTGCCCTAAAGTGGCACCTGCTCAAGCTGCTGCAGTCAAAGCACAGTGTTCAGCAGAAATATGTGAAGAATCCCACACTGCAGTATTGCAGATGTCAACCACCAGAGTGTATTTTAGAAAAATCGGGGCTACTTTTAAATTTTTCAGGTATTTACTCATAGGCTCAGACCTATAGAGGTTTGGCACAAAATACTACATAGTAGTTAATGCAAGCAAGACATAAAATATTTGGTTCTTTAAGGGATGGCAAAAAAACCAACCAAACCACATAAGAAAAGAAAAATTAAATACAGCAATGCAGTGCTCTGAGGAGGCAGTCCTGTAAATACAGGTATATCCAGCTACAGTTCTCCTGACATGATTCTGAGCATACACTCTCTTCTCATCCCCCCATACATTTTTGGGTGGGGATGTCTTTTGCTTTTGGGGGTTTGTGGCTTTTTGTTTGGTTGATTTGGTTGCTGGGTGGAGGCTTTTTTGTTCGGATTTGGGGGAGGCAGGGGGGGCATGGCTGTTTTGTGTTGCTTTTTTAAATAAAGTTCCTGGCCCTGTCTGCAGAGTTTTCTGTTCCTCTTGCAGTGGCAGTGCCAGTTATAAGCAGCAAGCATTGAGCAATGAGCTGGAGAGAGAACTAAGAACAAGGATGCTTAGTCAACATCAGGAAATTATTTCCATTTTAGAAGTCAGAAGCTTTTCACACATCACTCCACGCGGCTTTGTGCCACATTCTGCTGAAGAAGAGAATCTGCTGTCATGCCACACAAATGTAAACAAGCATATCAACAACCTCTGTGCTTAATTATACTGTATTGCTGATGTTTTTTCACATTTGCACTACTACTCTCCCCAGACAAGAATGAACAACCCTGGATTTCTGCTTTACTTTCTACAGCATGCAGGGGCAACAAGTGTGTTACTCATCTAGCCCAAAGCTACGCACACACTGACTAGCCAGATGGCTACTTCAAAACAGCAAAGGTAACTACCAACTTCTTCCTTTTCACCTTGCAGGATCACTGGTTTGAACTTCCCTCTACTCTGCACTGTTCACACTGCTGGTATCGGCAGCTCCAGGATTTTCATCTCCTGTCAGATTTGGGTTGGAGTACTTGAAGGCTCAGTGGTACTGGGGCAAACACACACTTCATGCATGTTAATCAGTCAGACAGAAAAGCTCAGAGGTCAGCTCTGAAGCTTTTCCAAAAATCCCAGCTAGATTACACCCACCCAGCAACCAATGGATTTCTTATTGCCAGAGTTTCTTGCACTACCCATTTCAGAAGTACAAGAGCAGGTCACCAAATGTCCCCTGGTCATGGGACATTTCAAACAAGCTGGTCATGGTCCATTTTCAAAACAGGTGCTCTTGCTTGTCCTCACAGCTCACTACTGGCAACTTATAGGTGTGAGAAACACAGAGAAATTTCAGAGATTTATCTATTACAATTCTCAAATGAAAAAGTCAAAGAAAACATTTAAAGGATCCTTAAGAGGAACTACAAGGACATTGTTTTGTACAGAATAAAAATGAAGCTACATCACTGCAAAATGAATCCACACAGATGACTGCCATTAAACCACAAAACACTTGTGCTTCTGATTTGCTAAAAGTCACTGGCCTGTGTACTACCTTTCATTTTTGCTTTCACCTCAAACCCTGTAAGTCACTTGCTTGACAAAACACTAAGTTTGTCTCACGAAAGTTCTCCCCTAAGGCACAGCCACAGCAAAAAGGCTGAAGGCAAAAACATCTGAAAATATCTTCCTAAACTTCTGAAGGAAAGCTAAAATCAAAGCACAACAACGGGGGGAAACGTGTGGCTGCCTCCAATTCCATACATGCTTAAGACAAAAAAGTGATGCAATTCATGGCCAGCAGAGACTGAGGGCACACAGGGTGGGATGTCCAAACCAAACACAGCCCCACAGAGCAGAGCAGCCTTCTGCTATATTTAGGCAACTAGAACCATACACAGCAGCTTCTCAAGAGGTACAGTTTGGCACAGAGCCACTGGCTCCCCACACAGAGCACACTGCCCACTGCTGTGGAATGGCACTGGAAGCAATTGGGGGTCCAACCACTCCAGTGGGATGGTTTCTGGTCCCTCCTCTGAACCCTCCTCTAGCACAACGCTGTTCCCTGTTCACTCCTGTGCCAAGCAAAGGGACTTGTCCTTTCAAAACCATCTTGTAGATGCCCAGTGGGCTGTTCCTTGGTACTCTTGAGCATGTCACTCACAGACTGCATTGCTTGTGTCCTAAACCACAGGAACATTTCCTTCCCAGCAGGAACACTTCTCCTTCACAGGACTCATCCCTGTGGGGCTCAAAACACCCATCCTGAGCATCAGCCTGGCACCCACCACCAGAAAACACAGGGTCCCAAAACAAGGACCATGCACAAACTAGGAAACTGCAGGTCTCCTGTTTTGGGAGGGGAAACAGCACTAAATATAAGGTAATTAGCTACTGCTAGAAGTTTACTTGTCATTAAAGGAGAGGGAAGGGCTGAGGTTACTGTTCTGCATTTGATGTTCCTAATTCCTGTAACACCATATTCTTTGAAATGGCTAAATTGATACAGATTCTGTATCTTGGGGGGATATGATCTATATCCACTGGGTAACAAAATGCCTGCATGGGTATTACACTGGCATCACTTCATACAAGCCTGCAAGGGACAGTCAGTGGTCTCATGGAAGCTCAATCCCCTGTGCACACAGAATGAAAATGCTGAAGTGTCAAAAAACAGCTGCAGAACAGGGAACGGACTACAGGCATGACCCCATCAATTTAGTAAATTAAATATAAGGCTAAATTTAGGGGCTTCTCTGTTAATTTTATATCATACTCTTCTACATTAGAAATGGATCAGGGGGAATCATTTGATGATATTTGTACACAGGCTAATAATGATGCTACAGATAAAAATAAAAAGGGAAAAAATGTTTTATCACATATTCACTCACTTAATAATTATAACCAACAAAACCTCAGAAGAACCAGAGATGAAGTGAAACAAAACTAGTGCTGATTTGGTTTAGGAAATGCTCAAGTTGTTCTTTCAGGAAGGCAACTGACTGCATGGCTACAAACTGACTATTCCAAATGGCACAAGGCACCACTCCATGGGCAACCATCCCTGTGGGACAGTCATTCAGAGGGCAGGGTGGAATATTCAGGCACTAATGGCACATGCTAATTCCTAATTATCCTAAATACCCTGCAGGGCTGCAAGGTTTTCCCTTGTGAAATATGTCAGTTTATCAGCTTTTTTCATAGGTTTTTAGCAGCAAAACAACCACTGTCTATATTAAACACTACATTCCACAGGAAAATGACATATAACAAGACATTATTAGGGAAGTAAGTGGGGCTGGCCATGAAAAAACAGGTCGTTGTCAACCCAATGAGAGAAGACTCACACAGCTCATCTACTGGGAGAGCCAACAGACCAGTAATGAAACAGCAAGAAAAACTTGAGCCTCAGTTAAGCACGACCTTTCTTAGTGCCTCTCCCTAGAGAAGTTACACAGCGTGGTCAGACAGACATCAAATACAGAGTGTTCCCAGCTACTCTGCATGGACAGGAAAGCTTGCAACTTAAGAATACTTTCTTACTGGAAACTGTTGAAATAATTCAAGGCTATATGAAAACCAAAGCACAGTCAGAAGCCATACCATAATCTACAAATTATATCTTGTTCTACTTTCTAGGCCTCATGTTACCAAATTGGCCTTCTGCTCCAGTTCTAGCCACTCCTCCAGAGAGGTGAAGTGTTCCAATCTGGCTGCATCTCCACACAACGATGTGTGATGTTAGAGCATATCCAAAGAAGGGCAACAAAGCTGGTAAAGGGTCTAGAATATAAATCCTATGAGGAGCAGCTGAAGGACCTGGGGGTGTTTAGCCTGGAGAAAACGAAGTTCAGGGCAGACCTCACTGCTCTCTCCAACCACCTGAGAAGAGGCTGTGGTGAGGTGGGGGGTCAGCCCCTTCTCCCACACAACAAGCAAGAGGACAAGGGGAAACAGCCTCAAGTTGCACCAGGGAAGGTGCAGGTTGGATATAGGAAGAATTTCTTCACTAAAAAAGTGATTAAGCATTAACAGGCTGCCCAGGAAGTGGTGCAGTCACCTAGAAAACAAGTAGATGTGGTACTCCATGATATGGTTTAGTTGGCATGGTGGTGTTTGGTTAAAGGTTGGACTCAATTTTGGAGATCTTTTCCAGCCTTAATGATTCTATGATGGGAATAGCAAGTGCATCAATACACAGACACCCTCTCACAAGCCCTTATGCTACTGACAGGACAGAGGAACAGCTGGAGGTGTCTCCATCCCTGCTATCACCCACTGGTAGCAGCCAACACAGAATTCATTCATCAGGTAGCTCTCTAGAGAAGTCAAAAGCTACAGCATGACCTCTGAACACACCATGAACAAGCCCCATGGACTACAGACACCTGAGTGAACTCAAAAAATGGCCACACAGAAGACACAGATGTTTAAATGCAGCTCAAAAACCATTCTCAGGTGGGGGTTGGTCTCTTCTCCCAGGCACTCAGCAATAGGACAAGGGGGCACGATAGGCTCAAGCTCTGCCAGGG
>JAWWEV010000167.1:2724167-2742191 GCA_035583235.1 Hafferia zeledoni | reverse complement strand
AGCCTCTCCCCACAGCACTTGTGCTCCAGTCCCTTCTCCAGCCTCGTTGCTCTTCTCTGGCCCCGCTCCAGTCCCTCCATCTCTTTCCTGAACTGAGGGGCCCAGAACTGACACAACACTCAAGGTGTGGCCTCCCCAACGCAGAGTGCAGGGGAAGGGTCACTGCCCTGGGCCTGCTGGCCATGCTAGTTTTGATCCAGGCCAGGATCCCATTGGCATTCTTGGGAGAAATGGTATTTTTGACAGTACATCCACAAGGATCCCCACTTAGTCACACTTCAGTGCAATACAAGCATCCAAAATGCACACAAGGTGCTGAGAGGTTGCATGTTGATCCTGCCAGCACGTGGACCTGCTCAACCCAACAAGCATGTCAAAATGCTATATAAAGTATATATGTATCAAACAAAATAAAACAGAACTACAGCTACTGTAGTTTTACGTAGGCAACTAAATAAGCCCAACGCTACATCTGCTGAGCCATCTGAAACAGAACAAAACCACCACTGGACAGTGGTTAGTTGAGACGAAGTACTGCAGCAGGACTCACTGTTCACCGTCCCTGTTTGTCAGGGAGGGAGGAGGGAGAAATGGCAGTAGCTCTGTAATTGCTTCAATAAACAAAACAAGCCAAAATAGATGAGAAAAACATTCTCAGATGATACATCTTGAGTATCTGCTGGATGACAAATCTGTACAGAAGAGCTGATGTTCAGACAGCTACACTTATCTAGAGCCTCACAGAATTCATGTCATCTTCTCAAGCCTGGCCCGTTTTCACCCTGAGGGATCAAACCCATCATACCTGAGGTGGGGTTCAGCTCCAAAATGAGCTCTCAAGTGACTTCATTTCTTATTCCTTCGCATGCACATTTTTGTGTAACGTGGGCATGCACCAATCCATATCGTTTCCCAATTTAGTTTTCTGTTGATGAACTCTGTGTGATTTTTAAACCCTTTGCTGCAGTTTGCAATTAAGTAATAGAGAATGCAGGTGATGAATTAGAGTATTTTATGTGAGTACTGTACATGAAGTGTTCTTGTTTACAAGCTACAGTCAAAAAATTCTTGGCTAGGGACTCCTGTCCCTAACTCCACCAAGCCTAGAACTGCACTGCACAAGTTTTCCTTTCCAGAATGAACAGCTATAAAACATTCAAAATTTTCTTCAAAGTACTCATTATCCTAGTTCACTAGCTTTGCACTGAATTGGCAGACAGGCAATACACAGGGCATGTTATTGCCAACGATGCAAGCAGAACTGAAAAGGTCTTCAATCAAGACAAGCTGATCTTAAGAGGAAAACAAAAGGACTAAATATTAATAATTTTTAAACGTCACACAGATTGGATAATTACATGAAGACAGTTTTTGAAAAACAAACAAAGAAAAATATCAAAAAACTTACACCCATTTTGAGGTAAATTTAGAATGCAACCATGGACCAAAATCATTTTAAAATCATTTTAAATGCCAGCCTGGTATCACCTCAAACATTTCAGTATTCTGTCACTCACTAACTCCAGAAGTTCACCCAAGTCCACAGCTGCTCAAGGCACTCAGTCAGAATGGAGTTTCTAAGAACTAAGGAAAATATTTACAAGTGCTGGAGAAAAACAGAGGCATTTACATAATCTTTGGCAACAGGATATAGAAGTCTGAAACTTCTACTACTCTGTCCAGCTGCTCACAGGAAAAAACCCATCCTGTTAGGAAGGCAGGAAAGGCACCCTAAACAAGCAAGCAAAAGATAATTTTTTTTCTCTTTTCCTTTTAAAGAGTCTCATCAGCGGTCTCAAAATAACAGTAAGGGACGACTTCAGAGGGCAACACAAAACATACCTCCAGAAAAAAAATCAACACTATAAAAACATTCAAAGCAACTATTCAGGTTCAAAATGGCAACCAGCCACTCAATCTTCGCATGGCCTACGTTCTTAGACAGTTCTTATTTTTTCTAAATGATTCTTACTAGTTAACTGTAATAGTAATTGCCATGGAAAGTTAAAAAAAAAAATAAAATAAGAGACACCTACCTGTAATAACGAGATTGTAAGTAAGTTGAACAAATAGTCTTTGATACATGGCTGGCAGACCCAAAGTCTATTACTTTGACCCGGTAAGGCTGCCGAACAGGATCCACCAACATAATGTTCTCTGGTTTGAGGTCAGCATGGATTAAACCCAGACTTTTTAGTTTTTTCAGTGCAGTGGCCACTTGTTGCAGAATGGGCCGTATTACTTTCAGTTGCAGAGGGCTGAATTTGTTTTGTTTCAGAAAGTCGTATAAATTCTGTTCCAACATCTCAAAAACCAGACAAGTATGGTTACGATGCTGAAAGCATTCATAGGCTCTCACAAAGTTGAACTCATCAGCGTTTTCAGTGCTTAGCCTTGCTAAGATGCTCACTTCTATTTGCCCTTGGCGTGCATACGAAGGATGGTTCTTCAAGATTTTGATTGCCACAATCTCATTTGTCCCCCTTTTCCAGCACTTCACTACTTGTCCAAAGGTCCCTCGCCCAAGGAAATCCAGAACTTCGTACGTGTTTTTCACAGAGCACAACACCTCATGCTGTACTAACTGGTAATCTCCATCTCCACTTGTACCACTCGGTTTTGCAGTCGCCGCCGTCGTCACAACCGTCACCGGGTTCCCTACGTTGGTTTGCAGCATTGCAGGCAGGAGGGACAGTTCATCAACAATCTGCATCGTGCTGTTCTGATTATCCAACTCCTCACTCTTACGCTTCAATCCACATCGCTGGGGTCCTTCCAGGAGATCTGAGTGGCTTCCCTGCGTTCCACTCCGAGCTGCCTCTAACTGAGGTTGCTGCACCCACGTTGCCAACGCTTTTGTAGCACCTGCAGTATTTTTTAAAGCAACAGCATTTGACTGCAACCAAAAGTTCTGTCCTCGAGGTCTATCGAATGGGTTTTTAGTCTGAAAGAAAGTACTAACCCTGTGGGGAGAAATTCCAAAGTTTTTACCATTCACGTAGATTTGTGGGTAGGTTCTTTCGTGGTACACGCAACTGCTTGGTTCTAGTTTGAGTTTCTTCACACTACAAAAGGCACTTGACTGGGTTTGATAAACATATGGTGGATAGACCAAGACTTGTGAGGCCATACCTATGGAAGGGAAGAAAAAGAAAAAACAAGTGAAAACTACGCACCTTGCCAAGCTTTGCAGCAGCTTTTTCTGCTAAAAAAATCAGGACACAAGTATATTCTCCAAACAAGCCAGTCTAAAGTTGTTCATATTTAGTGTTTTATGGCTGATACAAGGCCCTCATGCCCAACCAGAGCACACAGGGACTTTAGCAGCAGCAGGTTACTGTAGTTGAGTGCATGAGGCAGGACTGAGATAGTCTGCTGTAGACCACTGTGTGTAATTTTTCAAGTGCAGGACCTGCCTCTGTGCTATTAAAAACTCGGTTCTTATTTAAAATCTCCCACTATTTCTCCCTACAAAAGTACCATAGGGTTCAGTAACACAACTGAAAATCCATTCAAATATTTGTCAATGATGGCATAAAATAACCCAGTTCTTAATTGTGAGACAATTCTATCTGTTACACAAGGCATCCCACTCACTGGGAGCACCATGAGGCTTCAGAGAACAGACCCAACTGTCAAAGCTTGAAGAATTGCACTGTGATGAAAGTGAAAGTGATCAAGCCATGTGACGGGGCCCAAAATAACTCAAGGGCATGTGTATGTACAAATAAACAGCCACAACTTTCCAGTAAATTACGATGTACAGTAATCTAATCCATTCACCAAAGGCAGGTGCTTTTCCCAAGTTATACTGCACCCCATTGCAGAAGTTCCCATGTCAGTCACAGGGGGTAAAGCCATCAAATTTACTTTCCAGGTCTCTTTGCACGGACCCTGCTGTCCCCTCACAGACCTGTCAAACCCCAGCCTTAGACTTTTCTATCACATAACACTAAACACTAAGAAAAAGGCCCTGAATGGATCTCAGTGTGAATGACTACAAGGTTTCAGGGAAGTTATGGCTTATACCAGTCTGATCAGCTCCCAGAGACAGATTCAATACCAATAATACCTTAATTAAATCACTTAATCATACCAAGCACATGAAAATTCTGGTAATAGGTATTTAAATTGCAGATGAGTAACATAAAACTTAAGCCAGACATTGCACTGACTCCAATGAAATGAAATGAAAACTAACCAAATGCAGAGCATAATTATTCTGAAGCTGTGATTTCATTTATGCAAATTAACATTTAGATATCTTAACAGCAATTAAAATAATCATACCAGCACCTCAGTTTAGCATCCTCTAATGGGTTTTGTCCCAGCTGTAGAAGAAAACTTCAAAGCCCTTTCCTTCCCAAAGCTATTTGCCCAGAGCCAGATGATGGAGAAGGCTGGAGACAGCCAACAGATGGGCTCCCTCACCACATAACACGATGGGACTGCCACTGGCCTCCTGCTCCACACCAAGGATTTAACACTAACTATTAACCTCAAAACACAAATAAAAATTTCCAAACTTCCTGAATTCTCTCCTAAATAACGTAACCCATTACAACGTGCCTAAGTGCACAGCATAAGCATATTATTAACTATGGGACTTACTCTCTATTCTATAATAATTACATTTAAATGAATCACTTATCCTGGTCACATTATTCAGATATCCAAAAATCAACCCTCAGAGTACATATAGGCCCAAGCCTTCTTGGAGCTTCCAGTGGGAACCACACAGTTCCAGCCAAGCCAAACCTTCTGTCAGCAACTCACCACTCCTCCAGTTCTGCTGAGATGACTCAAATAACAGATATGCCACACTGGCTCCAAAGACACCAAAATGTGGAAATAATGCTTGAGTTTCTTTTCTTAAAACCTTTGCAAGGTTCATGCTAAAAAAACTCTGCTTTTTCACCAGAATCTCCGCTTACTCTTTGACACACGTGCATGAAAGAATTAAAATATTCAACCTCAAAAAACTTTTACACTTCAAAAGCAAAGAAGAAACTGTCCCTCTTCACAAGGACACTGTGGAGTGTTATCCCACAGTTTGCTGACAGGAGGGTTCAGACACTCAGCATCACCTTCATGACTCAGAGACACATCTAAACGCTGAGCAGGCCCAGAGGTGCAGCCACACCACTCAGCCCTGGGCAGAAACAGCTCCAGGGCACTTCCAAACAGGAAGGAGCCAGGATGCCTGGCCCACAGGAGAGAGGCTGGCTGAGCTGCAGCAACCCCAGCAGCCCCATTGGCCCTGGATCTGCCATACCAAGCAGCAAACATCCTGCTCCCTTTAACTTCTGGAGGAGGTACTTGCCAGTGCAAGCACATCACCAAAGCTGAGTGCATCAAATGATGAGGGTTACTGTGAAAAAGCAGCAATAAACCCACACTGCAGTTAAGGATGTTTTCAGGAGACAGGACAGCAGCTCAGTGTGGCGAGAAAAGGTGGAGGACAGTCCTCTAGCATGGCAAGAGGACAATTCAAATCCTCACCTCGGTCTATTGGGACCACTGGCATTCAAAAACATGTGAGTTATCTACAGTTCATGCAGTTCAAACCAGTCCAGAATGTCTGGGAGCTCACAGTCCCAGCTTTAACATTAATTTCAGCTGAACAAGAAAAACCAGGTTATCTATCATCTTCTGGAGTTTGTGTGTTTCTTACAGACTTAACTACACAACCCTGAACTCCAACCACAGTAACATCTCTGTTCTCAGATAAGAAGTGTTTAGTGAGTTATTAGAAGAACATTTTCAGCAGCTCAAAAGAAAAATATAATTAAGCACTAAACAGAAGAGATAACATACCCTGGAAGACCAATCTTTGATACAATAATGAACTGAACTAAAAAAAAGTAAAATTTTACCCCAGAAAAATAAAGCTTAATTTTCGTAGAAGCATCTAATTTCTAACCTTACCCTAAACACTTCTTTGTTACCCCCCTTATTTTGCTTCTCTTTTTCTAAACATGTCATTCAAGATGCCCATTTGAGCAAGACACAGTATCTTCATATAACCAATAAATGAGGTGTTCCTGTGAAACAGGCACATGAAAATCCTGCATAATCCTGTACCTGAGACTGCCTAAAGACCTCTGCCATGCACTCATATGCAGTGCTTAGAGGACATTTCAGACAGGAGCACACTCTTTGCTACACATTATCATATATGCATTGAAATCCATCAGAATAGCACGTAACCATCCAATACAACCACCTTCTGGAGGCCTCTGTTTTGAGAAGGTAAGTTTATAAATAGAACTGATTTGCCCCCACTTGGCCAAAAACAAAGCCCCACAGTCAGCAGAGCTGCACAACAAACCTTGAAGAGAAAGGGAAAATACCACAACATCCTCTACTATAAAAGCACTGCCACAGAGGGGGGCATTTTGCTCGTTTGGGGTTGTGGGTTTTTTGTGGTTTGGGGTGGTCTGGATTTTTGGTTGTTTTTTTCCTGTGTTGGTTGTTTGTGGGGATTGGAACCTTTTTTACTTTTTTTACTATTTTGGGAGATCCAGGTTACAATGCAATCCTATGGATAGCTACACTAAAAAGAGTAGAGTTACCATGTTGCAGGGGCTTTTTGTTGCCTTTTTAGATTTATTTTTAAAATCAGGTCTCCTAGCAGAAGAAAACAATACACAGCACATTTCCACCTATCAGAGTGTGGATCTTCCTTCTCCTCCTTGTCACAAAACATTTCACTGAGTTTATATATCTTTCTGCATGCTTGTTATAGAGACTATTCCTGCTTCCTCACACAAACTGAAGCTTGTCAGACCACATCTACATTAACAAGTCCAGCAGCAAAGAGAGGGATGGGTAGAGCAAAGCAGCCAGCACTAAAGTTAAACCTTCTTCTGTGCTCATTTGAGGGAGGTTACTTGAGCCTGAACACTCATGAGCAGCTGGTGTACATCTTCCAGTTAAATTTAATTTAACATAAAAACCAAACCTCTGCACCAGAAGACCCTTCAGGACGCAAGTCAAAGCAGAGTAAACAAACCCCTCAGAAGATGGACTGAAAAGTGTAAGCCCCAGCTGACATCCCACATGCAGCCTCTGGCTACTTGAATGGCTTCAGACTTGTCTTTCAGTTTTAGTCTCGGGAAATCTGTCCCCTTTACACACATTTTAAAAGCCCTCTACTCCTACTACAAGTGCAAGGAGACCCTCATAACTTCACTCCAGCTCAGTGGCTGCTCTGGGCAGTGGCACACACAAGCTGAGGTTGACTCTGGAGTTCTACAGTTTGTATTCTCCAACACTGAGGATACTGCATCTCACCACATGTGCCAGACACTGCCAGGGAATAGTGCAGGGGATGTAGAAGAGAAAGGCTCTCAAGACACCTACCAGCTATTATTACCCCTAGACAGGCTTCCTGGGAAGGAATGAGTCTGCTTGGTCTGAAGCACAGAGAAGGGGGAAGACTACATCTGGCTTATCAAACATTAAACTACACAAAACGTGTGACTCCTGATCAGAGTCAAGACTGTGAATCCTGTGCTTCCAAAGAAAGTTCAAAGTAATGAAGTTAATTCATTGTTATTCATTTAAATAAGTTAATAAATGCACTTTCATGAAGTAATGTCAATGAATAGAAGGCAATTCACAGTTTGCCCCTCCAGTCAAGCCTCTCTCTCCAGAAACTGAGTACCAAACCACACAGCAAAATGAAAGCCCTCTGCTTAAGATCTTGCTAATGTTCACCTAATAACAATGCTGGCAAATTCAGGAACATGACCAACTTGGCAGACTGTGGCAACCTGGAAAAGCACAGGCTGTTTCAGCCCTCACCAGCATTAATAATTAACTGCACGTTGACATTTCCTCATGACCGAGTAAGGGCTGTGTGTAGCAGAGTAACTAGTTAGAAAGGCCACCACTGCAGGGGAGCTGAAGAGAAATTGCCACCCTACCCCCTTAATTCGTTTGCAAAACACACCTCTCCTTTTACCTGCCCCAAGCAGTGCAATCACCGTGTTCTTGCCGCTGTAGTAACTCCCAGGCTGGCAAAGCCCGGCCAGCGGCACCCACAGAAATAACAGAGTTAAATTGTAACTCAACAAAACTTGTTTTCCAACTTCTTTCAGGCCTCCATCGGCAACAACCGGCTCCAACACTCTGGCCCCCTGCTCGCAGCGCGGCTGGCATCGAGGCCGGCTTTCGAACAGCTCAGTAACTTCCAGCAAACGCACAGTTGGGGCAGCGGCGCTTACACAATGTTTTGTTGACATTGTGCATCACTTTGGAAACGCTGCCGGGATACGAACTGTCGTTGTTCCCAGGTAAAACAATTGTTCTTGTTGTATTAGGTGCCACCCCAACTTCGAGAGTTATTTAGCAACCTGGAACGTGAATTAGTTGCCCTCTCTTTCTCCCCAGAAGAAACTTTATTACCAGTAGTAGCAGCACCTCTGTGTTATTGTTTATTTTGGATATGTAGCTGAACAAGCTGTACTGATGCGAGTACTTTCATACCCGTGACCCGCTCACCCTGAGGAATTCCCTTACTCCAGCTGTATATTAATAACAAAGCTCTGGTAATTGAGGATTCATGCAATTTCTAAAGGAAAACATATCAACACAGAGTGCAAAGTGCCCAGAAAAACAGCCCTAGAGAGTCCCACCCTCTGGCCACCCCCAAACCAGCTCTGTGAGCCGATCCAGGACCCACAGAAGGGAGGGAAAGAGCAAAGGAGAAAGCACCCAGCTGTTTCGACTAACACATGCCATGCCAGTCGTTTCCTTGTGTAACCACAGAGGCAATTCTGGACACGACCTGCACAGGCACACACACCCCCCACCACGGGAACTGTGACATGCGGAGGCAGCCGATGACACCTCACCAAAGAAGCCAACACCCAGTTCCAGGGGTAGCAACCAGAGACGCTCAAGTTTAATGACAACAGAAATTATTACAATCTTTGATTAAAACACACAAGATATTTCAGAGCTCTGGAATTTGGCCCATGATACACCAAGAAAATTCAGCTGAGCTGATGGTAGCCTTTGCCCAACAGGAAACCTCAGTCCTGCACAGGTCAGTGGCAAAGGGCAAAACATTGATTCCAACAGAGCCTTGATCCTTTGATTCCATTGATTCCAAGCTTGGGGAGAGTCTTCACGGGAAACAAATGATACAGCAATTAAACTTTGCATTTGTAAAACTTAGTTACTAACCACCTGAGAAAAATGCTGCAGACCTGACTTTAGATTTGTGCAACATCAGAGGTATTTTTAATCAGACACTACTGATGTCTCATTAACACCAGAAACTAGAAATAAAAATTCATTTAAGTGTTATACAAACTAGTCTCAATTGCACCATTGTCTCAATACTCGGAAGCAGAACTGACGCCACATACTGAACACAAACATATTTTATATAAAATATCAGAGTGAACTCCTATGACTCAACGCTGTCATTAGTGCCAGTAGCAGCACTCAAGAATACAATTGTTATATTCATATTTTCCACAAATATCAAAAGCTAAATCTTGTGATACCACTATGGCTGCAATCACAGCTAAAAAGATAAATGAAACAATACTTCAAGCATTTATTTTTCTTCTGGGCAAGATGCTGTTGTGCAACTGAAGAGCAAGCACAAGCAGTGCAGTCTCAGCCATCAGCCCTGAATGACAACATGCCCTCCAAATCAGAATGTGCCACCATCAACACAAACAGTGCATTTCATCCAGCCAGGGCTTTGCCAGCCTAATCTCTTCTTTTAAAAGGCTAATTCTTTTAGAATCTAAAATTCATCAAGTCCTCTAAACTACTCAAAGTGGAGGAAATTCATCCAAATTTGCCTTTCTCCCTCTTGCCATGAAAGATTTTCCCGTGGACTAAACAAAAAAAGTACAACATACACCAATACAACACCACAAAATTACTGTTCTCCTGACACGACTTGTACATTAAGTTTGTAACAGCACACACACAAACAGCCTGTCGAGCTCATCGAGTCTGACATGGGATGCAAAAATTTGCACATCAGGCTCTCCTGTACCAAGAGGCTGAACAGAACTGTTGCCTACGCATTGAGAATGACCTGGCAGTAATACTTGAGTTAAAACTTCCCCCAAATACATGGACAAATCAGTCTCTCTTCCTAGAGCATATTCAACTCCTTCTGCAACAAAAACGTTGGAGTAAATAAGAACTGCAGCCTTTTTTGTTTGTTTGTTTTAAATCTGACTTAATTGTAAAACAATTGAGGCATCTAAGCCAACATACTTACCTTGACTGATCTTTTTGTGCTGCAGTTTTCAGCTCAGTTGCCTCAGCTACATCCAGTAACAGCTTTCAAACATTTGCACACTGAGGTAAATACATGTACACATGGTAAGTATATGTTTGAAAGGTATTTTTATATCTATGTATACACAGACAGAACAAAACCTCTTTAAAAGTCCTAATATTTTCCCCATTATAAAAATTCCTTATTTAAAAGTGGTTTGAATATTCTGCCTTTATATAACAGGTGGGTTTCTTTCATTGTAAGAAACACTGCCATGAAGACAGAATTGGTTGCTTACTGAAAAGATCTGTACAAATTAGACATGGCACA
Organism: Hafferia zeledoni; assembly: GCA_035583235.1. Taxonomy (NCBI): domain Eukaryota; kingdom Metazoa; phylum Chordata; class Aves; order Passeriformes; family Thamnophilidae; genus Hafferia; species Hafferia zeledoni. The sequence goes on along the minus strand of JAWWEV010000167.1, from coordinate 2,731,603 downwards.
CACAGAAGAAAGAAGGAACAGATGGAAAAAAGACGTTTACCACTTGTTTCAGATTTCTGAGGAAGCAGCATTTCCTAAGGTAAATATCAGCACATCAGAAATGCATTCTATCCCAGAGGAGCATCAGCCCCTTGCCTCCTAATGAATCAGTAACTGCAGTAACCCATACTGTGATGTTTCCCAAAGCCACCAGTGCAAGAAGTTTCTCCCTCTTCTCTATGCAGAGGAACTTACTGATACAACTCTACAGAAAGGCACGCACAAAGAAAGGTAAGATCACATGCAGCACATGGTCCCACTAGCTGGGGGTCATAATAATACTGATAAATGTGCATCCCTTTTATCTCTGCTCTATTCCCTTCCGTGTTTAATAATCTTTCCATTTGCAGCATAAATAAACTTTTAACAGTAACTCTTGTTTTAATCTTCAACAGAATGTTTAGACATCTCTGCAAGCAAGTTTTAAAAACACATTCAGTCTCAAAGAGCACTTGTCCCAAAGAGCTCCCAAAGTATTTCTTGAGAAATGTCCTCTCGAAGGGTTCAGAGCAGACACAGTCAAGGGAAGAAGTGCCCTCAGCATCATTACAAAAGCCATAAAGAAAAGGTATTAAAAACACCCCTTTAGCGTCCCGTGAAGGGGATCCATCCCTATTAGGCTGAATACCAACCAATTCCACGAATCACAAAGTAAGGTGATATAAACAGACAAGGAAAGAGAAGACAAAGAGCTTTTTTCTCCTCTTAGGAATAAAGCTGGATCCTTCTGAAGTGCTTCACAAGTAAGATCCCAAACACCAGAATTCCTGTATTTAACAGATTTAAATACTGAAAAAAAGATCTTGTGAAGACCTCTTCTATCCCTAAGAATAGTTTAGATCTTCAAAAACAAGCCGTGGAAACAAACCTCAACTGGGAACAGGCAGATGTAAACAAGCAAGCAATTCTAATAGTTAGGGAAAAAAAAAAAAAAGAAAAGAATAATTGAAAGGAAAAGAGTAGGAAGCAGCAGATGACCAAAGTTTCTAGGAAAACACAGGAAGGAAGATGTTTACAAGACAATGATGCACATTAACAGCATTTCAGTCAATAAGGCAGAAAGGCATCTTACAAGAAACAACTAAAAAGCCTTCTGGAAATTGGGTAAGTTCCACCAATTGTTGTGTGCCAACACAGACAAACCCTGCACCACACAGAAGAGGCAAAAAAAAAAAAAAAAGATTTTACTCAAACTAGTGGAATTAGGTAAAGGTTAACAGCATTTTTTTAAAAAACACTAACAAAGGACCAAAGCAAAGCAGTAAACATGTTGAGACTGGGAAAACATGAGAGAAGTGTGTGTTTTGTCTACATATAAAAAGTAAATTACTCTTGTAAAAGTAAATTAATAGATGGTGTATATGGATATTTTTTATGAACAGCTGATATTAGTGGTTACTCTTATCTTCCAAAGGGAGCTTAGATGGCCAATAAGAAAAGTTTCTTTGCTTCCCTTATAAATTTTCTAACAATTATTGGTACAGAGGTTTGTTTTCACTGCACTTTTGCCTTTATAGGTGAGCTTCCTCATGCAGCTCTCGAGCCTACACCAGGCATTTTTTTCAGCCTGTTCCACCAGGAGCAGTGTCAGCTGACACCCACAGCCCCAGGGAGCAGGCCTGGAGGGATCTGGGCATACTAATAAAAGCAGCAAACATCTCTGCAATGAAGACACCACTCCAGCCCCACACAAAGCACAGCTGCACCAGTTACAGCAACCCCAGCTGAAGTTGTTTCTTCTGGCACTTCTTCCTGCCCAGGGACCAGTTCTGCCATCTCACTTCATCACTGCAAGAGGAGGTGGCACAAGGCCAGGAGGGTCACTCCCATCTCACAGCCCACTTTCTAACTGAGAGGCAAGAATAACTATAAAGTAAAAACCCCTAAAGTAACGCACAGCGAGTTTTCTCAGGCACTGTCACCACTTGCCCCAAGGCAAGCATTGTGATAAAAATCTTGCCTCACCCAGCAACTGAAGTTCCTTGGAAGTCCAAGTCACATAAAAAAAGAGCTGCAGGACATCACAGCAAGGTGACCTAAAGCAGCACAGCCTGCAGGGAAGGGCAAGACACCCTCAGATCAGTGGGGTACAGCATGATTTGTGACAGAAAAGTGCCCGTGGGCACCTCCAGCCAGCAGCTACAGCCCCCTCTTTGAACGATGTTCATGGCACTCTGCACAGGTATCAGGACCTGAGCTTTCTTGTTCCTAAATTTTCCACCATTTATTCTAAACCAGTAGTCACTGCAGTGCTGTACATATTTGGCAGGTGATGTTTATACAAATACAAAGAGATTTTCATTTGACTTTTTACATTGAAAGCATCATTTCGTATTTAATTTGTGCTTCAAAAAGCACCAAAACAGTTTTCTAGAACTGTTAAATTAGCTCAGCAAGAATGAAAAAAGACTAATGAGTTTAAGATTCCTGACTTTAAAGATAGTTTTTTGATGGGAGTGTCCTTCATAACATTCAATAATAGCACTCTGTACATAAGAATCCAATTGCTTTTTTAATACTGAGAGTTTCTGTAGCTTTGATGATATTAAAATACAGGAATTTATTTCTTATGTCTGTTTTGCCTTTTGATAGCTCATTGTGTCTTATTTTATTGCTGTATTTTGGAACTTGAACTTGAATTTTCCTAGGCTTCATCCTGTTACACCCAAATATTGTAGAGCACAAGAGAGGTGGAGGAAAGGGGGAAATGGGAATACATTCCTTATTTACAAAAAGGAATATTTTCTAATCTTTTTCTGAAAAAAGACTGTACAAAAAGTTTACATAATGCTGGACATAATAAATATGTACAGTTAATAATACAGGGAGAGGTAATTTGAAATCACACAACTCCCAGTCACCACATAAGAAAAAAGAAACGGAACTAAACCACTTGAGTTGACTTGCTTAAAAAACAGTTCAGCTATTTGGCTCTTCTTCCTTTTCCCAGCACTATTGCTGTGCTAGAGATTAACTCCCAGTTGTCAGAGAGTTACTCACTCTCAAAAATTAAGTGGATTATTAAGACACTATATGAAAAAAAAAGTGACATAATGTGAAAAATACTACAAAGCTGTACAAAGATTAACCCCAGACTGCATCTAAAAACAATCCTCACCCCAACTCTGGCCATCTTTTTCAACCTTCGTTATATTGAAATAAAACAACTGAAGAATGAAGAAGGGGGGGGAAAGGACCTACCCTGTGAAATTGTACACTATCAAATGAAGTTACTGGCAAAAACCCACTCTCACAATTAGAGGTTCTTCCCCTGCTCACCTGTCGCTCAAAACTCTGTGCTCTGAAGAAAAACAGGGCTACAGTTTCCCTAGAAATCTGCTGAAGAGGTAGAGGCTCTAAACTCAAAGAGTCTATAGGGGGTAGGAGACGCCCAGAACAGGTAACAGGATTTCCCAGGCTTTATCCTTCATTATAGGTTATTTCAGGTCAAAAAGAGGGTGTGCACTGCCTGTACAAGTCAGAAAAGGTAACCCATTACTAACCCATATCTATTTAAAGTTGCTTTAAATAGAGTTAACATGGTCACTTCAGGTGCACTGCACACTCAGCAGCCACCCCGAACACGCCCAGAGCTCCTTTCTTCATGTTTGGGTTGGTGCTTCACTCAGCCAGAGCTGTGAAATAGTTTCAGATACCCAGATTCACCTCACACTTACCCAAAAAATGGGCTTTTCTTTCAAGACCTATTGAAAGTAATAAATTATTTTTGCCTCTACCTCTGATTCTGAAGAGATCTGAATAAATATAATATTTCAGTGACTTAAGAACAGAGACATTAACTTAGTAAAAGCTCCCCAGTATCAAGCTGAACTCTTATTTCCCAGATGTTCAAAGGCAGGAAAATTTAATAGTTAGAGCAGCTGTGAGTTTACATAACACATCTAAAGGAGCACCACAGTTACAATGAAGAAGCACTAAGGATGTTTTCTTCATCAAATCAATCCTGTGCCAAGACTTCTGAAATTCTCCCCTAACTGGACTATAACATCATCAGGGAAGTGGAGAAACTCAGAAAACACAAAATGGCACAAACAAAATTCAAAATTCACAAAATTCAATAGCAAACTTGTAACAGGTAAATGTTGGTGTCACCACCATCCTACCTCCACATTTCCTCCTCCCTCAACCGAGTATCACCAGGTGGTATCAGGCCTGCTCTACCCAACTCATACTTCTGTCAGTGGACAGAGCATTCTACCTCATCTGTAATGCTCCTGCATATCAGATATCAAAATACATATATACACACACACATATATATATATATGTATGTATCTCCAAAGAACCTAAGGCTTATCTAATTAAAAAAATTACATCTATATATATAGCTGTCCTCTGCTTTATTCCCCCAGGTTCTGGGCAGACAGTGACACTGCCTACAGTAACTATTCTGTATGTGCACAGCACTCAGAGGCCACGACACCTCAGAGACCTCACAATGCAACAGCAAAATTCAGTTCAACTAAAAGGACTTTCTCTGTGTTTAACATTCCCTCAAAATACACGTTGAGCCCCAAATGACAGCACTGTTCCTGTTAGCAGTGCTGTTCTTCCCCCCAACATGCATAAGAAAGCCAAGTACAAAATTCCTGTTTCAAAAGGGCCTTTGTTGCTGTGATCAACATAGTGGCAAAACAGAAAACAGAATAAAGAGAATATATACTGTTAAGAAGAAAACTATTCTAAAAACAGGAAGTGTGCAATCCCCTAAAATAGTACAGAGAGGTACATACCTAAACACAAAAGCTTGGAGAAGCAGAGCCTGACATTCCTACACGCTTAGATTGGGCTTTTCACTAGAATTAAGCACAGTTAATTCTGTTCCGCCCAGGAGCTGGTAAGCCAACCCTCTGCCTCTCGAAGCACTGCTCAGCCTCCCATCCCCTTCAACAGACCGATCAGTCTCAGATGCTTTTGAAAAAAATCACCTCCAAAACAACATTTGATTTGAACGACTGCTACAAACTGGAGGACACCAGAAAAGCAGCACGTGCGAATTGTGGTGTTTCTGTGAGTTGTGTAAGATGAGTTGCAAGCTCACTCTTCCTCCCCACACCCTGTCTTTGTCTCTGCTATCTCGTTATGCAGAGCTGGTCTCATTTCCCTGTTTCTTCTGTAGGTAGTTCTTTGAAAGACTGCAGGGAGGAAACATGCAAACACAAAAAAATCCGAAACAAAGAAAAATCACAAGTACCGGCAGAGACCCCAGGTCAGGGGCACCTTCCCGAGCAATTTTTCAATGAAACTTTATTCCAGCTGATGGAACCCGTCCAATTACAAATTGTTCTCAAGCCCGGAGAGCCACACGCCACCACCACAATCGGAATTGGAGCATCCAGCCAAACATATCTATGAAAAAGTGATTTACAAGCACAACCGGTGCCACACCCTGAGCAAGCAGCAAAACTCGCACTACAACAGAAGTCGCCGGTAACAAGCGCATTCAATGAAAACTCTGCCTAATTCGTGTTTTACGACTGTAAACATCACCCCATCGCGCTACCATAAATGGTCCGCGGCAGCGCAGATAAAGCCGCCACCGCTGCTACACCAGGATCAGTTTTCCCCCGGTAAGTCCGTGTTAACACTTTGCTCTATTTATTTGCGATCTCACCATGCCGCTTCTTAATACAGTATTGACCTATTTTCCAGGTGCTTAATTAATCTCTTTGCTGGCTGCCACGCTTATTAGACGCTGTGTGTATTTTAGACTTAGTTTATAGAAACCTTGAGCAAATGAACTCTGTTACGGAATTATTATGTCAGAAAGTGAGTCCTCACAGCCCAGCCTGGCTTTTCTACTCGGTGAATCAATGAGAGCTTAAACTTTCTGTAAATGATGTAATGGGAGGTAATGCTGGGGGGTGGAACAACCACAGGACATGCATCGTTATCAACAATTGCGGCTTTTCTTAATGTAATTATCTCTCCTGTTAATAACATATTTTCCCACAATTTAAGGATACCAAAGTAACTGAAATAAACAAGGTTGTACACTAGCAGGAAAATGTAAAAACATCAGAGCACCAAGTAATTTCTGGGAAGGCAAGCCTGGGAGTTTCAAAACAACTAAGTCAACAAAAAAGGAAACGATTGCAGTTTCTGACATTTCAAGTTAGACGCAACAGTTAGTAACAAAAGTATTGCCTCAAAAGAAAGATATTTTATACACATGTAAGCACGTAGCACTGACGACTGAGGGCTCAATCTAAATAAAAATAATTTTAAAACCCCCATCACTGTTTCCCACAGCGCTAAACACACGCAAACGCACCTGCCAGTTTCACGATTGATATCGCGACGAATGCAGAACAAACCCCGCACAACCCGTGCCGCAACCATTACGGCAAAGCCTCCAGCCACAAACCCCGCTGGTTTCACAGAGCTCGCTCTTGGGAACTGACCAAATTTTGAAGCGTCCGCTTCCTTCCCAGCCGCTGTTATTTACAGGGGCCCTCGGCACCATTTGCCGCCCCAGCTCCCCCCAAGCGCAGGAGGGTCTCGCGGGTCTCCTCTCCGGGGTCAGGGCGAGTGGCGAGTCCCGCCGGGACTACGCGGAGCCAGCGCGGCGGCGGAGCCGAGCAGGACCCGGGGCGGGCGGAGCCGGAGCCGCGCCCGGGAACACCCGCGGGACCCCCCGCCGGCCGGGCGGCCCCGGCGCTCCATACAAGGGAGAGGAGGCGGCGGCTCCGGGCAGGGCAGGGGAAGGGAACGGGGCAGCGGCGCCGCGAACGGGCGAGGGGCGGACACGCCTCCCCCGCCGGGCCTCGCCCGGGAGCCGGGGCGGTCGGGGCGGGCGCTGCTCCGCGCCGGGGAACGGGAAACTTCGGGGTGCGCCGTCCAGGGCGCCGGGCAGGGGGAGCGGCGCTGCCCGGGCTGCGGGGCCGGGTCTGGGGCCGCGCCGGAGCCCCCGCGGGAAGGGGGCGATCGTCGCCGGGAAGGAACGCCGCTCCCCGCCCGCCGGGCCGGCCCCGCTGCCCGCCCGCCGCTCACCTTCACGGGTCGGGCCGCGCTGGCGTCCGCGCTGGAGCTGCCGCCGCCGCCCTGGGCATGTCCGGGAGCGCCCCGGGGAAGCGCCGCTCCGGGCGGGCTCAGCCGCTCAGCCGCGCCGCTCCTGCCGCCGCTGCCATCTTGTCCTGGCGGCCGGGAGGGAAGCGCCCCAGCTCAGCCCGCTCGGCAGCCCGGGCCTCCGCCTCATCTTCCCGGGGAGGGACCCAGCCCGCCCCCGGCCGCCGCCTCCTCCGCCTCCTCCTCCTGCTCCCGCCTCCGCCGCCGCCCTGCCCGCCGCGCTCTAGCGGCGCCCGCCGCCGCCCATCTCCGCGGAGCGGCGGGCCCGGGACGCGGCCGCGCCGAGCGCAGCGCAGGGGGCGCGGGCC
>JAWWEV010000167.1:2710999-2723822 GCA_035583235.1 Hafferia zeledoni | reverse complement strand
GGCCCGGCCCCGCCGAGCGCCGCAGCCACAGCCGGCAGAGCCCGGACCCACCGGCGGGCTGGAGACCCCCCGGGAGCGCTGCGGAACAACTTGGGATGCGCCCACCGCCACCCCCTGCCTGCCCCGGGCTGTCGCTACCGGGGACAAGGCAACCTCATGCCCTGCGGGAGCTCCCCAAGGAGCACCTGTAAATCCCCCGGCAGCGCTGCAGTGACGGCCACCGTCACCATCGCACCCCAAAGGGTGAGCTCTTCTTCCCGTCTCATTAGCTGCCAACTCCCGTAACAGGTACATAAGGTACATAACGATGAGGAAACTGGTGCCAGGGGCAAGGCCTGGCTCTCAAAACCCGCAGCTTAGAAGATGACGAGGTGAGGGTGAACATATGAACTGCAAAATCATTTAAATGAGGGCTCTTACTTTTATAAGATGAAGAGACTCTGGTATGCAGCCCTGAAAAACAACTGTGAAGCACCAACCTTCCAGGTGTGGTCTGACATCCTTCCCCGATGAGCAGTCCCTGCCACGCTGGCCCAATCCATCAAACACACCAGAGGTAACAGGACAGAGCAAATGTAATGACCATTTTGCATCCTGCATTACAGCTCAGCATTCTGCCTTGCTCAAGTCTTGACAAAATAGTGGGATACACCCTCAGTACCAACATGCCCCTAATACTATACATCACTTAAATATTAGTGGTTGGTTGTGAGGCTGGTCAACTTCTGCAAACAGCATTCTTCACCCTAAATAGTATTTCAGCTGATGTGGGGCGAAAAGGAATTACTCTTTGCCTATAAACTATTTAGCCCCAAGATAAATCCTTGGCTAAAGCTACAACTGGACATCACATGCTTCTCCACCTCTTGCCAAAAATAACAAAGAATTTCTTTATTTACTTGCACAACTACACGTACTCTGCTATTTTTTCTCACTACTTGTTCCAGTATTTTCAACATGTGTCTGCTTGATTTTAACTTTTATTTAGTCCAATCCTTGTAATAAAGATCGTTAGGACATGAAGTCAGAATTTGATTCAATTAATTGGAGAGGACAGGGTTATTGTACAGAAATACTGAAACACTAAACCCTAATATTGGAGTTACTACCATAACACCACCAATATTCAGTCTTGTAAGTAATGAGACATATAATTTAGGGGTGAGGAAAAATAGGTGGGTGTCAGTGTTAGTAAATTATAGCTCTCAAGAGCTGTTCATCGGATCTATTGCTTACTAATTTTACAAATATTAATCAAGCTTTTAAAAAATAACATCCTACAGAATTATTCCCCCATATTTTATTAACATATAATCTATTACAAAAGACAGTAAATGTTAATAAACATTCTTGTTGATTACTTAACCATACAAAGTCTAAAATTACTCAAAGCATTAAGTGTATGCTGATCCACTGTGTATTTCATCTGCAAACTTAAATTGGTGTACATCACCCTAAATTGTGATCTACAGACTAGTCTCAACATAATTTTTACAGCTGTTTTTTTAGGATCTATTTCTAGCAGTTTTCTCATTTTTCACCATGCAACTTCTTATAGTTTGATAACCAAAACAATCCAAAAGCAGTTGAAAACTTGAGTGATACTGATCCTCTAAAAATAGACAAAATTATTATTCCAATGCTCCACGGATACATTTGCAGAATTTTAACCAACTTTCAGAAACAGATTTTAATTTAAGTTTAGAAAAGAAAGAGTGATTTGGGGATCATTAACCTCTGCTAGTATACTGGTCTCTTGCTGGAGTTTTAAGTTGGTCATGTGTGCTAAATAACAGCACCTCCCAAAATGTCTCACCACTGTCAGTTTTGTCCTCACATTCCAGTTTTTGCTAATTAGATCAAGTTAGACTTCCACTCAGCTTGCAACAGGAGCATCATCAGCATGTAATCAAACTCTCCAATCTCTTTGAAACTCCTTCAGTTGCTTTTGTGGAGCACAGAATCTGAAGATCCATTATTTGTCCTTCTTGGGAGCTGTTTCAATTAAAGACTTCCTTGTTCGAGGAATGTTGTTCCCATTTCGTCAGAGTTAGTGCCCAAGCAGCACATGAGGGCTGGCCAGTGCTACCAGAAGGTGAAAAGCTGAACCTCCTCCATCAGTCAGTGACTCCTTGGGATTACTTTGGCCACAAAAGAGTTTTTAACTGCCCAGAGCACTTGGTAAGACAACATTAGATGTATCAGCGAGTTTTACACACTCTGATGAACTGTGACTCTGTCTGAGAAGCCCTCACAACGTTTTTTTTCCTCATCTGAAGAGCAGTAAACAGTTTCTTGTCCTGATTTTCCCTTGGCAGGTACATTCATGCTGGTAGGCAACTGAGGGGTTAATATGGAAACTCCTGTTACACCTGTGGGTACTGTGGACTGCTGATACCACTTTGGAGGGGAGTGTTTTGTTTCAATGTACTTAAGTAACTCGGTGGAAGGAGGCCCATGTCATTTAGATTCATTTCTAACGTTCAGCACTGAAACACACACCTCCACAGGCTCTGGTTCCTCCTTGTTTCTGTGCCTTTGCAGAGGGTAAGCATTAGTTTTGTGCTTGTGCTCTCAGTGAAAAGAAGAAACAGAGGTTGGAAGAAGGTATTTCCAACAGACGTAACCTATTATGCAGCAAAAAGAGATGATCTAAGGACAAAGACAGGCTAGAAGAAGCTTTTGGCAGAACAATGATATTTTGTGCTATTTTTGTTATCAAAATCCCAAGCGCAGACACAGACCAAAAATGCTTTGGCTGGAACAATTTGTTTTGCTCACCAAACTGCCATAAGCTATATTATCAAAACACTTTTTACAGCCAGTACGAGTGGTTTGTATGAGGTTATGAGTTGTTTATATGAGCTAGACTCTTAATTTTTGAACAAACTTGAGTCCTGAGGAAGGCTCTGCTATCAGAGCAAATCCACAAAGATAAGGAGAGGAGAAGGCAAGACCACAGGGCTGTAATTCCATCCACCAGGCCCTGCACTGTCCCTAGTAACACAGGGTGCAATTGCATGAAACAGCAAGCCACACTCCATCCCTGGGAAAAGGGAGAGAACTGGTCTCTTACAATTTCCTTGATCTGCTCTCCAGAAATCCAGTCACATTTTCCTGGTAGTAACTCTTCATTTGGCAGATTCAACTCACCCAGCAGAAAAGGGTTTTCTCGGGTGAGTTGCAGCAGCTCAGGAAAACACTCCCTGAATGTCAGAGCTGACACAAAGAGGAAGGCAGAGTTTTTCCTTGGCACTTAGCAGGGAGAGCTGTGCAGGCTTCAGTGGAGTTTCCTGGGTAGAAGTTACAAAATCCAAACAACCCAGAAGCCGATTGGCAACATGTTGTGAGCACTGCAGGTATCCAGGCCCTCCCCTGACCTGAAGAGTACAAGAGGCAAGGACAGATCAACACAAGGATGGTGGGAGCAGGGGAAGGTTCCACTTAAATTTTGCTTTTTTAAAATACTTTCAGGCCATAGTATTTAGTCTTTCTTGCACTACTTAACAACCTGTTAAGCAGGGAATTAATTCATGGTAGGATGTCAAATTATAGTATTACTTTACTGTTTTTCACAATAATTGGCTTAAATATTTTATGCTTACAATATTTATCCTTCAAATACAGATGTAAGACTGGACAAAGTTAACTATTTTTTTAATCTATTTTATTCTATTATTTATCTATTTTCCTTATCTAAACTTTTTCCTTTCCTTTTCTTAACTGATGTAACTGTAACTGAAGTATGACTTGTATTAAATAAGCAGTCAATGTTATACATTTGGATTAAAATTTTTCAAGATCCTGCTGAAATATGTAAAGGGATCAGAGTTACACTGATAAAAGGTGCTTTTTAAGAAATATAAAAGCTTGAATTTATACTTTCCACTGATTACCATCATATTCAGATAAGCACAGTTCAAAGTTCCCAAGCTCCCCTCCCCACAGATATGTTTGCTAGACATAACCAAAATCTAGTCTTCTGTTGCTGGGTGTAAATGGAAAATTACTTTCAAATTTAAAGCAAACATACACTTTGCTCTTTTTGCAACAACTGGAAGGTCAGTTGAGAAGCACCATGTTTCCTCAATTAAAAACACAGGTTTCTCTATGCAGTTTACACTCAGTCATTTGCAAAAATAAGCACAGACCTTCAAACACAAATTTCACCTTTTATTTCCACTCTATTTTTTTGCAGCTTTGATTCAGGACTTAAAAGAAAAAACAAAACAAACAAAAAAAACCCCAGGAGTGGAGGGGGGGAGGGATTTGTTAATTGTTTGCTGTTTAACTTACAAGTTAAACAGTGTGGCTCTTCCATGAGATTTAAAAGCTGCGAAGGACAAAAGACACTTCCATGAGGTGCTGGTGGTTTCTGGCACTTTCTGCAAAAGGGATGCTCATGCCAATGTTCACTTCATGAAGACACCACCCCCAAGGTTTGCATGAGGACCAATCCACTGCTGCTCTTCCAAAGGTGAAAATCAGATTAAAAACATTCCTCTGGTTGCCTGTCTTTCTGCTGGTTTCTTCCTCAGCCTTTTCAACCCAGTTCCAAGAAACCTCCCACACCATCTTGCCATTGCTATTGCAAATTCTGCCAGTTAAAGGTAACTCAGGAAATTAACTTGTCTTCTCTACAAAGGGAATGACAGGGTGACTAAAATGGTAATTCTTAGAAAACGTAGAATGAATTAATAAAATCTTTTTGGTTATCATGTAGGTAAAAGCTGGCTGACTTGAGATGAAATACATACCTCATCCAAACTAAAACACTAACCCCCGAATTTTTCACATTACAGAAAGGCAGAATGACTACACTATAGAATCACAGAATCAGTAAGATTGGAAAAGACACCCCAAATCCTCAAGTTCCAGCCTTTAGAGTGACATTTATATGCCAAGCAGCAGAAAAAAACATGGAGGTGGAAAAATATCAAGAATTTATCTCGAAATTACATAAATATTTACTACTTCAATTTAGGATTTATTGAACTTTCCTCTCTTTTTTTCAAAGTAATTGTTTCTTTTCTATCTTACTGTTCTTTTGAGTGCTGCAGTTGTTGAAACAGTCACGTGGGACAACTATAATCTTGAAAAATGCCACAGTGAGTTGTCACGGATGATTTTCTGCAGGGATACTGTGAAATGCTTATTTCTCTGCTTGTGCTGATATCAATAGGTGTAGACTTGACAGTTGTTTCATTGCTGTGTTTTAAACTATGCAAAGTTCCTGCTCAAACTTAAGACAACCATAAAGAATTAAAGAAATGCAAAATCCTGTGGGGTAGTTTAAATATCTTTACTGGATCATGTAAATGCTAACATATCATAGCACTGTATTTACAGACCATGTTTTCATTTTCAGTCTGGTTTTCCTCTTGGTAATTGCCATAGAAGTAGATAATTCCTCATACATCTACCCTAGGAAAGGGTCTGTCTTCAGGAAATGTGTCATATAAAGTGCATTTGTAATTTGACACCTCAAAATTTTCTTGCAAGAGTCTTTCTAACTATCTATTTTAATGTAGTCATTAACCTTTGTAGTGTCTGAGTGTCTTTCACGTAAGTATATTTTATAATTACATTTTAATTCTCTCTCTCCAGCAGGAAAATAATTTTAAGTGATAGCTTGGATTAACCAATGTTAAATGTGTACAAAAAATACAGTATGTTTCTATTTTTGAGGTGCTTGGCAAGGACAAATATATTCAACAATACCAGAATACTCCAACATAAAATGGTGAGAGTGTGATACAATCTAAGAAAGAGAACATTCAAAGCAATCAGTGAAAAATAAGATAATCCATTAACAGATTAATGATATCCAGACATTGTAAGAAAAGTATTTACTTTACATAAAAACTTAAAAACACATTGAAACACTTTTTCTATGGGGGAAAAAAAATTTTTTTTAATAAAAAAGAACACATTTTAAACTAAAATTCCAATGAGATAGTGCTAATTAATAAAACCTAAATTTAATAGGAAATATTTTTAATTTTCTGTTGTTTTGAAATAAGCATCATCACTGCACTCCAGTTTTGGGAATATTCATAAAGTGCCATCCACTAATATTACAACCATGTCATTTTTACAGTTGAGTAATCACTTCTTTTTTTAGTCACTGATACATTGCAAGATCAAGGGCTGCAGACAGATGAAGACCACAAATGTTCCAGCTGACCTCACTTTCCAAAAGGCATCATTCCTACAAATAAACATCATTAAACACAAGCAGGCAGTCAAATTACAGAATTAGAACATAATCCTGCATTACTCAAGTAAGATCTACTGACTCCAGGAAAACTATTTACATGAATAAAGATTTCTGGGGTTGTGCTTCTGCAACATATTCCAAAGCCTTTTAAAGGAAATACTCTGATTAACTGACTCCTGGCTTAGGCTGATGTTTTATCATGCAAAGAGCAGTTTTATCTGAATGGAGAGTATCTCCCACTCCCCCACAAAGCACAGCACACAGGAGTGGAGCTGGTTTAACTCCGGCAAGCACTGAATCACATCCAAGCCTATTTTAGAATTAAATGATGACCTCGTTACCTGGGTCCCTCCAACCTCACCAGGAAAGCACTTGAGGACGGAGCCAGGGCTTTGCTATCAGCAGCTAAAGCCTGACCACACTGAAAACAACCGCCAAACTGAACAAAACCCCCCTTTTGTTGCACTGGTGTAAGGGCCTGTTACTAATCTGTCTGTGGCACAAATCCTTCCTGAGAAACAGTCACAACCGAGTCGATTTGCACGTGGCTTGAAAATGTTCACTTACACCCTTCCTTAATAGTTTAATACATTAGGAACTTATCCATATGTTTCCCTACTTTTTAAAAGCAGATATCCTTATTTTCCCTCCCCATGAGACATCATTAATGAGACACCAGTTAAAAATATCTTCTAAAGATTTAAATTACCACATTAGAGACTCTCCTTCTAGAATGAACAACAGAAAAGGCACGTATTAATTACAGGAGTTATGAAAACAGATCAAACCATTATAAAGAAAAAAACCATTTCCTCCTTTAGCAAAGAACATATTTTCCTATGGATGTGTTTATTCAGAGATGCAAATATTCTAAGAAATTTTTTTCAAAGGTTAAAAAAGTAACTCATGCTTTTTTTTTTTTATTTTTCTGTTCCAATCAAGTAGCAGTCCAAATCTGTTCCAAAGGAAAGGGTGATGTTCAGCAGTAGTTTAATGAATTGTTTTGGCCGAGTGAAATACACCACGTCCCCTCCTAGTAATGAGACACTTGGCAGAAAGTATCACATCCCACGAACAACAGAGGCAGCCCGGCGTCATGGGCCACAAAACCCGTCACCTCTGAGCAATCTCTCTTCAAACAAAGGAGGGGAAGATCAAGTAACGTTTCTACTTAGCCAACTGCATGTGCAGTTGGTGGTGGCGGTGCTTTGGCCTGGGACACTTGCAGTTTATAAGCATTTTGATGATAGTAAAAGGTTTATAAATATTTTAATTTGTTTTTTTTTTAACACACCTTTGCTAGTAGATATTTTTTCTGACATAGAGACTTTTGACTAAACAACAAATGTTTTAGTGTCAAATACACAAAACTATCATCACAGCATCAGTTTTTGAAGATGATATGTCTACTCACATAATATTTTAATTAGATTTGTTGTGAAGTAGGCAGAAAATCAGTTGGGGTTTATGGCTTTATCAGACGTTAATATAATTACCACTCTCTGCTACTGGAGCAGACAGTACAGCCCTGCACACATATGATCTGATGTTTAAAAGAACATGACACAGGAACAGTGGAAAGGAAAATGGCAAAAAAGTTAGCTATAAATAAAAACCTGGTCACAGACATCATGTCATGCTCAATACTAAAATGAACAGTGATGGGATAGAACAGGTGAGAAACCAAAGGGACAGAAACTGCAGAGCAGGAAGACTGAGCCTTGGGAGATGACGGTGAGAGCTGACTGAACGTGCACATGCAAACGTTCTAAAATATCCTCTGAGTTCTGCAACAGCACTGCAAAGATCTTACTGTGTTTTCTCTTGGAGGGCATCTCAAGTAATGGAAGAATTGCCATCAGGACAAAAGGCCCACGGCTCCAGCTTCACATGCTGCTTTAACTGAAGGCCTCAAGAAACCTGGAGATCCTCATCCAAACAAGTTACTTTTGTCAGCACTATTTGTGACTTAGAAAACACAGTTTCTACAGTTCTAATACAGGCATTGAACCTCAAGACCATTTTCAGATTTATTTTTCTTTTTAAATAGAAACTGCGTATCTCAGAATAGGAAAATGAACTGGCACATGTTACATAAATAGTATTTAGTATCTCTGCCAGAGATTGAAGTATTTCCATTCATACCTGTTGTGCCATATCATAAAAAGGCAAATATGTACAGCTATTCTAGAAAAATAAAACTAAGTAAGTGCAAATTAGTTTATCTTTTTCCTACCTCAGTGGCAAAAAGCATCTTTTTAGACAATTATTTTTCTGTATGTATTTTATAAAATAAAAATAAAAAATACTAATCTGAAAGTAGACATATTTTAATTAAAAATACTCTTTGTTACTCAATTGACATTATTATTCAATTTCATAAATGGGAAACACTGCAATCTATAGTTCTTATTCTGGATAGTACTTCAAGATGTGATAAAAGTGAGGAAATGTATCACCTATCACTCATGTTTCTCAAAAATACCAAAAAGCAGCTCAAGGCCATAGCTAAAAGGGCAACTGTTAGGGCACAGGCTGAAACACCCCAAAATTAAGGCATGAAAAAGAGCAGAGAAAAGCATTCCTTAATTAACATGTTAGCACTTTTCAAGCAACCTGTCTACAGAGTAAAAGCAACACCATTTAATTCACTGCCTGTGTTTTAAGGTGTTTATTTTTGAGCAGTAAGTGCTTTGTGTATACATGTATAGCCAGTTTGATATCTGTTTTCATTCACTTGTTAATGCCTCATACTTAAGCAGAGATTACAAAACAGGGACAGGACGTGCACAGGCTTTGGGAAGCAGCATCCCAGACTGTGGAAGTGCAGGAGACAAATCCTGCAGGTTTGCCCCCATGACTGAGGTCCTGGCAGAGGGAAGGTCTGCAGGCATTGCACCCAGGGTCCCACATCCTGCCCCACAGCCAACACAGAAACAAGCAGCCCTGTTAGTAATTTTGGTCCTTAGTTTCCTAAGGAGCAGCACAACTGGCCATTAGTCATATTCTGGAAGGGGCTGGGCCAATCAGCACCATTGGGGCTGGGCATAAACTTTCTAACATGATTGTACAAAGGAAACTAATGGGCAGCTATGCACAACACAAGCAATGGATTCCTGGTGCAAATCCACCATGGCCAGTAAAAATTATTTCTAGGATGAATATGGCTCAGGATGCTTATTGGTTATTGAGGAAAATCTGCACACTGAATATTTTACTTACTAAGTTGCTTACTATGCAGCTATTAAGATCAATGCTGGAATAACAGTGAAAGTTCCATTTTGATTCAAACATTTCCTGATGCTTTGTGTGTTGTAACTATAACTGTGTATATAAAGCTCAATCAAAATCTCACAATGCTTACTTTAAATTACTAATTAACAGAGTTTGTGGAAATACCCATAATATTAGTATTAATATTAGTATTAATATTAACAGATACAGAGACATCAATATTAGCAGAGTAGCCCAAATTACGGACCTGAATTTCATGGTCAGGAGTCACCTAAAATATAAAACACAAAGATGGCTTCCAAATTAAATCTTAGGGAACTCGCTATCTAAGTATCAGACAAGAGACAACAGATGGACTCAGAGAGAAGAAGGGGGGTGTACAAGGAAGGAGGAGACAATGCTGGCCAGCACTGCAGGAACATCCTATAGCACAGCAGCTGCCTGCCTGCCTCGGGAGTCCTTGTTTCCTGAAGGGAGAAAGTTGGGTTGCCAGTGCCAGTTTTATCCATTATTGTGAGACTGCCAATAGTGTATTTTTATCCTGAAAGACAAAAATGTGTGTGTCATCTAAAGTCTTATAAATATAACACGAGTCTCACTGAAATCTTCAAAAAGTGCATCAGTGACATGGGTGGGATCAAGATTTCATTCAGCTATTTTCCCATTTCTTCAAGTACTGTTTACACATGTATCCATATCCCCTTTGAAATCAGTACTTGGAAATCAAAATTTACTGAGAAAAGTATTAAAAAACCCAAACAAACCTGGATTCTTAATGTGGTTCCATTCATTATTACACACCAGAAAGACATGGGAATCAGCTTTTCACAGCCTGGCATGACGACAGCTATTTACCTGTGAACTTGAAAGCAGTATAAATATTTTTGTTTCAACACATGAAATGTAACTCTCACTCATCAACCATTCTTTACCATTTAAATGCATTTCTTCAAGAGATGCAAATTCATGCACTATACTAGAAACTAGTAACTATTTCACAGCAGGGTATGAGTCGCTTCTCATTCATTTTTTATTAAATAGTTGTATCTATTATATGTGTGAAAGATGACTTTAGATGCTTATATGAGGCTTTTAATTCAGAATAGCATTCCATTTAGCAGATGATACTGAAAAGCACTAGTTTAATTCAATAATTAACTTTCTCATGCTTCAATTCCAAGCTCAAAATATTATCTTTAATTAAAAATACAATAGGAAATTGCCTAGTTATCTAGTTCTTTAACAACGTACTTCTTAGTATAAGGCACTTAAAACTAATTTAATCCCTGTCTGTAGTCTTTACACTAAGTCGTACTTAAAAATGAGCTGGTTAACTCATGTCCCCGAACTGATTTGCTTTATATACCTAAGTAAAAAATTCAGCTTTATTTATGATCAGTGATGGAGCATCTGCTTTGCAGCAACCTGGTTATTTATCCTTTTCCCCTTTCATTTCAGTGTGTCTTGCACCTTCCAATGGCAGCCTCAGAAACGCCTTCTGGGCCAGCAGACTCAGTTCTGTCATTTCCAGCATCACCTGCATTTACATTATTTACAATGACTTTATTACCCTCCCTAAGTGACTGTGGAATCAAACTTGCTCATTAAAACATCTTTGACGAAGCTCCTTTCTCAATCATACTTTTCATTGAGTTTCTTTTCAGAGTATTGTTTTTTCAAGCTTGATGTTTATTAGACAAACAGTAACAAAGCTACAAGGCTTCCAAAGTGATTTATTTTTGAGACCTCTTTCTAACCTTTTAATTTAAACCTTGATTTGGAATTATTTTAACATGAGACAGGGAAATCTATTTTTCACTCTAATCCTAAATCAATAGTAGCTCAGAGAATTATTTTATCTAAGCTAGAGAGCATATATTTTACCATTAAAAGTAATTTTTTGCAGGAATATATATAATGCTGCTTAAAAATAATTGATTTCCACAAATCACAATGAGAAATCCATGGGGTTTTTTCCCCAAACACTTTAAAATAATTTTGTCTCTTTGTAGTCCTTCTCTGTATACTGTTCTTGCTTAATTGATGCTAATGGGTACCTAGCAATAAGGTTAAGACATAATACATCCCCTAAAATGTTTGCCCTGACGTGGGTAGAAAGGTTCTGCCTGACACATCAAGTCAGCCTGCAGAAGGAGTGGAGCTGAAGTACATGGGAAGAAAAACATTATTTAAATGCAACCATTTGATTACATTGCAACATGTTGACATTATTTATTATAACTATCTACAAAATCACTACACTTTCAGGAATCCTTCCAATTCAGTTGCATCAGTCTTTCCTAGTAGAAAACCATGTTTAATTAGTATTTCCCAGAAAAAAATGGTAAATACTGCAAAACTTGCTGAACCTGATCTAAGTGTTAATCAAAATAAAAACTCCAATAGTTCAAATAGTTCATCCTCTAAGAAAAACTTACAAATATAATCCCATCCCTGGCATTGGGAATGTTGCACTTAGTGCAAATTGTGTGGTTTGGTCTTAAAAAAAAACATAATTTTTTTTTTTTAAAAGCTGTTTCCTCTTCCATTGACCATCACTCCCCTATTATTAAAGATCTTGAAGTGAGTTTGCCTCCTGAGGCCAAGTGGTACCTCCCATCCTGCAGCAGGGAGTGCCGACTGACAAGGCCTCTGCACCAGCCTCTGCCCCAGCAGTGGCTCAGGAAAACCGTGATCACCATTTTACTCAATGATGGGAAATGCTTCTTAGCAGGCTGGGAATGACAGCCAGGAGGGACGTGGGGAGCTGCACCTCACCATCCTCTAGGAGACAGACAGAAAAGGAAGACACTCCTGCCCTGGAGCTTAAGCTCTCTTTTCTCTTCCCAGCAGGAAGCTGGTGTGTAGTAATTGTACCATTTTGCCAAAGACTTTCCAATGCTTTTCAAATTGCCCCCTTCAGTCATGGACTGAGAGGTGTATGGTGGCAGACTTTGCAGTCACCTGCAGCATTTCCTCTCCCTGATGCTGTTTCAGTGCAGAACTAAACTCCCCTGGATGTGTCTGCAGTAGCTGTGCTGCTGCTTTATGCCGGTCATGGTCCAGTAACAAGGCAGGACTGAAAACCAGAAAAAGAACCAAACTGAAACTGTGAAAAAATCAGGTTATTCTTCTCTCTGTCACAAAGCTTTCTAGCACATTCACTTCCAGTTAAGGGAAATCATAGTGCTCTGCAGTGGTCTGGGAGGAAGTACAAAATCAGCTGCAGTATCAGCAAAGTTTTGGTCTTCTTTGAATGAGATGATATTAGAATCATAGAATCACAGAATCCTAGAATCGATTGGGTTGGAAAAGACCTCCAAGATCATCAAGTCCAACCCTTGGGCCAACTCCAGTCCCTTTACCAGA
>JAWWEV010000167.1:2690718-2703241 GCA_035583235.1 Hafferia zeledoni | reverse complement strand
GGACTGGAGTTGGACCAAGGGTTGGACTTGATGATCTCGGAGGTCTTTTCCAACCCAACTGATTCTATGATTCCTCTCACCGTGACACAGCTCACCTGATAGTTACTGCACACACAATTTTCAGCAGCTGACTCGTGTTACACCCACTTCATATGACACGTGTGATCCTGTGAATCCCATCCCACAGCATTTGAGTGCCCTGCTCACATGTGTGAGCCTGTGAATCCCATCCCACAGCATTTGAGAGTGCCCTGCTCGCAGTCCAGCCAAGCTCACCCACCACACAGCCAGCACCAGAGCCCTGCTAAGAAACAAGCACTCATAGAGTGAAGTGAAGCTCCTCTGGAGGAGAAGTCTTGGTCCCTTGTAAAGAGGGTCCCTCGTGGCAGAGTAAGGAAAACGTCAAATAGTTAAAATTCTTGGTCCCTTGTAAAGTGTGGCAGAGTAAGGAAAACTTCAAGTAGTTAAAATGTAATTTAATAAGCATCCTTACTATTCTTAATGCTTAGGACTATTATTCATCCTTTTCCCTCAAGCTCATTTTCTAATTTTCCCTTTTCAGCATTTGTACTGAATTCTATTTCAAGTTGTGTGTGTAGGGTTTTAATTATCTTCTATTTTGGGGCATTAAAAGATTCTGAATCATCCCACCTTCTGGGAGATTAGAAAATCCAGTGATTATCAACAATGACGCTGTTGAATGCCTATTATCCATGTTAATTATTCAATTAAAAAATATGCTGGAGCCATCAGCAGGACACTTCCATTTCATGGTTGAAGAGAACAAAAAAAAAAATCTTTCAAAATTGCTCTAAAGCAATTATTTTAAAACTTGTTTTTCAGGGCTAATTTTTCTCGGGTCCCTCCATGCTGGTACAATAAAACCAGTGCATAGAGATCAATGGATGGGGCAGCCCATGCAGAAAACATTCAGCACATGCAGAGACTTGTCTTGGACACCCCACAAAGATAAAGCCCTAATTTGTACCCTTTTTTCCCTGAGCAGAGTACATTTTGCTTCTGCCTAACCTTTTCAGACACATGGATGCTGATCCTCACAGGATCCAAACACTCTTCTAGTTTCAGTATTTTAAGGAAATATTTATGATGAGGAAGGTCATTTTCAGCGTAATCATCTCTAAGTTGATGATACCATCAGTTCAAAAGTCTTCAGAGTGATTTCTCCTCTTTCTATCACTTTCTAGTACTTCAACCTTTATTTTTCTTTAATTTTTTTATCTTGATTTTGCAATCATGTCTCTATGACACCTTATCATCTGGCTACAGTCTGAAATGAGTTGCCTGACTAAGCTGGCAAGGAGATGCAACAGGAGGTGGAAAAGTAGGCTGGGATGGAGTCCTTTCCCAAGAGGTGTTTACACCAGTCAGAGTACTCACTGAAATGTGCTTCCTCCCAGGTCTGTCAAGCTGGTCTTAAATTCAGAGATGCCTTTACATTTCATCACCATGACAAATGAAGCTACTCCAAAACTCCTCTAAATCCTACCAACAAAAACCTGGGTGCATTTCAAAGGAACCTTTCATTCCTGGGATCTGTTTGTGGCACCTGTGGAACAAGAGTTAGGCAACATAGAGTAGCTTGCCAAAACAATTCTGAAATTATCCAACCCAACAAGCACCACTACATGAAGATCTCACAGTACCTGTCTGAGGTTCCCATTATCAGAAAATTTAGCTATTACAAATAAAGATGCCATAGAATGCAGAATGTGAGCAGAAAATACATCTAGATGTTCATCTGTATTAAGCAACAGCTTGCAAGGCTTGCTTGCCTTTTATACTTCCACAGAGATTATCAAGAGGACTTTAAAATGGAAGCCACCATAGAACAGCACCTACATATACTCTGATTATTCAAGAAAGGACAGGAGCAAGTAGTTTTTTCCAGGAGATGGCATATGCAGAAAGCCTGTTAGTCCCTTGTGATTCCAGTTACAGTCTCTGCTCACCCCAGCAGCAAAAGCAACAGGGATGTTAACATGGGGAACTGGGCAGATAAATGGGAGTCAGCTGTGCATGATGCAAATTAATGGGTCAGGGATTACCATGGAAGGGTCCTATCATACATGTTTGTACATGTATTTTTATACATACACATATAAATATACACACATGCTTTAAAATACGAAGCAAGGATGAGTATATAAACATTAGACTTTCTATTTTCAGGTGCATTAACATCTGCTGTACAGACATGAAAAGTCAGAAAGGTTAGACAAACAACTATATGCAACTTGTGACTTAATACGAGAGAACTGTGTCTGTTGCCTGCCTTCAGTTCTTTCATTTGGGGCAAACTGCAAAGGCTTCTGCTTCCCATCTATTTCCAGCCAAATGTAAAAGCTGTGACTCCAGCAGAACACTTCAACTAGCACAGCCATACTTATTTAGAACAACACAGTTGTATCCTTCATGGGTCACTCCACTCCTTTGTGTGGAAGGCACAGACAACACACTAGGGCTCCAAAAAGAAAGTTCTCCACATAAAATGGAGAAATTACTCTTCCCAGCCCAACCTGGGAATGATTCTGCTCAACCTACAGTATCAGGCCTGACAGAGAAGACAACTGCCACTTGGTAATCCACCCACTCATCAGCTTCCCCAGGCCCAGGTCAGCTAATGAGCAGCATTACTATTCTCTCCTACCCAAAGCAAAGCATGGGAAAGTAACACAAAATCAAAATATTTTAAAAGTCTGTAAGTATTCTGTTTGCATTACTATTTCCATCCCCATTTTTTTTTCTCAGTTGCTTAACTTTAAAAAAGGCAGATTTTAATGCAGAGCCACTGTGTATGTGCATGTAGGTGCCTGACACACCCCAGTGACTTGTTTCCACAGGAGTTGCACAGCAGTCCTTGTGTTGTCTCAGTAACAACTCCTACACCAGGATAGTGGAGGAAACCAGGGCACAACTTAATGAGTACCATGGCACGTAGTCTGTGGTCCTAAAGCCACCTCAATCGTGTCTGGGAGGAGCCTGTTTACTTCTTACCTTCCCATTTTCAAAGAGAACATGAAGCAGACTGTGTCACCCATGACACACGTGCAAATCCCAGGGCTGTGCAGAGCCACGGAACACATTTACTGGCACAAAATACCCCAGTGAAATGACCAGAGTAAGTGTGTTGGGCTTGGAGTCTCTTCCTAAATATCTTCTACCTTTATTTTTTTTTTAACCCTGTCTGAATGCAATTTATGAAATGAAATGTCCCCTAAGGAAGAAAAGACAAAAAATGAAATAAAGGGGGGAAAAAAGAAGTCTGAGCCTTGAGAGAGAATAGAGAAGATCCTGGATGCTGTAAGGAAAACATCCCAGCTCAGTGCCCATGAAATTAGTGACATTTTACAATTCCCAAACCTCATTCTGGATTTCATGTGCTGCCTTTGTAACAGGGTTGGCCTATAGTAAAGGAGAACTGGTGAGCTGCAAGCACACCATTGGTAGCAAAAGCAGCAAGGGGAAAAGCAGGACAGATTCTTGTGAACAGCAGAGCTGCATGTGACGGGATTCTCAAAAGCTCGTGCGGAAAGTTTAGCAAGTAAGCAAATAAACAAGCTAATGTCTTCTGCTGGTTTTACCTTTTTACTCTTTGCAATTGGAATCTTATTTATAAAAGCTGTTTACTTTTCCCCTACTCATGCAGCCTAAAGCTGCCAGACCAGTCTGGACTGAATGCCCTTTTTTTTAAATGGCTTTTTAAAAATTATTATTCCTTTTTGCTTTTCTGGTCAGGAAGCAGGCAGAAGATGCAGGCCAGAGAGCCAATTCAATAATGTTTTTGTGATTTTTTTCAAAGATACCCAGTTCCTAAGAGGATTTGAAGGGTCAATAGGTGTCAAAAATACAATTTGCTCTGGAACAACTACTGCACCTCTTCACATTTTTATAGTAATTGTGAGGGACAAGACATTATTCTTGCAATCAGGGGACAAATGCAACAGTCTACAGGATCTGACAGATCTGCAGAAAACAGCACTGCACATGGAACACCATGGCCACCTCAAACATGCCATACCCCACGTTGCAGCTGAAACTCTGCAAATCACAGAAAGTGATTCTTTAGAGAAGCTCACTAGTAAAATCTTCCTGAGTTTTACAATTAACTTCTCTAGAATCAGAATTTAATCCAAAGGACAATCTAAGAAGAGATAAATATCCAACAGTCAATATGAAATGACAGCCTTGTGGAAAGAACAAACTCTTTTTCTTCCCTTAGCAGTTGTGAGCCCAGGCCTGGCTGTTGTTTATCTTATAGTATTTTACAAATTGCACTCCAATTTTAAGCACTCCTTACTCCTTAGAGATGGATGTGATGATGAATTTCAGTGCTGGCTCAAGGATGCCTATAATTGGAAGGGGCAATCCCTTCTTACACTTTTCTATTTACAAAATTGGATCAAGAGAAAGCAAAGAAGGGCTATTATACTTTTACTCTATCCTTCCTTGAGCTCCTGGTATTTGCCTTAGCCTATGGCAGGTTTGATTCTTATACATTTTGACACTGCATTCCAAATATTATTTTAGATATTTTTCAGTCTGTGTCCTTTTTTAATAGAAGCCAACTGCATTAGTCCTTGGAAAGTCCACAGAAGGCCAACTAATGAGACCTCCTCTTTATCCCCAGTAAAAAATCTGGACACCACCTATAAAGGATATTTTATAGTTATATTCATAAGTATTGATGACAAAATAGTAACACAAACCTTTCTCTGAATTTTATAATTTTACAAGTGCCTAAAGTACTCCCTTACCTCTTAGTCTCAGAATACAATGGGAAAATGTATTTATTCAAAATCTTTCTAAAATACAAACCAATTTACTTGAATCCTATGTATTCAGATAATCATTAGGAATAATATTTTTTCTGAATTCATGAAAATAATAAGCAATACAGTTTCTCTCAAAATAGTTGCTTGTTTTTCATTCCTCTTTCTTACATTACTGGAATTTCTCAGTCATTTGTTGTTCTCTGTCACTCAGATGCTTTACTGAAATAGATGGCAATGCTACCAGAAAGCTCTGCTGATGCCTTTCAGACAACACACTGGATCACCTTAAATGTATGTAGCCTATGCCCCACATTTGGCAACAATTCAGTTCATTTTCTAGATGTCAAGTACACAAAATACAAGAAAAATGTATATGCCATGCCCTGAGTATACAGAAACAGGACTATCAACCAAATAGCTCCTAAGGCCCATCTTATTTGAAATGTATTTTAATAATATGAACTATTTTAAACTCATTTAGAAACAAATATAAATCAGAATTTCCTGAAATTGCCTTTTCACCCGGACAACTTATGTCTGGGTTTTATAAATACCTTTGTTTTTGTTGTTACCATTGTGTGCTGCATGTCCTCCTTTCTAATGAATATAAACATCTGAACAAATGAAATTCACCTGAGAAAGAGAAACTGAAGTTGTTTCCTTAATTTTATACATGCATGCAAATACAGGCATTTTAAAAAGCTATACAGGTATACAGGCTCTTAAAATGTATTTAATAGTTAGTTCTCTCAGTGGTTCTGTGTGAGTACCAGTGACAGCTGCTCCAACTTTTTAAGTACAAAGAATAGAGATAAAACAACCCTTAACAGTTTTTAATCCACAGTATTCTTCTTAGACCTTTGAAAAGCTGAGTCAATATGGGTTTGAAATGTATCAGGATTGTAAGGGTCGTTTAGCACTGTATGTAAAACAGTGGCATTTCTTCATTACTGGTCTTAACTTACTTTTCTTGCCTTTTTCTCGTGCATACAGCAGTGCTTTCCCTTACAGCCTCGAATTTTTTTGGAAAGAGATGTAATGGTTAGCACATAGTTCAGGTGTGGTTCTTTAACACTGGTAACTAGTACAGAGAGAGCTTCTGCAAGGAAAAAAAAAGCTCATGAATTCTCAAAGCAAACCTGAAAAGGAGAGCAGCAAAGGAAGGAATAGGATTCATCATGAAAACCCGCAGATAATTGTAGAAAAAGCATATTATAAAGATGAGTCATGCAGCAAAGGATGAAACAAAAAGCAAAGTGTTAGGAGAGAGATACCACTGAAAAGAGCACGTTGAGCCAGATAACAGACACGCAGCATTAAGTCCCTTAAGTACTCTAACACAACCAGCCAAACCTGCTGCCTTTCAGTTGCGAAACACAACTACATCCTTTGATGAGCAAATAACACCATGACGTGCCATCCTTCAGTCTATCACATATGCAGAGTCATCAGTTCCCTTATCACACTCCCTTAACGTTGTCTCCAGTATCTCAACCAAGAAGTAAATTAGTACCACATGGTTTTCAACAGCCCTTGTGCACCCTCCACCATCCCCTGTCACTGCTGCTGCTTTCCACGCTGCTGCCGTGCCCTCCATCTCAGCAGCGCGCAGGCAAACAGAGCCGCCTGCCTCTGTATTCCAGGAGCCAGGCTGCTCCTCCAGGACCACAGCAGACTGTTATTCCTTGACTGCACCCTAAAGAAATCAAGGAAATCTCTGTTCGTCTGGGGATCATGGAACAAAGGAGGCTCCTAAAAAGAATTTTTTAGTAGTAACAAAGTTAACACCCAGAAATTGATACTGTTCTGCCTAATTACTCAGCTAGAGAGCTGTTGCTCTCCAGGCAGCACAGCATTTCTGCCAGGAGACATCAGCGTAGTCTGAGAAGCTGTTTTAGAGCAGAAAGAAGTACACAAAAGCATTACCACAACTCTGCCTGCACCGACACACACCCAAGGGCCCCACCGTGCCTGTCCTGCCAGGGCAGTGGGGATGGCCCGTGCAAGGCCAGGGCTTGGACTCGGTGACCTTTGTGGGTCCCTTCCATCTCGGCCCAAACTGCGACTCTGTGATTGCACAGGCTCCCTCTCACTGAAGAACACGAGCACACACTGCACAAAGCACCCTTTGGTGCCTGACCCACAGCAGGTCCAGAGCCTTCCACAGTGCATTCAGCTTCGTGAGAAAGTGCCCAGCGTCCAAACAGCCCAAAGGCACATTTCTACCATTCTGTGAAAACAATTCCTGCTAAAGGGTTTCAAATCTCCCGGCGATACGTTTGTAACTGAGAAAGCTACAGTTGTTGCAGTGGGCGCTTGGATTTGCAGGGAATTAGTAGTGGCAGTTCCCAAACCTACCGTCATGTCGGAATGCATGGCCCTTCCAAACTGTGCTGGGACACACACATCCCTCTGTGCTCATGATTTCCAATAAGTTACAGAAATACAAAGGAAAGCCGTGGGATTCATTCATTTTTGACTAAATTTGCATGGAAAATCTGTTTTTCATGTAGTAGAATGGATGCTTCTGACACATAGCAGCTCTGGTTCTTTGTTTCAAGGAACAAACAGAGACAAACGACTGCAAGAAGAGTGACAACAAAAGGTCTGAATTGTGAGAAATAAAGACACATCAGTTCTGGTCAAGGAGCAAACAAATATAATAACAATCCATGGCACACTCATTTTTGTGTTCAATCACTGCAGGATCATTACATTTTGTGTAGTTTTACACATACCTACACACACATGCAACTACAACTATAGTTATACATGATAATAGAATGGTTTGGATTGGAAAGGACCTTAAAAATTACCCAGTTCCAAACCCCCTGCCATGGACTTGCTTTATGGCCTGTCTTGTAGTTCGCCATCGAAGGTGTAACTGCTTTGCTGTCTGCAATAGCAACTGACAAACTATGTGATACTGTGTACCATAAACAGAGAGGAATCGTCCCCAGGAATTGTCCCTACACAGTCTTTGGAAAGTTACTACTTGAAATAAGAACTAATGTATAAGCAGGACATTCCCTTTTCTGCTTCATTGCCCTCCATGTGCTAATAAAATGAAATGACCATTCCAGATGAAACACTCACTCATTGTTATTTAAAAACTGTGATAACAACACAAGGAAAAAAATAACAAATGTATGAATGTAACATGAAATGAATTGTAATGCAAGGTTTAAATATAATCAATATGTAATTACAGCTGCCTAGAAGAGGCAATACTTCTCAGACTGTTGACCTGAAGGGTACTTTTTCTTATGTTTAGGCCAAGACATTTCCCTTAAATGAGATTTCAAAGGGCAGTGTTACACCATTTCAGAAATACAACAACAAAGCAGATTCTACTGTCGCATCTGGTGACTGAGGTATCAAGACAGGTTCAAATGCAGTAACCTCACTGCTAACTACAAGCTTGGCTAATAAAGAGAACATAAAAGCACTTCCTTGGCTTTGTCTCCCTATTAATTTGCTAAAAGATAGCACACAAGATCACTTGTAATCACGGGGTTGACAAGAGAATACAGCTCCATTAACAGAAGCCCAGCTGCTCATGGAACAGGACCACAGAATTGCAGTTAACATCAAGCATAAATTTAACTGTCTGCTTGTCTGGCAGGATCACCATGGCACCCAGATGCTTTCTAGATAAATATGAAAACACAATCAAAGTGCATGCAATCTGTCAAGGTAAATTTACACAGGGGTAAACTCGCAGGGAGCTGTGATTTCAGGTGCAGTTTGGACTGGGTAACCACCAGCCCCGAGTCCAGGAGATTTGCACAGAGGTCAGAAACATTAGTTATTTCTTCAAAATAAACTTTGATAACCATAAACTCTCACAGTGGCTTCACTGAAGACAGAAGCAAAGTGGGACACACCAGACAATCACAATGGATTTGGAAGGTGAACTAAGGCAAGGAATATTTTGTGGATGGATCTGCACATCATGAATGTGGGAGGAGGATGTTATTGTTATTCTAGCACCAGGAGGGTACTGGCATTTCCAAGATTTGTAACTCAAGCTTGCCCAAAATAAGGACACTGAAGCAACCCCAAACTTTGGCTTCTTTCACATTGCATCCAGGTTTCTGGGAGCTCTTGATGTACTTGAATCACACAAAGAAGCTTTGTTTCATCATAGAAGGGAACAAACTCAGAAGAAAGATTGATTGATTCTTATGTAAACCCTTGTTTCCTGGAGCTGAGCTTTCAAGCAAAACATCAAATACTATAGTTGCATAGCAACCTCCCCACCCCCATTACAGGTGGACCGGTTAGCCAGTTCCACCTTTCCTGTTTCTCCAGGCTGCACAAACACAGTGCTTGAATAGGTAGGATTTATGTCAGCAGGGTGAACTTCCTAGTTTGTGGACAACTTGTATTTACGAAAACAAGAGTCCTACCCAAACTAGCCCGAGGTGGAAACCTGTGATGTTCTATGTTTATGTATTCCAGTATAATATGAAAATGAATAGCACCTAATGTCTCATAAACTGACTTTTACACCCTCATCTTGTGATGATTGGATTACACAGCTGAGTAGAAGGCATTTGAGTGCCAGCAACACTGTGCTTAGTCAGTTTTTATTTGCTGTTAATCACTAATATTTTTTGGAAGCACTACAGTATTATATACAATAATCACAAGTAAATTCTCTATCACTGACTCTAAGTGAGAAGTAACAGCAATCAACACTATATTTTTAATAGGCTTTGTCTATGTCTTTACAACCAGAGTAAGCATACACTAGGAAACAGCTGAGGCTGAATACTGGTATGCAAAACATAACACCAATTACAGGTAAGTATGTTCTGCCCCACCTCATTTTGTTCTCCCTTTTATTTGTTGGATGACTGCTATGCTAAATACTGGTAAGTTCTCTCTTTGATTTCCAATCATCCTTTGATGCCTCTGTTTTCCATACGCTTCTACTTCCTGCCCTTCTTATTAGCTGCTAATACCCTTAAACCCAAAACGCACGTGACTTTTTCTAAATTAAGGTAAAGTCAAAATACTTAACAAATGACTCATCGTAGCAAGCTGTGACTCAACAGCAGGATTCACAGAAAGGCACTTCTGGTGTCCAAGAGTAATGTGGAGGGAAAAGTCCTGTAAGAGACATGAAAAGAGCTAAGTTAGTGCTGTGCCAGTTGGGCGGCTGCCAGGTACGTGCTGCCTGTCCCAGCGCTTCCAGCCACGCCGTGCTCGGAGCTCGTCTGCCACCTCCCGGGAGAGCCTGGTTGGGGACAGCAGAGTCACAGCCCAGCAGCAGAACCGCAAGGGCAGATGTAGCCATGCTAGTGGGCAGGAAACACATTTTAACTGCTTCAAAAACGCTCAGGTCACAAGGCAAACCCTCAAAAATCAGAGAACGCCGCTAACAGTGAACTGTGCTGCTATTCCCATACCTTACCTCGTCTTTCTCCTCCAGCTGCGAGGCTTGATTTGGACTCCACTCTAATCCAGTACACAAACAAACAGCATTTCCTACTTGTGTTTTTTTGTCGTTGTTGCTGTTGGTTTGGGGTTTTGTTTGTATGAGTGGGGATTTTTTGTTTGGTTTGGCTTAGGATTTTTTGGTTTGTTTGGTGTTAGGTTTTTGTGTGTGTTGGTTTTTGGTTTTGTTGGGGTTTTTGGGGGTTTTTTTTGGTGTTGTTTTTTTTTTTTTTAACTTTGTTGTGTAATTTGAGGTTTTCTAGATTTCCTCTGTGTTACTGCCTAGAAATTCTGTCCAGTGGAGCTGGTGGATGGTCTCCCTGGGATTTTCAGACCCTTGGACACTGCTGCAGCCTGGCAGTGGGCATGCAGGAATGAATGCCATGGAAATGGCTGCTGGACACAGAGACTGACTGTGCCTCTGCTGGAGAACTGATCTGCACACAGACTCTACACCCAAAGCATTCAGGACATGTTACATTCACTGAACATACCCCATAAATGGTACATCCCTAAAGATGTGCCCACAAATCTTAAGGAAAACACCCAGTGTAACCTTGCCTTAGAAAATATCCAGTTGTTGCCTTAAGCAACTTACAGCACTGGGTTGACTGCTTAATGTTTCACCCTTAAAATACAGCTTTGAACCAAGAGAGAGATCCAGCTTCAGACTTAATTTCCTTAGGGTAATATTCCAGAGAATCCTCAAGGTGTTATAAACACTGATGAATACTCACACTGATCCACAACAGCAAGTAGTGCTATAGGAAGACAAAGTTACACTGGGAAAGAATGCTGCAGAGAAAACAGAACAAGATTTACAAAAAGCTTGTTTGGTTGACATGTGGATTATTTATACTTTTCTTGGGAAGCTGCAAAGCTGCTTACAAAAAATAAACGAGGCAATAATGTACTAAATAGCATTAAATGATAGGCAATTCAAGCAAATGAATTGATGTTGAGGAGGATAGAATTCAATCCAGAATTTTAACATCTAATTACACTATTAAAATACATTACTGCAGCTATATAGTCTGCTCTAATTATTTTCTACTAATCACCCTTAGTTATTCAGTAATCCACTCACCTTTGTTTTCTGCTTAAATACTAAATTTCTCAACTAATTTCAATCCTTAAATAAACTAATTTTAAAACCTGACAAATTTTTCTCTGTTCTCCCAAAAAGAAAGCTCCTTTCACAGCATTGCACATTCACTGTTTACCAAAGCATGTCACTAATTCCCTTCTTTTTAATTTCCTAACAGACTGTGATGATGAAGCCCCTTTCACTGGGCAACAGGGAACACAGCAATTCATGCTTTGCTATTGCTGTCTAACTAATGTTTCTGTTCCTGTAACACCTTTCATGATACATGACCCTCTCCACATTTTCCATGCTGTAAACCTCTACTGGGGTGGCAGTCACTGGCACTGCAGGCACTGGAAGCTGGAGAGGTGCACAGTTTGCTGTGCTGCCTTTGTTGCACAGGTTGCCTGACTGAGTCTCATGTACTGAGCAACTGGCTCAATGCTCCCACCTGCTCCAGCACAGCAAATCCTGTATTCAGGGCAAAATCAGGCTCTCTGTGTTGCTGTGCTATTCGTGACGTGGTGATCGGAGTGGGAAAATGCCCAGAAAGAAACAATTTCAGAGAGGATCCCTCAGGCAACTGATCTGATGCCACAGCCACCACCAGGGACATACCCACACAAATAGTTTCAGACACTGACATTGCTGTCCTTACAGGACACAGATTTCTGCTGAGCACCATTGCCTTCTCCTCCTCACCACCCCAATCCCTGACAGCTTCCTTTACTCTTCACTACAAACTCCAGTGCAGGAAAACAAACTCAGCAAAGCTTGTTTGGGTTTTGCTTCTTCCCTCGTCCTTGCCAGTGGTGCAGCCACTTAGTGAGACACCCTCACCCCTCACCTCACCCCCAGGCAGTGGGTGGATGGATGAATTTAATTCTTAGTAACGGCCTGTGGGAATATAAATTTGGAGTGCCTTCTTTTTTTAGTTCACAGAATTCCCATTTTGTGTTATCAATTTAGGAATCCAAAAGGCCTGATTGTGGGTTCTGTAGGGAACTCGGGTACTGCAGAACTCTCAGCTGAGAAAACAACCATCGCCCTGCCAAGAGCAAAGCACACTCTCAGTTTTCAGGTGAACAGGAAGCTCAGCAGGAGCCAACAATGTGCCCAGATGGCCAAGAAGGCCAATGGGATCCTGGCCTGGATCAAAACTAGTGTGGCCAGCAGGCCCAGGGCAGTGACCCTTCCC
>JAWWEV010000167.1:2669243-2682370 GCA_035583235.1 Hafferia zeledoni | reverse complement strand
GCCATGATCTGGCAAAGGGACTGGAGTTGGCCCAAGGGTTGGACTTGATGATCTCGGAGGTCTTTTCCAACCCAATCCATTCTAGGATTTTGCAGGGGCTGTCAAGTGCGAAGTGACAGGGCACTCCTGCAAACACAGCTGTGTTCCCAGGGAACCGAGGCTGGCTGTGTTTGCTGCCCCAGCTTTGTCTTTTAAGTCACTGTTTG
Organism: Hafferia zeledoni; assembly: GCA_035583235.1. Lineage (NCBI taxonomy): Eukaryota > Metazoa > Chordata > Aves > Passeriformes > Thamnophilidae > Hafferia > Hafferia zeledoni. The sequence continues at coordinate 2,682,164 of JAWWEV010000167.1, read as the reverse complement.
TACACGCAATTAACTCCGGCCCTGCCACCCTGACACCCGATCCCGTCAGGTCTGGGAAGCGGAGCAGGGTCAGCCTCGGTCAGTACTTGGATGGGAGATCTCCTGGGAATACCGGGGGCTGTAGGTTCTAGTGCTGAGGATTTCACTGTCACTGTCCAAGCTCGCTCGGCCGTGGCAGATGGACCTGAGGAGTCAAAGGGTGGGGCCAGTTCTGTGCATGCTGAGCCTCACCTGAAACATCCACTGCCCAGGCTGGAAGGGCACACCCACGTGGGGAGAGCCCCGCCCAAATCTGCGTTCGCAAAGCCTGGCCATGATGACGATTTGTATAAGCAGGGTATTGCCATGTAATGCCCCTGGTCTTCCAGTAAAAGGTGTTAATAATACCTTGCCTTTGTGTTCTTGGAACACCTGCTTTCCTTCAGGAGCAATGGGCAGTAGTGAAGCACAGCAGTTGCTGGAAGTCATAGCTGTGGACAGTCCAGTTACCTTCTCTTTCTCTTTACACCTGTGTGATGATGCCTTTAAGAGAGAGGAGTGTTGGTTCTTTCTGTCCTGTTTATTGTCTTTTTCAGCTTCAGAATGATGTGCTGACCTGTCCCATGTGCTCTGGGGTGACCCTGCTTGGGCAGGGACGTTGAGCCAGATCACTCAGTGTGGGCCCTTCCAGGCTGACCCACCCTGTGGTTCTGTGACCGAATATTCACAGTTATTTCCTTGAAATAATCATTTAACAATTGCAGGGGGTTTTTTAGAATTTTCTGCACAGTAAAACAATCACACTGCACTGTACAATACAGAATTATATATTCTAACAGTAATTATGTAGCTAACTTATAAAATTTCACCAGCAAGGTCTTGTAGTAATGACTTACACATGGTTGTCCTTGTGTCTCACAAAGGCAGGAATTCAGTTGGTGGTGTGACTTTTGGATTGCTAACAACTGCCTGAAAGTGAGTCTGGTTTGGAAAGTTAGTAAATAAGCTGTTCAAAGGACAGGTCAGAACAATATTTCATGCTTAATAATAAACTTCATATCATTCAGGGTTATATTAACCATAGTATTTTAAGGTATGTGATCTTTAGATTGTATTTTTTTTAAATCTAGTTTGTGCTAACAGTGTTAAATCCAGAAAAAAAATCTGGAAATCATAAAGCAAGCTATTTCCAAAAGTCTGTGAAAGAAGACTTAAACCTATTCTGTGTAAGTATGTCAACAAGTAACTATGTCAATAAGTACACCTTCAATTTTGTAAAGCTTTTAAAAACAAAACAAAACAGTTTAAAGATAGTTTAGTGTCAAAACTACAGGAAAGAAGCTTAAGATTGAGATATCGGAAAGTTAACAAAGAAACAATGTGTCGTGTTCCTCCTAAGACTGGACTCTCCTGGTTTGCATTGTAAATCTGAGATACAAATACTGTTCTCCATGCACAGAACGACTCATGCAGGAACGTGGATTTGTTTCGCTGGGTTTGTAACAGAGATGCTGCTCTGAATTTACTTAGTGAGTCTCAAAAGTTCCAGGTTGGTAAAAATGTTTCACATTCATAGTGAAGTACCTTTTCTGGCAAACTCTAATGTGTTCTCATGTTTTGGAAACATGTAGTTGGTTTAGTCTAACATTTCATTGCCTGCCAAGGCAGAACCTGTGCTAGGAGGGCATTATTTTACCAGGTCAGTTGTTTTCCAGATAATGACAGTTTAGTGATCCCAGTGTGAAAACCGAGGTGTGGAATGTTACGTTGTCAGAATGTTACTGTTGCCTTGACTTTGTGGCTGGGACAGAACTTTTCAGACACTGCTTGTGATCTCTTATGTCTTCTCTTTGATTTTTCTAGACTGCTGAATATGTCCCAGAAAAAGTGAAGAAAGCTGAAAAGAAACTTGAAGAAAATCCATATGACCTTGACGCTTGGAGCATTCTCATTCGAGAGGCACAGGTTTAGTGATATAGGATTACATTTCCTTATCTATGGTCCACTCACACTATTTGGTTCTGGAGTAAAATCAGCATATTCATTGACATAAATCATAATTCTGTAAATGCTGTTTTGATTTTCAATTTTTAGAATCAGCCTATAGACAAAGCACGGAAGACCTATGAACGCCTTGTTGCCCAGTTCCCCAGTTCTGGCAGATTCTGGAAACTGTACATTGAAGCAGAGGTTAATATTTTTACCTTTTTTTCTTATATAACTTTTAGTAGGAGTTTTAAGTTTCTACTTTGATAAGCATGAATAAGATAGGCACATAATACCTAGGGAAAAGGGGATCCTAAATATGCCTTGCCTTTATTTTGTAAAATAGGTACAAAGGAATGATTAAAATGAATTCTGAAGTATTGGGTCTTTTATGAGTTGATGATTGTTGCATGATGGAATTGCAACAACATTAAAACTGTTTCAATGGTATTGGAGTGCTTTAGCCTTTTATTTGCTTGTCGTGTCAATTTATTGCCTCCCGTGTCATTTACTTAGAGGACTTTTTTTATTTACACATACAAACTTATTTGAATGACTTTCTCTGAATATTTGAATTTTTTTTGCTTTCTTAGGGAATTGAGTGTTTCTGTGAACAATGTTTGTGGGGAGGGTGTTGGGGGGGGAGCCAATTTCTGGGGTGAAAATGGTGGGGAAATGCATTAGCACAACTCATTAGCTCTTAAAAATCCCAACAAAGTTGTGTTTGTTTTCATAATTGTCTCAGACTTACCACTGAGTGCATTGGTCATTTAGACCATATTTAATGCCATGAAATGCCCTGTATAATTGGGGGGGTGGGGGAGTGTTTGTTCTGGCTTTATTAATTTCTGTAGCTGTTATTTAATATTAATGCACATGCTCTTTGTGGGCATCTTCCAGCTGCACATTTTTCTTGAGACAGATTTTCCATGTGCTAAACTACAGGGGTGGGGACCTGTATTCTGTAGCTGTGAAATGGGCTCCATTTTTTCCCATTTCATGTGAAACCTGCTGTGCAGCAATCTGAGTGGCAAAATTTCAGTGTGGAGTTACCTTATTTTACATTAAATTACGTATCCAGACGTGTCTGGCAATAAATTTTGAAGACAAATAAAATTGGGATGATGGAAATCTAACAGGAATTTTTATATTGCAGTTTATAGTAAGATGTTATGGTGCAAAATAGTGCAATCCAAATTGAATGTTACCAAATTAAATATCCCAGAGTGTTCACTATTTTGTTTCCAGCAGTTTGCAGGGGTAGTTTGAATGTTGGTGGTTATACATGTCTGGGAGATTGTGAATGGACTAACTAAGATACATATTTTTCCTGTTGGGACCCCACAGCCAAATCCTTTTGCCTCTTGTGCCCTGCATTGTTTGCTACAGGTTCTAGTCTTTAGGATGCAGTCTGATTTCATAATTACCTTGTTACACAATTTCTGTGCCTATGTAAAACCTTTGCCTTTTGTGTGCCTCAGATTTAAGAGCTGAGTGAGAACCCCTCAGAAAGCTGGTCCTGTACTGTAGATCTCTCAGCAGAAAGTGCTTTTATCAGTGTAAAGCTTTTGGTCTTGAACTGTGTTCAGAGATGGAAGGACAGACATTACCTCCCTTAATACCTTTTAACTAATATTTAGGAACATTAACAGTGGCAAAGCTTAGAACAGTTCAGGGTATAATTGTTGATGTGCTCCTTTAGGGAAGGAAGATCAGCTGCCTCTCAGCAGGTTTGGTAACCAGGTAACACGAGGCAAAGCTGAGAAGGAAAGAACTGACATAACAATCACGAGTTCCTGTGTGTCTGCTTATTAATACTCTTCAGATAGTAAAGTTATTCAAAACAGTGTAAAAACATGAACTGTAAATTTCTGGTAGAGGGTTATATTTGAAAGAAATGTAAGAGGGCCCTTTTTAGAAATTTACTTTTCATCTTAACAGCCAAATTTTTAAAATCCAGTTATGGCTTAATTTTCAGCTTTTCTTTCCTGGTTCCGGTAACATATCACAAAACTCATATAGTGACTGATCTACCTCCACAGCTCTATGATTTTCTCTGCCTCCTCTGAGTATTTGTTAGCATTTTTAGCTATAAGTTGGAATAACTTCCAATTTCCAAATTCCTCTAAAAAAATGACATGCTCACACAATTGGGTGCTGTTGTCAGTGTTGTTTTAAGTTGCATGTCACAGGTACAGTTCATCTGAGACTAAATTCAAATGAAAAGCTTTTTCATCTGTTCTTTAACACCGTGGCTGAATACAAACTAAGACTTCAGTTAATTTTTGAAGGCTACCTGAGGCAGAGGAATTGTTTGGAGACTTCTTTGATGGCAGCCTTAAGATGTGAAAAGAATGTAGGGAAGGCGTTTTCCAAAGACTTTTTCCTTGGAAATCTTAGTAGTCTCCATCTGCTAGAAATTTTCTTTTGGACTGTTGAGCAGCATAGACCTTTTTAGCCTTGAGTTGGGAAAGTGAACCTGTGGCAGACCTTCAGCTTTGCTTTTGATTGCCTTGCACTGCCTTGTACTGAAATCTGAAAACTGCTGAGCCCTCAGCCGTCTGTAAACTGCCTTTCTCCTCCTGTGGAAACAAGCATTCTACTCTTTGACAGGATAATGTTTCCTCTTGGCATCACAGAAAGGGAGAGCTGAAAGTGGGGGTGGTTTTCTGGCAGGTTGTCTCTCACTGGAGAATTTTGTCCTGTGAAAGACATAAATCAGAGCTGCAAACATCACCGGGCTGTGGTCTGGTATTGGAGGATTAGCTCAGGTGAGGGTTATGGTTATGGCCTTAAAACAATGAAATGAGCCCTTTAACAGCTGTACTCTTGGTAAAGTTGTTCAAGTCTTTAAACTCCTGTTTGCCCAATGTGAGGAATGTGTTCTCTTTAGTCACATCAATCTTCAGCAGAAACCATCGTGTTACATGAACAAAAATTGTGACCCTGCATGTGCCAGGTCACTGTGTAATGTATCACACCTGAGTGCAGGCCTTGCTGCTGTGAGTCCCTTGAGTTTGCCTGTGTGTGTTCAGCTCCCTGACTGCTCTCCTGTTTGTGTGTGACTGTTCCCCAGTGGGTGGAATGTGGAGCTCAGCACTTGGTGTATCATCCAACCCACTGCAGCTGATACACAGCCCGTGCTGAAGTCACCAAATCCTTCACACTGGCACTTCCTGTGCCAAGCACTGATTTATATGCTCTGCTCTCTATTCTGACTGGTTAGGTAGTCAGCAGGACACTGGAATTAACTAGGAAGGGCACACTTTGCCTGGTTTTTAATGGGCATTATACTATTAAAGTCTGAATTGATGAAAAAGTTTTGATTCTCACGCTGGTTGTTTTTTCTTCTGATCTTCAAAGAAGAATTGCAGGATGTAGAAATAATACAGTTGGGTGAAACAACTCCCAGTTCAAAACTTTTTTTGAGTCATAATATTTGAACACTTAGAGTTTTCATTTTGATACATATTTTAGCAAGTAAAATAGTTCACTTGCTATTCCACATCTCTTAAAATTAGAAAGTGGAACGATAATGCCACTCTTCTCAGGCTTTTTTTTTTCCTGGTTGCTAAAAGTATGTTTTTCTCTTGATACCTTTCTCATAAAACTCTCCTTCCTGAAAACTTTAATCAATTCACATGGCAGTGCCTCTCTCACAGTTTTATAAAGGTGTATGTAAGTCCCAGTGCCACAAGTGCCATGATATTAAATTCATAGCTCACACAGTCTGGATTGTAGCCTGCTCTGCTGATATGCTGTGTCTGGGGTAAGTTATTTAACCTGTTTTGCTGATATTAAAACAGACATCTACCTACCTACCTACCTACCTCACAGGGTTGTTGTGAGGCTTGATACAGTGATTAAAGTGCTTTTGGCATCTGGCTAAAAGGTGCTACAGAAATGTAAAAATAAATTCTGATTTAATACCCTGTGATCCCATAGGCCCAGCTGTCTGTTACTATTTTCTTTGTCTCTGACTGTTTGAACCATCTTTTAGACACAGAAAGACTTGGTAATGCTTGAACATTGACTGTACCAGTGTTGCAAATCCTTCAGTAGTTCTGGAGCAAGCATTTGAAGTTGTCACTTGTTTCTCTGCTCATTTCCTTTCAGAAATCAGCAGGTCGACAATCCTGTTAAGCACATTTTAAACTGTGGTCATGTATTTGCAACATTTTTTAAATGATCTCAAGAATTTTTAGTTCTAGTTACTGTGAATGTAAACTTTGATCTGTAATTGTCCTGAATGCTTCAGGCCAGTTCACACCACACCTCTTTATCTTTTTGTTGAGTGTATTGCATTATATCCTGGTCACTTAAACCTGTTGGTAGTGGGGGTTGAAAGCTTGCCATAATTAAAGATTTAAGATTCATAAGTACAAGGCAGTTGTGACAAATACCTCAAGTCTAGAAACAATAAATACCAAGCTGGTAAGGGGCATGTAAAGTGTTGGGCTGTTAATATGTGGTTTTCATCTTGAGAATTTTGCAAGTAAGACTCTCGTGTTATTGCTTGTTCTAAAGAAATGAAACCAGATACATTTGTTTACATAACTCTGTTTGTTATGGACACTTTGCATTTTAGTTGCCTCAGTAGCAAACCAGATTCTGTCTGAGGATTCAGAGGGTGGGACCAAAGCTTAGGGTTGATTCTCTTGCATTTCATCATTTGCAATCCATCAGTACCTTTAATCCCTGTAATTCACACTGGTGTGGATATTAGTCAGAATGTATCTTTTAACATACTTGTATATGAAAAATGTAAATAAAACCATTTAGAAAAATGATTGTTTTTGTTTAAAATGTTTCTGTTTCTTCAAAGCATTTTCTTCCCCTGTTTTACTTAAATCTGCTTATGAATTCAGAAAAAAAATGTATGTACCACCGAAATTATTCTCCATGGGATAAAATGGGAACTGACTTCTGTCAGGATGAAGTTGGAGTGGTCAGAAGTCAAAGTAGAATAGACTTCTTGGCTGAGATTGTGTTTAGTGGTGCTTTCAACTGAAAATATTGTCTCTATCACCAGCTGTTCTTTGTTAATTTTCTTAATGGAAGGCATTCCCATTATAATCCGTGCCCACCCCATTAGCCTGCCTCATTTCTCATGGTAAGCTTCTGCTTTTGAGAAACTCCTGTACAGCTGCTCTGTACAAATATCCATATTGCACAGTCTTGACTACCTCAGTCTAAGATTTTCAATCTTTTTTACAACTGTATTATTTATGATCTTTTCTTAGTTGTGTGTGGACTTGTGCCATTCCTGTTAATAAATGTTGTTCTGTCTGTGTGGTTATTGTAGACTTGCAGGTGAATGCAACTTCTCTCCTGTCTCTTCTGCTCAGTATGTAAATACAGGCTGTACCTCTTGCATAGTTGCCACGGTCCTACAAGTTGTACAAGATCAGAAAGTTACCCACATACTGACATTTGTAGTTCCAGGAGATGTGTGGTACAACACTAAGGGGGTTTCTTCATGGTTCTGTTTTCTGTATTTGAAAATTCAAAATACCATGGGGAAGTTTTAGGATGCCTTTAAAGTGGAAGCGATGCCTAATGAAGAGATGACCGTGAACCCTCTTCTCTAGTGTTGCTGTTTTCCTATGAATAAACACAAACTGCTCCCTGTTCTGTTGTATTCTTTCTGTGTGGGGTGACAGAAATATCCCTGTTAGTCATGTTAGCTGTATACACTGTTGAAGTCTCACTTTCAAATGGACTAAGGACAGTGGAAGCTGCTCTCATGGTGTGCTTTCTTTTGTTGAAATCATTTGTTGGTTCTTCGTGCTGATATTTTGAGGGGGGAATATGTATATTAGGTCAGGCACAAACTTGAGCTTCTGATGTCTAAACCAGAAAGAACCAGAAGTAAAAACAGGTTTCTTGTGTCCCCTGTATTTGCTACAGATTGGTTATCTTCATCTGCATGGGAGAGGGAGCTGTAATTGTAATTTCTGATTCATTTCTACATCTCTTCCAGCTGGTTGAGTTTCCTGATGCTCTTTATTCAGCTTTTCAGAAGTGTGATGGCTGAGAGAACGTGTTAAACCTTTTCTCCTTGTGCTATTACACGAAAGAATATGTGACTATTTGCTGCAGAATCTCTTCACAGATTGTAAAAAGGCTTTGAGTCACGGCTGTGATGAAATGCAGTCTCTTCTCTTGGCTAGAAGCTCTGTGAAGGCAGTCCATGCCCTGTGACAGTCCTGTGTCCTGTTAGTACCAATGGGCTTCATTTAAGAGTGTGCTTTGGTTTTCCCCTCATCAGGGTTTGCTTTTTCTCACCACTGGCCTCACTGGGACAGGTGCTCTATATCCAGTAGCAATTTTGGGCTTCTGCAGCAATGTGTGCTGTGCCTAATACTCTCTGACCTTTTTCCCTTCTTTACATTGAACAGCTGAGGAGTGAGAAGGGACAGGCATCATTTCATAACTGTACCATGGCACAGGCAGCATTCACTTTTGTTGGATATAAGCAGCTCATTACGCATGAGGAGATGTTAGAATTACTTGAATCTGATCCATATTGGGTCTTACCTGAATTGGCAATGACAAATATTCATAATACACAAGCATGAGAGCGTGTCCAGAGTTCATTGGAACTGTGGCATCAGAAATGTTTCATTGTAAGGACAGGCATATCAGTAAAAAGATGTTCTTTTTACATTCGGTTCATGCACAGTTCTCAGTAATATTTCCTAGAGTGGAGTCCTGTTGCATCTTGAGACAAGACTGGTAGAACTCGTTGTTAATGTGGAATGTAAACAGTTCATCTGGGTCTGTTCCTCAGGAGCAGATTGCACTGAGGCAGAGGCTTGGTAGGTACTACCCTTAGTTTGCTCAAGCTCCACTGAGCACACACTGCTGATCCGTTAGTAGATGCTGTAGCCAAAGATTCTTTAGTCTGCCAGGCTAGAGGCTTTCAGACTTCCAACATCTTCGAGTTCTCCAAAAGGAGAACAGAGTGAATTGCTGGTGTGCTGAGGACGTGTGGTCATTTTGCTCCTACGTTCACACTGGTCTGTGTTTCAGCAAGAATAGCTGGTACATGTGTCTAAATTTTATTTTTATCCTTAATTCAAGCTGTTCCTCTAAACTCAAATTAGTTAGTTTGGAAAGTTTAGTGGTGTGATGGAGGATCACATGTCTTACCTCCTTTGATTCCTGTAATATGTCGAGATAAAACTTAGACTTTCTACTGAGGGCAGCTTATTCTCTCTAGTTCTTCATGATTTGTATGAGTGCATGAAAGAGAGAATAAGGAATAACCAGGGTATGAAACTGGAACAAGACATGACTGTACATTCTTGCTATAAACAACCTGATCCTTCTGTTTTTGGTTTGTGTGAGAATGAATATTAATACATTGTTTAAAATACTTTTCAAGTCTTACATTTGGACTACAATGGTGCCTAGTTATTCAATTTATAGGCTGTTCTATATCCAGACTGCAGCAAAGTCATCAGCTTCCCTCAGCTGTCACTCACCCTGCAGGTACAGGTGTTCAGACACTGTTCTTCTGTTGAAACAAAATAAAAATGAACTCTCAGACTGAAATTGTTTAGATTTACAGAAATGGGGTGGCAGGGGTGTGGTTATGTATGTGCCACCCTGCAGATAGAACAGATGTGGTGAAGTTACAATGTGAGCTGACTTCATTGTTCTCAGAGGAACTGCATTCAGACAGCAAACTATATTTGAAATGATTTCTTAATTTAGGATTCTGATGATTTTAATTTGTATGGTCAAATGAAGACATGCTGGGTTCTATGCCTGTGGATTCCTCAGGAATCTCTCAAAATATGTGTGTACATGTTTGTGTAATAGGGTCATGCAGCAGCATTAATACTCTTTTGAAATCATAGAATAGAAATAGAAGTGTATGAGTTTATCAGTGCAAATTGTCTACAGATAATTTACTCAAATTGCCTAAAAGTTTATAGGTACGTAGAAAAATAATTTATTTTTAATATAGTTAAAATAACAAAAGCATTTTATTACCTGCGGCTTCAGTCTGAGTGCAGAAACATGACTTGATGCTGTTTGTGAGGGACTGGGAAAGACAGACCTGGATTCCCTCTTTATTTTTGTTGAGTCCAGTATTGGCCTGCCTTTTCTCCATTCCTCCCTACCATCAAAATCCTATTTTGTGTGGGTTTTGTGGGCAGACATAGAACAATATTTGGTGTAAAAATTGTGGACTCAGGTGTTGTTGTGGGCCATATCACTCAATGAGCACTTGCAGTTCCTCTCTCAGATGCCAAGGAGGTCCCAGGAGGCCTTTTCAAGGGCTGTCACGTTCTCTAAGAGTCAGAATTCTACTGCCCGTTTTTGATTGGGCTGTAAGTGGAAGTGGGAGGGAGTTTCCTTAGTAATGAAATAATTAACATTTTGATGCCCTTCTGTAACTTTCCTGGTTTTATCTTAAGAATAAATCTAAACCCAGTACCATGACAAACTTTTTAATATCCTGGTTGTTGTAGAAGAAATCTGGTGCTCTCACCATCTCTTAATTATGCTTATGCAGCTGAAGAGCTGCTGGTGAGATTGTAACAGTGTTGCATTTCTAAAGCATGCAAACACATTTAGCAGCCTGAGACACGCAGTATATTGTGGAAACAGTTCTGAATCAGTTTTCTTTAACCAGACCAGGTTTCAGGGCAAGTTTGGTCTCTGTAGTTTACTCCTGTGTGTTGTATCAGCACACTTGGAAGATCACACCATATCATGCCAAAGTTTGAGCTGTAAGAAGCCCTGTCATTGATGTTAGTACTGCAGACAGCAGAGTGGTGGTAATTCAGTATATGTAGGCTTCCATCTAATTAAGGGGGTTATGCACTTCTAATGCAATTAATAAAAGATGAAGATAAGCGACAATGAATAAATTTGCAAAAAGTTGCTTTTGTAACATTCACTGGTGGAAGCTCAGCTTGCAGTTTGCCTTCCACCAGCTCTGTCAGTTGGCCCCTTTGCCCAGATTTTCCATGACGTTGCAGTAATTAATAGCTTTGAACCCCTGCCTGCCTCTAAACTGGCAGTGCTGGCAGGTTCATACATGAAGAAACACATCCTTCATCCCAAATGTAGATGGAAGGCCCTGCACTGAGAGCCTTAGGCCAGCAGGTTTCATTTCACCAGGGGCATTTTGTCATTGTAGTCCTGACTGACTTTGAGAATTGTAAATTCTGCCTAATTATAAGATTGTGCCAGATGAGCACATCGCTCTGTGGTGATGGTGACTTGTGTAAAAGGTGACTAGAACAGAGTACAGTTAATTTATAATGAAGAATGTAAAGTTTCAAGTAGATGGGATAAATGTTTTAAAGTACACAGAGGTGGCCCTGAAAACCCTACTACCTGCTTAAGGCTTTCTGTGTAAAAATGCACTCTTGAAATAGTCCCAAATGCATGAATTTTGGTGTGAGTTACCTGAAAAATTGCTGTGTATGCTGTTTAATACAGAGCAAGGTCCCCCTCCCTGCTCCACCCCCTAAAAATAAGTTGCTGCCCCAGTAAGTATTTGTTACTTGCCTGTTGTTTCTGCCCACTAACTAGAATTCCTCAGGGAATGCTGCCCATAAATTACATTCACTGAAATTCTGCACAGCACCACTTGAGCAGGATGGACAAGGACCTCAGAATATTCCACAGTCTTTGCCCTTGATAGAGTATCAGTGCTGGTAAGCCTGAGCAGGAAACAGACTGTACCATTTATCCTTACAGGATAAAGTTTTAATTTCTCCCACATAAGATGTGACTAAACAGAATTCAGGACTCAACTGTTTTTTGTTTGGGTTTTTTTTTATCATTTTCAGATGGATACTCAGAAATTACATAGCACATGCTTTCCTGTGTGTGTTCAAAATGGGTGTTAAAAGGGAAGTATTATGGAACTTTAAAATTAGCAGACAGACTGAAATGCAGCAGAAACATTTTTCTGACACTAAGCAAGTGGAGGTAAGTTTTGTACTAGTAGTCTTAGCTGTCAAAAAAAATTACTCTTGCATAAGAATACTAATTACAAACAAACCCCATGGAATTAGATGTTACATGTTTGTCATTTTAGTGTTCCTAAAATTTTATTTTACCCCTGGAAAAGTTGTGAATAAGGTCAATCTGTGGGGTTTTTAATTTAGTGATCAGAAAAATATAGGTGTTTCTAAATAATTGGGTTGGATAATTCTAGTTGATCTTCGATCTGAATCAGGTGAAGATTCTGTACTGATGTGGTCTGAGTAGCTTGCAGAGTAGACTTCTAGTAGTCTGTCATTTCTGCAAAAGCTTCATAATCAAACACTTTTCACTGTTCATGGAGTGTATTTTGTGCCTCTAATGCATAGAAATGTTGGCCAACTGTTAAGTTGCACCTGCTACTTGAACTCGGTGGTATTATCTGTGTTTGCCTTTCCAAGAACTGTCCAGACTATGATGTTTTCACCTGTGTGCAGAGTTTCCTGCTACAATCAATTGAAACCAGTTCTTCCCAAGTGCTGATTCAGTTCCTCACAGAGGTTCTGTAGTGATGCTTCACCGTGTGTTGCTGAATCTCCAGCCTGGATTTGTGGAGCACACCAGGTCACCACTCAGCATGCACCAAAACCAGGTCAAACACTCTTGTCTTCCAACACTGTCGTGGGAAAATTCACACCTTTTCTTGAGGACCTTGCTGTCAGCCACATCTTCCCATTTAGGTGGTTCACATTGTTTCAGTAGCAGTTCTTTGGTTTATATTTATACTAATATTTTCTGCCAGTGATGGAGATTACCAGTTAAGCTGCTGTGTTAGTTACATGTCAGTTTTACAGAGCAGTTTGTTATTGTTATGTGCTTGATGTCCTTACATCAGACCAAGTGCTGCTCTTGGCTTAAAGCAGCAAGGCTGAGGGAGCTGGGGGTGTTTAGCCTGGAGAAGAGGAGGCTCAGAGGTGACCTCAGCACTGTCTAGAACTCCCT
>JAWWEV010000167.1:2650482-2669143 GCA_035583235.1 Hafferia zeledoni | reverse complement strand
GACTGGAGTTGGACCAAGGGTTGGACTTGATGATCTTGGAGGTCTTTTCCAACCCAATCAATTCTATGATTCTGTGAAATACAACAGAAATCTTAATATTTCTGAGATCCCTCATGTGCTCTGCAAATTAAGTGCAGGAAGTTAGCTGAGAGCCTACCAGCCATTGTTAACACTATGCTTTAAACTTTTTTGGTAGGCATTTTGCAGCATTCTTTAATAAAACTGCTGTCTGAATGTGTTGTGTGTTTATGTAACACTGGACCCAGCCTGGCACTTAAAGTCCTTGCTGTCTGAAACAAATGCTTACGTGCTGTATGTCTACCAGAGAGGCTCTTTGCTACAGAAAGCTTTAGAACACCTTACCATGGGTTTCTGAATCAGCTCTAGCAGAAAAGCCACAACATGCTAAGCCAGAGCAAAAGGGGAAAGAAGTATCAAACTGAAGCTCTGCTGGCTCAAAACCATCTCATTCTGGATGGACAGCACTTGTTGGTGACAGGGTATAGAAGAAAACAGACTTTTGGCTGTGAAAAGCAGCGAAGAAATGAGAGCATTAGTACCAAACAGGGCTTTACTGAAAAGAAACTAATTATTCTGAGTGCTGTCCAGCAGGGGCACAGAACTACCAGTGGTACTTATTTGTTCTGTACAGGTGTATGTAAAGATACCCTGTTTCTGGTCAGAGTGTTCTTCATAGCACATGGGTCATGGCCAACCTTTCTTTGGTGAGTCCAGGGGTTTACCTGTGCCAGGTCTTTTCATTACCCCAAAATCAGAATCTTTAGCTGAAGTACATGACCCCAACTCCTGGTATCTCTTCTCTGTGTGCTAAGATGGGGAGAGGAAGGTGGGAGGAAACCAGGAGGTCGGTTGTATTCCATCTCTCTCTTGTGTAGACTACAAGGGCTGTGAGTTTGTGTGCTGCTTTTAGGACATGCTTCTGCATTTCATCTTTCTCCTGAGATGTGAAATAAGCTGCAAGTGCACCTACCAAGGCTGCATGTGAAATGAATGTTAGCACATGGTGTCTTTGTCACACTGAAATCTGGCCTCAGGACAGCTCTTCTCTCTGCTAACCCACCACCAATGAATTTCACGTGGGAACAACGTCATGAATTGTCTTTGCAAGTCTTACCTTAGAAGTACAGCTGACTTAAGTGGGGTTTAATCTTACAATTCTAATTGCATGGAGTGCATAAAAACCTCCACAAACAAACACAAACCACCTTCACTGAAAGTGTAAGTTATTTGAAGCTGACCTGTGAAATGAGATGTCAGTGTGGAGCTAACCCCTCTCCCCTTTCAGCATCAATGTCACCTGCATAGCTTTCATTTCTAGAGCATGGGAATGATCTGAGGTTTTATTTCCCAACTTCAGTGCATCTCTGTGTAGCCAGTTATTCATTGTGAGGTCACTTCATATGTTATCTAAGCACTACTATCAACTCAGAGTTAAAAGCAGCTGTATGCATGTTTTTGCCTTGACTCTGTTCTCTGAAGAGACCCTGTTCCCACAGAGGGAGCCCAGCAGGCTGAGCTTTAACATTTGAGGGCACGAAGCTGAAGTTTAAAAAGGGAAGGAGAAGGGAAAACCACTTTCAAAACTACTTGTACAGTGTTTAAGTGTGGAAAAGCAGTATAGCATTTAAATATTTTAGAAACCTGGGGGTTTTTTGTGTTCTAAGGAGCTCATTAGCTGGGATAGTAATTACCCTCAAATTCAAGTATTCTGGAAACAGTGTAGTAGTGCAGAGCCAATGCACCTAAATATCTTCAGATCAAGTCTTTCACCAAAAAGATTCACATTGTTCATGTGGTTTCAGGTGAGGTTGGTGCTGGTCAGTCTGGACTTGGTAGATACTGAGGAGACCCTGCAATAAAACTCATATCTTGCAGGAAACTATTAATTCTTACCACTAAATGCTACTTTTATAGTGAATTTTCATTGCCAAAAGGTAGAAATCTGGGTGTTTAATTCTGTAATTGACTTTTTGAATAGAGTTTTTCCTTTTTTATTATTATAAGTGAGACTTTTCAGTAACTATGATTAAGAATATGCATTCTTAAGACACAGCAGAGACTTTTCTTGATTTCTGACAGAAGCATTTTTGATTAGGGCAGCTGCCTGTGTTAGAAAAATATGGTTATTTCCTGAACTTCAGCAGGAATGCCAAATTGCTGTAAAACAAAAGCAGCTCAGTCATTATCTAAGGTAGATTATTATCCCAGTTTAGTAAATATTAACATAATAAACATTTCGTAGGAAATCCTTGGCAAAGCCAGGAACAACATCTCTTCCTTAGATTATTTCGTAGCATTGCAGTTAAAGTGTACTTGGTTTGGGTTTAGTAGGTTCCCTTTAGTAAGGTTTGTTTTGGAATGCAATTACACATCTTGTCAGCTGCCCATCAATGCTGAGATGCAGTTGCAGAGAATTACCTGTGCCTGAGCCTTAATCTGCACTGTTTTCTTTGAGAGTTCTGGTTCTTGCTTTCCTGTGGGGAGACAACTGGCCTCTGGTCAGACCTGAGAGCGCCGAGGCACCTTTGGAACTCAGGACAGGCTGATGGTTTTCAGAACCACTTTGGGCCATTTTTGCTACCAATTGTTGGAAAACTGCTCTCCACGTTTTAGTTGCAGAGAGAAAACATTAAGAACAATTTGTCCTCTGCTCCCAGGCCAAGCTGGTCTTGTGCTAATACAGGGATAAGGTTATGTTATGTGATGTCTACATCTTCCAGTTCCTTAGGCAAGTTGCTTGTTTGGCTCTCTTTGCTATGAGGAGAGCCTTTAACAGACCAGTACTATGCTAGGAAATGAGAGACATTAATGTGTGGGCTCTGAATTCATTTGAGCACTCAAAAGGGCAGCAGTTCTTTCTGGTCCTAAGGTGTTTTCATGTGGGCTGTTAGCCCTGTTGGCTAAGTCAGTGTGAAAGCCCTTTATGGGAACTTTGCTGCCTTGTAGATGTGTTGCTTTTTGGAAAAATAGGTATTCAAGGATCCCTTTAAAAAGTAAAATCCCTGAAATTTTACATTGTTCAAGTGTATTATGAACATATATTCTTGGTGAATGAACAGAGATTTCTTAAAAACTTCCATAAAATTATTATTATTTGATAGCCATATTTTGCTAAAACAGATTTTCTGAAATACCATAAGTGGCAGTGTGAAAAAAATAGGGTTATTAAACATACTCTTTGCTGGTCTTTTATGCAAGCATGTTTGAAAAGAATGTATCAAAACTGTAGATGTGATGAGTATAGTGACAAATTATAAAACTGTAAGCATAAAGAGGAACTTAATGCCCCTAAAATACCCCATTTCCCCCAGCTGTAACCTCAAATTAAATAGTAAATTGCCACGAATGTTGCTTGCTTACTTTTTCTAATATATTTTGAGGATAGCAGAATGAAAGGAGGAATGATTTTTTGAATAGCTGTATGTTACTGTAATGAACACCAATTTCTGATAGAAGTGAAAAAAATCTCGATTTTAAATTAAGAATCTTAATGAATTACATCTTGGGTTAGAGCCTTGTAAGGTGTGAGATCCGTGTAATGGAACAATTGCTTTTATTTTTCCCCTCGGTGGTGGTGCCTCTTGTACCCTTTGTGACTTGTGGTCTGATTTAAGGCCTTGGTGTTGCAGGGTGTGTTTGGGTTGGGTTATGGGTTATGCCTCGGTGTGGGGCTGGCAGAGGGCAGTGATCTGTGCCCCTCAGCCTGGCAGCCCTGTGCAAGACACTGGTGCCCATTATCTCACTAAATTAGTAGAAAAAAAGCATTAGAGGAGTGCAAATGTCCAACTGCGTTGCCCCTGTGAGGGACTGTGTGTTAATGAAAGGTGGTTGAGGTGGACAAACAGGGTAATTTGTCTGAATTTACAGATTAGGGATCTCCAGCCCACTGAGATGGACCAAATACCCTGGCTTCAGGCTTCTCCCTTAATTTAACTTGTTACCTTTAGAGATCTGGCCAACAGATAAGACAGCAAATCTAATTTATCTCATTGCATTTTGTCCTGTCTCTTGCTGTCCATGAGTGTTGTGTGTGCCTTTGAGTCCTGTAATTTGAGAGTTAAACAGTATAAAATGAGTTCTAGGAGAAAAAGCACTTTGTGAAGTGGCCACTTTGTAAGAACTGCAGAGATCCCAGTAGGTCTGTTAGTGCTGGATACCTGAAAACACACCTTAAAACTTCCCACTGCTGCTGTGAAATACAAAGGACAATGAGAAATAGGAATGAGAAAGGGACTAAAGTACATAGGAAGAACCAAAATGCATAAGTTGGGAAGGAAGCAAGGTAGTTTGCAGGGGGGTGAATGTGGGGGATGGTTTCTGCCATGGCTTAAAGGGGGCCTGGAATTGAAAAGGAAATTGGAACCCACGGGGCATGTTCAAAATTGACTTTTCATTAAAATGAGAACTACAGGCAAATGGAGAATCTGAGTATGAAGTGGAGTCTGGCTAGAAAGGATTTGTAAATTCCTTCAAACAGCTCTAATACTACATTGAATTTGATAATGGGCAAAATGGCTGAATAAAAAAGGGAATAATTTTCCTGATTTGGAGCAGATATTCAAGAATGGGTGGAAACAGGACAAGGAGGAAAAGCTGGTAGTGCTGCTGCTTTGTGTGAGCTTCACCAAATACAGCAAAGAACAGTCAGTTCAGGGTACTGAGGGAAAAGAAAACCTAGACATGGAGCACTTCTCTTCTTTAACCCCAATTTCTAGGCAATATTTAAATGTCAAATCTCTATGGTGGTGAAATAACAGATAAATGAAGTGTCCTGCCTTTTTTTTTTTTTTTTTTTTTTTTTTTTTTTTTTGTTAAGAACATAAGAGTGTGCTTTTCATTGTGACTTGGAAAGGGCTGTTCCTACAGCTTTGCTTGAATTGTACTAATCCACCAGAGGTGTTTGTAATAATGGGGCTCCGTTTGTCAGGAAGGAGAATAGCAATGCCAGTAGTAGCAGGTGGGTTTAGTGTTTAAACATAACTGCAAATCTGCCTTTTTTTTTTTTTTTTTTTTTTTGAAAGTGCATTTTGGAAAGGAAGTAATACACTTAAACAGGCAAAATGGGAAGAGAGAGCAGTAGAACACCATAGAAAAGAAGTGAGAGAAAATACACTTGAGAAATTGTCTCTTTGTTTTTATAATCCAGACTGAGAACTAAGGGAAGAGATGTGACATCAGAAATAAATGAGGTAGGGAACGAATCAGTAATTGCAATTCAGTATCATTCTCCAGATAGAAAAATCACTTTAGAGTTTTGTCACTACAAATTGTTTTTTAAGGCTGTCTATAAGGAAATATTTCTCTGTACAGCCTCTGTCTGGGCCCTTGAAAGTGCTGCCTGAAAGCTGTGCATGCTTTTCAAAGGATTGACACGAAGGAAAGCCCTCCCTGCAGGACCCAGAGACCAGCATGTTTTGTAAGGGAGTAGAGTCAGATGCTGGTCCTGAAGATCTGTCTGTATGTGACAATTACTCAAATTGCATTAAGGTTTAAACTGAAGCACAGCAGCTGTTTTTAGAAGCTCTGTCTCAGAGCTCTCTTACTTGTTAATGAAGTCCTTGTTCTTTGCACTGGAGTAGATATTTAGGAATTAGATGGGTTGGGTAGCTCTTAAGCATTCCAAACTGTATAATTAGTAGCAAAATTAAGTTTCTTTACTGCAATGCATTAATCTTGCATCACTTCTAGATCAGCGTTTACTGTGTGTTTGTTCAGTGAGGTTGTCCAGATTCTCAGTCCTTGTATTTCTGCACTTTGAGAGCACAGTTTGCTCATACCTCAGGATATTCTGTTCATGTATTCAGAGGGGTTGATTTCTTTCCTAATGCATCTGAAAATTAAAGGTACTGAGCTTTTTAGTCTAATAAACAAAAGACATCTTCCACTTGCATATTTTTGAATCAATAATTACTTCTTTACATAGGTCATTTTTAAATTAAGAATGACTCAACACTGCTGTAACTGGGGCACTTACTCCTGCAGAGTGGCATTTCACAGGTTCTTTTGTACTCTTTCTGAAGGCTCCTGCTCTGAGCTGCTCCCTTGCCACCCTCAAGCAGGTGCAGCTGCGTTCCTTTTTTTACCCAAACTTCCAGATAAATCTGGTTTTGGAAACAGTCTTTTCAGGTCTTCAATCGTGCCTGCTTTTTTCTTTGTTTATGTAATTAGTCAGGCGGTGGAGAGGTTAATGCAGAGCTCTCTCCGCTGCTGCCTCTGAGAGGGGAAATGCTGGTAGGGTGTGTTAACCTGGTGTGCTCTGTCAGTGTTCCTGAAGGCTGCGGAGGGTTATTAAAGGCTTGGGGTGCTGGGACTGTAATGACAAGTTTCAGGAAGTTAAGAGGGGCAGCCTTGCATGTTCCTGCAGCAGCTCTGTCTTGCTCTGCCACTGCCCTGGCCCCATTTCCCACTGCAAGTTACTTTTTTATAAAAATCACTGGTTATCACTTCACCTGTAGATGTGACCACCTGTTACTGTTGGAAGTGGCAGTGGGGCTCAGAATTTTGCTATAAAAAGTTACCTGTTTCACTGGCTGCTCAGTAAGTGCCTGTTCCTGATGCAGGATATTAACTGGTAATTGGATTTGCACAATTACAGGTTCTGTTCATTAGCAGGATTTATTCATTTATTTATTCTTAAATACGGTGAGCAAATTGAAAGTACATGTAACTATAACTACATGATAATGTGTTGGGTAGACCACTGTGTTGGTGTTCAGGAGTCATCTGTGCAGCCTAAAATAGGACTGTGCTCAGGAGGTGGTTGGGCAAACCCTGAACTGGATTCCTCGGGATGTGGCCAATCCCCTGAGCCTGTGGGTGTTTAAGTGTTGTTTGGACATGCCCTTAACAACAGGCCTGAGCTTTGGTCAGCCCTGAGTGGTCAGGCAGTGGGACAAGGTGACCAGTGTGGGTTCCTTCTACCTGGAATTTTCTAGTCTTAGGTGTGCTCAGAAGCAGGTTGCAAAATAATGAGGGTTTTTTCCCCTCTACATTGTAGCTGTTTTTATGGCAGCTGTGACTAAATCCTGTTTTCAAGTGATGATACCTCTAGTGGAAGCAGCATGGCTTTTGAATTTTGAGGTAGTGCCATGGTTCTGGAAGCTCTAGAAATAATACTTGTAATAGTATTTGGAGACATTTAATTTAGACTAATTTTAAGGAACTTTGCAAATCCCATTTTATGGCAGACTTTGAAATTGAGACACATAATCATGTGCATATGAAAAATTACACTGTTCTGAAAGAAAGTATGTAGAATCTCATCTTACTGCCTGTTGAGAAAATGAGTTTTCCCATAGTCAGTGTTGTATCTCTTCCTTGCAGGCTTTACTAATAGCAAGGTAAAAGCTGTATTTTCACAGGGAATATTAAAACTCCAAATGAAGACTGCAGAAATACCCAATCATCCAATCCTTACCTGGTACAACTTGTAGTAAAATAATGTATTATGGAAATTGCATCTGCAATTATATGATAATGCTTTTAAATAAAAGATTTCATTGCTTAAGCCTTGGAATATCCTGCACAAATGAAATACATGCTTTTTTTAAGCATAGACAAGTTTTACATCCAACTATTTAAAGTTTTATATCCAGCTATTTAGACAGTTACAATCCAGCATCGTTGGATTAATGACCATGTGGAAGTGCAGTGTCAGTCCTGCATTTCACTTGCATTTCATCTACTTGATCAGAACTTGATTTGTTATTTGCAAAGGTAATTGCTGTGACTTGACCTGTAGGGAAGCAAGTTTGTCCCATTAAGTGCTCACACAATTAGTCACTGCCTGGGAGCTTTGGCAAATAGCAAAAGGCCAGATGTGCTAAAGATAGAACAGAGAACCAGCATCTCTCCGTCCTTTGAAAGGGGACATTTCTTTGGGGTTTGAACTGTTGTGGTCTGAGCTGTATTTATCCTGCCAGGAAAGTGCAAACATCTCTCCAGCATTTTGGAAACATGCAGCAAAATGTGAATGTATTTTGTTGCACCCACATCTCTATACTAATAGAGACCCAAATTGCATCCCACTGTCCTTGACAATGAGCTGATTCTTTTACCCCAACAATCAAGTTAGAAAAAAATGAGGGGCTGGTGGGGCAAATGGTCAAAAGAAATGGATTCAGAGATGATAAATTTTGGGTAGTCTGATTTTATTTTTAAATGTTAACTTCTATTTATCTAATACCTAGTCACCTAACTGTGAATGAATGTAGGTCTTTCACAGTGAATTCCCTTCAGCTAATAAACAAGAGCAGTATTTCCAAACATGCATGTAGGCTCTGGTTGTCATTTCGACTCTGAAATATATGTTGTGTATGTGGGATTGTTTTAGGAAAAAAACAACCAGCCAATGTTAAGGGTGGTGCATGCATGTTAGTGTTTTTAACAAACCCAGGTTTTAGGAAAATTATCAGAAAGTTCACACCTTCACAGCTGTGGCATTTCCCTCTCTCCCAGCCTGTCTCTCATCAGCTGGTGCAGTCTGCCAGGGGTGCAGAGTGTTTCTCTTCAGGTCCATCTTCCAAAAAAAGCTAAAAAAACCTACCTTGTGGAATAGTGTTGGGGCTGTGGGTAGAGTAGAGAGCAAGAGGAAGCAGTGGATAAGGGAGTGTTAGATTTTTATACATGAGAAAAATATTTTTTCCCCTTAAAAAAAGAAGGTGGAATTGGGATATGGGAATGGACGAGAGGAAAAGCCAAGCTGGTCCTTAATTACCACATACTGACTTTGCTTCCGTAGGAGCTTGATGGAAAGCAGGAAACACTCAAGAGGGGAACCTTGTTTGGCTTCTGTTGGATGTTGCCAGGCAACTACAAACAGTATTAAGTCCCCAGATGAGTAAAATTACTTGCCCTGCATGATCAGAAATGGTTCACATGTCCCGTAAAGGTCAATTAAAAGGGTGAAGTGCTGTGTAATTTATGGATTAAGTTTTGCCTTTGAATGTTTGTGAAGCTCTTTATAGGGAATTACATTGTATGTTCTGGGAAGAAATTTGACTCATCATGAATTCATCTTGTACAAAGTTCATACAATAGTGACTTAAAATTCCTATTGGAGCGTCAAATATAAAGTTACTCTTTCAGCAAAACAGGTGGAATTTCTGATTGTCCCTGGGCAGGGTCAGGTGTGTTTTACTACAGGAGTGTCAAGTGCAGCTGGTCAGACGAGGCGGCCTCTGTGTGGTCTTAAAGGATGGAAGGGAGACATTCATCTGCATGGATTTTACCTTGGAATGGCAGTGTCTCAGCTCCTGGAGTAAGAGGTGGATTCGTGGTGGAGCCACTCCTGTGTGTCAGGCTCTGAGGGTGACCCCGGCCTCAGTTAAGGCAATCAGAGTAGGAGTCAAGGCTGCCTCAGAAACGGAAGGATGATCTGCTGTAAACATCTCTAGTTCACTTAATGCTTGTCTTTTGAGGGCAAAATTACAGAATTAATCTCAATTTTTTATGCTTTTCCACATCTAATCACTGCCTGTTCTTCTGTCTGTAGTAGGAAAAACAAGACAACAAGAACTGTAGTAGAACTGGGTCCTGGAGGTGCCCTTGCTGGGTGGGGAGGACTTTCCCTGAGCCAGGGCTGCCAGGAGGTTTGCTTGGGAGTGGTGACCCAAGAAAGGCAGACAATTCCCAAAAGACAGGTAGTTGTTTTTTCCTTGAGAGACCCAATAAGCATTGGCCAATATTGCTTTTCTTTTCCTTTATTTTTTTAACAAACCCTGCTGATCTCCAACCTCCCAACTTCACTGGTATCAAGATTTCTGAATTTTCAGATGTCAAACCATTTGTGTGGATTTAACAAATACGTAACACTGACTTGAAGTCCAGTTGTGGTCAGCAGGTTGTCAGGTATCTGATAATTCATATAGAAAATACTTTGCTTTCAGCCATAGCACATGCAAATAAAGAATATACCTTATTTTCTCAGCACAATATTTTTCTTTTCAAGGTGTTTGGTTATGGGAGGTGCTTGTAGTCTAATGGATACGTGTTCCTTGTGCTCTGTGTTTTGATGTTGCCTCGTGACAGCACTGCCAGGCACTAAAAAAGTTGCTCTGTAAGCAAATAGGATGATGACTTGATGCTGTAAGCAAATACTGAGGTCACTGTAGTTCATTCTGAGCTTTTAAAAATTGTTTTTCATGTTGTTCCTGAGTAACTACAAGGTTTGTTGGTGACAAAGCCATGAATAATTAATTTTACTTAATTTTCACACACACAAAAAAAGAATTCATGCTATCTTCTATGTCTATTTAAAAAAAAATTCTACACATCTTACTGAAGGCTTTATTTAAGTACAAGGGAAAAAAGGTGCAGACACCTGTGCTCTGTGCCAAGTTATACAAAGTTCTTCACTTGGTGACCAAGGATAGAAGGAGATTTCTGGGGCTGGGAGACCTAGACTGGGAGCTCAGTCTCTTTAATGAGAGTTGAATCCTTTTCATCACATTGTAAGAGGTGCTGAGAAACCTGAAAAGTTACAAAAGAGGATGAAGTAAAAATGGGAGATGATTTTCTTTCTTTTGGACTCTGAATGGGAAATCTAAAGTGTAAGAATTGACTTTCCTCCAACTGGGAGCAGAGCAGCATCAGGTTCCTGATTCATGTCCACAAAAATCCTTCTGTCTCAACAACCCTGCAATGACTGGAAGTGCTCTTTGTAGGCAGAAGGAATGTGCTGAACTCCCAAAAGCTGTGAGACAGTGGCAGTAGGATAGGGGCACGTTCCTGGGAGCGTGTCGTGTCAGGGTGCGTTACCAGGGCCTTGGAGAGTGGAAATGCCACTTCTGGATTTTAGTGCAGTGTCTGTAATTGCTCGTTTCTCTGGTCTGCAGTCTTTTAACTGAATAGTTTGCTGCAAGACTGTGTGAAACTCATGCGTGCAAGGCACAGCTGGGCTTAACTGTGCCAACCTGGGTTATGTGACATTATTTCAGCCTGGGTGGGAGACTGCTGCAGTTTGAGTTCGGCATGGACGTGAGAGTCCAGTCTGTCATGTGTGCCATTAAAGTTCTTCAAATGTATCTGCATTCTCTCGTTTTTAATTGTTCTTCTTCAGGAGTGAGGGGAATGGGAGGGCTGTTACAGCTCTTGGGACCGGGGTGTTTCAGGAGGATGGACGCTCGGGAGCAGGAGGCAGAAAGGCAAGACGGTGCAGCACAGGGCACTCTTGTGTTTGGTCTCCTGCACGAGTCACTGTCTCATAATGGTGCCATCGACAATCTGTTGTGCTTTAGAGTGGGAAGGATATAAAGTGAAATAATGAATCAATCCCTGGTGCAGAAGGGTGCTGTTTGCTGCCTGCCGCCGTGATCCTTGGGGAAGTGGAAAGAAGGGCTTTTGGAACTGCTCCTGCTGCGTTCAGATCCTCTAAGTAAATGAAGAGCAATGAGATTGTAAAGGGAGGTTTGATGCTTTACAAAAGTGCAACACAGCATAACAAGTACTTATGTCGTTAAAGGTTGTTTATTTCAACGCAGATAAGCATCTTCTAAAGGCGTTGACTTTCCTTGTTTGTCAGGGTGTGTACCCACATCGCCTGGTGTGTTGCTATAACTGGAGTAATAAATACATCGAAAGATGCAGCTCTGCCCTCCTCAGCAGTCTCTGGCTTTTCTTTGTCCTGTCTAAAGGCAGCCTGTTGGTTGCCGGGTTTCACCCTCTGCCCCTGTGGTGTGTGTGCTGTGTGAGTGAAACTGGTGCTGAGATGTGAGTGTGGTTTGGTCTCTCCTGGGAGCACCAGGGCTGGGGCACCTGTGGGAAAACGGGTTCTCATGTCTGTTATTCCCTTATTCAGCATCAGCCTGTTACAGCAAAGTGTACTTGGAGAAATAAACTTTCAAGTTAATTGAGGTATTAATACATTTGTTAGCCAAGTAGTTTTGTAAATATGATATTTTACCCTTAATTTACTAAATCTTGATCTAGAACCTTTGGCACTTAAGTCAATATATGCACTGGAGGCAACAGAGTACCTTGAAATCAAAGGCTAAGTGTGGGTGTTCAAACTGGAACACAGGAGAGGGACCTTGCCCACTGATACCTACATTTTGGAAGTAAAGAAGTAAAAATAAAAATAAAAAACCTGCCAATTTTGTAAAAACTAAGCAAAGTACATGGTTTTGTATGTTTAATTATATTTTTGCAATGTTATATGGTGTTAACAGTGTAATTAGTAGAGACAGCCAAAGTACAAATTGGAGTGCTATAGTACTGTAAAGAATATATTCCTACTATTCAAAAATAGTTTCTTAAGTGATTTGTTTTTTTCTGCTTCCCTGTAGATTAAAGCAAAAAATTATGACAAAGTGGAAAAGGTGAGTCCTATTAATATGTGTAATATATCTCTATAGCAAGAAAAAGTACCTTGTAATTGGGCTAAACCAGATTAAAAAAAGCTATAGCAGCAGCCATTGAATGTGCTATTCAAAAACACAGATAAAAAGTATCATTCAAGTTGATTTGTTGTTGCTACCACGCTGTAATCAGTGAATTGTGCAGGGAGATTTCTCTGCTTAATTCTCTCCAGTTCCCTTGCATATCACAGAGATGCTTTAGTCAAAAGAATGACTGGTTTAACTTACTCTTTCTTCTAAATCTCAACTGTAATTACAAAAGTTATTTTAATTCATACTGTATAGTTTTAAAAGTAGAAATCTAATTTCTATATCTGGAATCCTGATCACGTCTTCTTGATGTATTAAACAGTTATTTCAGCGATGCCTTATGAAGGTTTTACACATTGATTTATGGAAATGTTACCTTTCCTATGTACGAGAAACCAAGGGGAAGCTACCTAGTTACAAGTAAGTTAACAGAGTTCCTCTGAATTATTCTGGGTTTATGGTGAATCTCCTTGATTTTTGTCGAGGGGCTGGGGAGGAACCTGTGTGACAAATCTGTCTGGGGATACTCTGGTAGAGACTGGGGGTTTAACACACAATCTGGATTTAAAAAAACATTTTCTTTAAAGTGTCTTTAATTGGGCTTGGTGGGCAAAGTTGCTGCCTTGATCTGGATTGATATAACAGGGTGGGACAGGAGCAGGGGAGTAGCTGGTGTATCCATGGCAGTTCCTGCAGATGGATTGGTGCCTCAGCCAACCTAAACGTGCCTTTTCCTCAGCCAGGACCTTTTGCTGGCCCTGCCCTCAGTGCCCTGTTCAGAATCTCCACAGAATTCAGCATTGGCTTCAGCTGAGGGACTGTATTGGAGCAGTAGCAGTAAACAGTTCAGGCATTAGAGAAAGTTCTGGAATGCAGAGAAAGGCGTGAAATTCAGGGTGTCAGAATTTTGGGGTATGTTGATCTTCATCCCTTTTCAGTTACTACATTTTGTTTGTTTATAATCCTACAGACTGAGTTTCAAAAAATACCAGTAATTTCCAGCATCTATAAACTCTCTTCCGCAGCCCCCCATAATTTCTTTGGGCTGTAACTGGCAAGATAAGTAAATCATGAGTAGAGGAAAAAAGTAGGATTTTCTGTTTTTCAAGACTGTTTTAAACAATTTTAAAAGTATCAGTGCCCCCTCCCCAGTCTTTTTATCCAGTTTAACTTTCCACTGTTTTTCCTGTTAATGTTGTCAAGGAGGTAATAAGGTTCTGAAGTGTGTCTGAGTAAAGGAAACTGGGAGAAAAGTGGGAGAGAGGAAAAACAGTTTTAATTGAAACTTAACCAAGGAAATTCTGTAAACATTTATAATTTGAAGGAAAATACTTTGAATTTGGGGGACTAAGAAGTCACGTGAAAGATTCTGGGCAGTTTCTACACAAGGGGAGCTACTCCTAGTTGCCCTAGAGTTTTGGTGTTTCTGGGGAATTACAAAAAGGTTTGGGGAGCTTTGAGGGGAAAAAAGAAAGAAGCCATGGGTGCATCTCTCAGCTAAGAAGATGTGGAGGGCAGTTGTTTTCTGTCTTCTCAACTTCACATAGTATACCTGGATTACCACTGACTTGGTGGGGTGGGCCAGGAACTGTTTATGCTGCATTGCCACCAATAATTTTAAATAATTTTCTTAAATAAATAAATAAACAAACCCCCAGCAGAACCTAAATACATTAATTTAAAGCTCTCTGAATGCCAGTTTTTGCTCTTAGCTGTTGAATGATATTTCTCATTCCTCAATGTTTGGTTAGAATTTGCTGCACAAGAAAGTGCTCTTTAAATAAAGAATTTTTAAAATACTAAACACTTGTTCTATGGTCTTTGTGGTTTGTTCTTTTCCTCAGAGAAAAAATGGCTCAGGCATATGATTTTGCTCTGGATAAGATTGGCATGGAAATCATGTCATACCAGGTATGTTTCTTTTTTTTAATCAAAACACATTTCTAACTTTATGACAAGTACAACTGAACATTGGTTTCATTATATGTAATATTTTTTCTCACATAGATCTGGGTGGATTACATCAATTTTTTGAAAGGCGTGTAAGTACCTTAAAAGAATCTTTTTAAGCTGATTGGTGCAGTGCTGATGTTGGTGGCAGTGGTGACCTGTAACAGCTGACCTTGCTCTCTCTCCCCACTCCAGAGAAGCAGTGGGATCTTACGCAGAGAACCAGAGGATCACAGCTGTCCGTAGGGTTTACCAGCGAGGCTGTGTGAATCCAATGATAAACATAGAGCAGCTCTGGAGAGATTATAACAAATACGAAGAGGTAATCAACGATGTGATTGTTTGTGACATTAAGAAAGAATAGGCATGTAGTCAAATATGGTGCCCAAACTATGTCCACTAAATAATCGTGTATAAAAGAGATGGCCAGCAGTATAAACACCTTCTGTCTGTGCAGTTTGTACCAAGACCTGTGACAAAACTCCACAGGTACCTGAGTGAATTTTAATATTTATTTCAAAGGTTCTCTATGGTACACTTGACTGTTCCATTTCCCAGTTGGCCCAGTGGAACTGCTAGTGAGTTAGAAATGACTGTCATCAGTGATGGAGAGTGTATCACAGGGAAGCTGGAGCAGCTCAGATGGCAGTGAGGGCTGCTGTCCCCCAGGAGGCACTCCCCTCCTGTCACTTGGAGCTGGACAGGGTGAAATGGCATTCAGCTGTGATGGTTTGGACTTCCTTCACAGCATTAAGTTAAATGGTCTTAAGTAGTTATAAAATGCTCCTCACCATCCTTCACCTGAAGCCATTGCAGCTTCAGTTCAGGTGAGTTTGCTGCCACCCTGTCTTCAGCAAGGGTAACCTCAGCCCACTGGCCTTGCAGGCTGATTTGTAGCTGCACCTCTAGAGTGTATGTGTAACACATTTGCTAACAGCTGGTTTACAGCCCCAGTCAGCAGCCCTGAGAATGCACACCTGAGTGTGGCTGCCCTCCTGCTTGGCACTGCCAGGCAGGGATGCTCACCCACCACTCTGCCTTGTCCTGCTGATGGTGCCCAGGCTGGCAGGTGCCAGTGTGCTGTGGGTCAGCTGTGCCCTGAGCAGGGAGCAGGGGCCAGTTTGTCTTTATTTCTTGCTAATTACCCAAGTTGTGATCTTGATGACCTCTCATGTTAATAAGGCCACTGTGCTTAAACCTCTGGGTGGGAGAACATCTGGGTGGGTGGGAGCACTTCTGAGCAGGAGAAATGTGGATGGGAGAGCTTCTGGGGGGGAGAGCTTCTGGGTGGGAGTGCCTCTGGGTGGGAGTGCCTCTGGATGGGAGAGCCGCTGGGTGGGAGAGCCGCTGGGTGGGAGAGCCGCTGGGTGGGAGAGCCACTGGGTGGGAGAGCCACTGGGTGGGAGAGCTTCTGGGTGGGAGACCTCTGGGTAGGAGAACTCCAGGCATCCAAAGCCATGAGTGTGTACCATAACAGCTCATTGTCCCATTGGTGTTCAGGGCACCAAGGACAGCCTGCTGACACCAGGGAAGTTACCCAGTCACGTGCCTTCTCCTGCTCAGGAAAACTTCCCTGTAAACCTCGTCTTCCCCTCCCACACAGCAAAGGGAGGCTGTCACTGTTAATTCCCACTGCTTTCATTAACATATAGGGAGACTGTCAAAACAATAGCTCAAACCTGTCCAGTTTCCCATTGAGGAGGCTTTGGCTGACACCTGTAACTCAGACCTGTACCCCAGGCAGCTCAGAGCTGCTGGAGGCTGAGGGCCAGAGCTGTGCTCAGACACAGGTTGCTGCATGTCCTGCTCTGGCTGGACTGGCCTCAATGGAAAGGGCTGTTGCTTACAGGGGCCCTGACACAGGGAAATGCTCCTCACCAGAAGAGCTCTCTGAGGGGGAGGAGATTCCCCACATCAATAGCTGAACAACACAGAGATCACATGCAGGTCTCTGTGTAAAAGATTGTTGCCTGTTCGCTGTAATTCAAGTATTCTCAAGCTTCCCTTCAGCTCAGCTGTAACCACCACCAAGTAGCAATGTCAAACTGTCCATCACCAGTATCTTTAGTTAATTAAGTAGTCAAAAGTGGCAACACCCCTAGTGAGCCCTCTGTCCAGTGTCAAAGGGCCAGTCTTTGGCTCACAAAGCCACACAGCTGAGCTGGGAGTGCATTCCCAGAGGATGCTCCTGCATCCTCAGCCTGGTTCTGGTGTGACTGAGGCGTGGCTGCTTCTCTGTGCTGTTCCTGACAGCACCCTGTGTGAGCCCAGACAGTGCCTTTGCTTCCATGCTGAGGCAGTGCCCAGCCTGGGTACCTGTTTGGAATAGGACTGAAAGCTGTGCCCACCTTCCTCAAATCTGAGCCTTGGCAAGCCACGCCAGCAAAACCCACCCAGAGACAGGCATCAGCCAAAGAATGGCTGCTTATCCTGCTGTGAGAGCAGTTCTTTGAGGTTTTGTTCCTGCCCAGGACCCTGTGCTCTTGCTCAGCAGCACAGCAGAGCCCTCTGCACGTCTGTGCAGCCCCGGAGGGGTGTCACTCTCTGTGGTGACACGTCTCGCGTCCCTCTCAGCTGGCAGAGGTGTGCAGGCAGCAGGGAGTGTGTTGAGTAGAACCTTTTGAAAACTGTCACTTACTTCAGGAACAGAGGAGAAGGCAGAGCTGTGAGCCTGGAGGTCAGTCTCTGTTCCAGCCTGTACAAGAAAACAGAGTTGTTCCTGTGCTGTCTCAGCCTTCACTGGGTGAGCAGCAAGGCTGGGAGCTGTGACTAACAATGTGCTGACCATCATTTAAAAGCAGAGTTGTAAATCACAGGTACATTCTTCCCACTTTTGCCCCCAGCAGCTTAAGTAAAGTTCATTTTATTTTTGAAAGTGATTAAAAATATGAAGAGGTGCTTCAGGTCAGTTGATTTTTAGTAGTGAGTTTATCCTCTGATGTAAGTTCTTGCTCACACATTTATTAGGAGAAATGCAGTACCTTTTGACATTGGTATTTTAAAATAACTTTGTCCTTGCTTACTTTTGCATCTGCTTTTGCAACCCTGTATGCAATAAGATTCAATATTTCCAAAGTGAAATAGCACATTCCCAATTCCTTTTTTCACCCTTCTGCAGGGCATCAACATTCACTTAGCTAAGAAGATGATCGAAGACAGGAGTAGAGATTATATGAACGCACGACGTGTAGCAAAGGTACAACCTTCTGTTGACTTAATTCTATTTAATTCTAAAAGCTAGCGTTACACTTTGTTATTATTTCAAATAAAGGTGTGTCAGACTAATAAGGTTGGTAGGATAAAATATTTGCATCTGTTTTAGAAAGCTTAAGATAAACAAAATAAGCATTTAATGTGTTCAAATCCACTCTTCAAAACATTGCTGTTTTAGGAATATGAGACAGTGATGAAAGGCCTGGACCGCAACGCTCCCTCCGTGCCCCCACAAAACACTCCCCAGGAGGCTCAGCAGGTGGACATGTGGAAGAAATACATCCAGTGGGAGAAGAGCAATCCTCTACGGACAGAAGATCAAACTCTCATAACAAAAAGAGGTAATTAGATATTGTGCTAGGACATGTGGAATTGTGGGTTTGGGCTCCGTTAATGACCTCCAGCACAAGTGATGCCGTGATTTGTCTCAGGGATTGTGCTGGAGTGGAAATGAATCAAGTTTCTTGAATTATGTGTGCTTTCTTGAAAAGAGAAACCAGATTTTGCTCCAGCCAAGCTGAAAGTAATACATGGATTTTGGGGGACAGTGCCACTGAACTTCCATTGAAGGTCAGGAAGCAGTGGATCACAGCCTGATTTTTATGACTGACACTGAATGACTTGTTGGTTATGATTAATAAAGTTTCTGGCAATATACAAGAACTGCAGTTGTGATTGCTGTAGCCCATTAGTGTTAACAGTGTCTGATTTATTTGATGATTTTTGTACTTTGTTGAGCACAATGGTACCGTTTCTGCGGTGACTTACAAGGAGTGTTTCCTGCATTTCTTGCCCACAGTGATGTTTGCCTATGAGCAGTGTCTTCTGGTGCTGGGACATCACCCAGACATCTGGTATGAAGCAGCACAGTACCTCGAGCAGTCCAGCAAGCTGCTGGCTGAGAAAGGGGTAAGCAGGTTGCCACTGGGTTTCTCTTATTTCATGGCTATGACATGTGGACTGTTATTTTTTTCATCAAACACTTAAGAACCAAAATGAGGGGTGTGGAAAGTATTTCATAGAATCATAGAATGGATTGGGTTGGAAAAGACCTCCGAGATCATCAAGTCCAACCCTTGGGCCAACTCCAG
>JAWWEV010000167.1:2636012-2650382 GCA_035583235.1 Hafferia zeledoni | reverse complement strand
ATCATGGCACTCAGTGCCATGGCCAAGCTCAGTTGAAAAACCTCCAGGGATGGGGAATCCACCCCCTCTCTGGGCAGGCCATTTAGCACCATAAGTTGTGTCACATTCAGAGCTTTAAAATCAGGACCATGTTAAGAAATTAAAATACCTTTATTTGAGGTAAGAATTATGAAAAACTATTGCAGTCTTGCAGAGGTAGGTTTGGGGGAGTTTTAGGTTTCAGTTTTAGGTTTGGGGGAGTTTTTTTGCCTGATTTTGTGATTCCTTAAGTACTGGGGAAATGATTATCTCTTTATTGGAGAACTGCATGGAAATTCACTGGGACTTGTCACACACAGAAGATATTCCCTAAATTGGCCTTTGTTGTTCCATATGCTGAGCAATTATATTATTATACTTATTTTATAACAGGACATGAACAATGCTAAACTTTTCAGCGATGAGGCTGCTAATATTTACGAAAGAGCAATCAGCACTTTATTGAAGAAGAATATGCTGCTTTATTTTGCATATGCAGATTATGAAGAGGTGAGCAAAAATACTGATGTACTGACATTAAAATCCCAAGACATCTCCCATCAGTAATGTCATTTATTTGAAACATAGTGAATACTGAGAGTTGTGTAGAATTAATTTACTGATTCTTCTAGCCTTCAGTGTTTCTGAGATGAAGCTGACAAAATGGAGAGGAAAATCCCATCATATGAGTGACAGAAGTTTTGAAAATCTACTGTCTTTCCACTTTAATATTGACTATAATTTTCAAATTATAAGGGTGAAATGCTTATAACTTTACATTTACTGGAGCATCAGCTCCTTCACTTTTAAAATGGGCATAAAGAGCACCTTTCCCATGTAAGCCTTGGGGAGTTAATGTTTGTGTTGGCATGGCTGTGATGGAAGGTGGGAGGCACCTGTGCTGCAGCTTTCTGGAGAAATCCCTCTAGCCAGGCCACCACCTCTGCAATGAGCAGTGCCCCAGCACGGGTGGGTTTGCACATGAACCACCAGCAGTAAAGGCTGTTTCCCACGGAGCAGATGAGGACTGTGGAGACCTCTGTGGGATGTAGTTTGCCACTTACTGTAACATGGAAGAGTCTTTGCTGAAGGATCATGAGGACAATAGGGGGGAAAAAGCTTTTACTGTTAAAAATAAACACCTTCCTTGGCTTTCAGGGCAGCCTCTTGTAAGCTGAATGTCTTGTTTCTTTAAGGCTGCACAATACAATTTGGAGGGCTGGAGCTGGCAGGGAACTGACTGGATTATTTGAAGTGTGTAGGTTGGAGAGTGAAGGTGGTTTTCCTACCCGTCTGCACATTACTGTTAGACGGACATAAAGGAAATAGTCTTATCCTGAACACCTACAATGACAGTTCTGCTGCAGCATTACTACATTAGAAAAAGACCCCAGAGAGTCTTGAAAAGCATGTACATAAGCACTACTGGGAAATTATTGTGGGAAGTAAAAAAATAATTGCACAGGACAGAAAACGTCTGTGAGTAAAGGGACTGACATACACAGTGTTCAGCTGGGGAGAAATGGAGACAGAAAAATTCTAGTTTTTTCTTCAGCTTGAGTGTTGCATTCTGAGAGGTGATGTGGAATGGTGTTACCAAGCAGTCTGTATTTCCTTTTACTTAGAGTCGAATGAAGTATGAGAAAGTGCACAGCATATATAACCGGCTCCTGGCTATCGAAGACATTGATCCCACTCTGGTAAGATGATGCCTGGTACTGGGGTTTCCCACATTTATATGGAGAGTCACTCCAACATATGCAAAGAGTGGGGAAGTGCTTACAGGAGTGCCTTGGGGCACAAGGATGATGGAGCAGGTGGAGTAATAAGAGGATGGAATTAGATTAAAATTTTGGGAAGATTGATAAGTATAGTCTTTAATCCACTTAAATACTCTTAAGTCATACGCACTCTCCTCCTCTGTCTCTTCTGGACAGTCTCTTAAAACAGATGATGAAGATATGAAAGATTCATAACACAGCTCTTAAGAATTGGTGTATGTTTTGTTGGCCTAACTAAAATTACCCTTTGCCTCCCTTTAACTGATTAGACCATGTTGCTTTTGTCCGTTGTTCTCCCTACACAGACAGACACCATCCTGTGTACTTGTATTTTGCATATAAATCTGTAATGCACTATACAGGTATCAAAGAGTATTGCTGTACATCTGCTGAATTATAAACATTGTCCCTAGTGCCAGCTGTGGCAGTGCTGAGCAAGTGGTGTGAGAAGTAACCTGCTCTCAAGAATCAGTTTAGTTTATAAATAGACACATCAAAACATGAGAAGGAAAAAGAAGGTGTGAGGTCTAAAATGAAACAACAGGTCAGTGTTGGAGGAAAGGTACCATTTACTGACACTGTCCATTCGTTAAAGACAGCTCATAATGCTTCCCAAATTCACGTTTTAGGAGAAACCATGTACCAGTTCCTCCTGCTTGAGGAATGCTGTTCTTTGTGACCTAATTCAGAGTGAAGGGAAGTTAAATCCCACAGAAATGCAAACCACAAATTAGCCACTGAATTAGGTTCATGAATTAGGTAGCACATTCATTATTTCCTTGATCAGGTATAAATATTTGCAGACAGGGTGATTTTTATCTTGGATTGTATAACATGCAGTAAAATGCTTCATCAGGTCTTTTGGCTGCTCTTTAGCCTTATGGATGTCTTGTCTTCATTGGAAAGTTACCATTTTTGCAATAAGCCTCGAGTTCTCTGAAGGCAACAGCTTATGTAAATTACATTCATTTCCTTACCTCCCCTTCCTTGAAAAGTCTGTATATTAACTATTGTCTTTTCAGGGGATCAGTCTTAGGTATATTCAATTTCTTTTTAAAAAAGGTTTGCCTCATTATTTATAGCAAAACAACACAGAGGCACAACACGCCTTGTTTCTATTATGACTTACTTGCTGCATTTTGTAAGTGAAGATATACATGGATTTTAATTTATTTCAGATACAGTAGAAAACCCTGATGATATCCCAGTACTTTTTGTTAGCACTGATGCTCTATCAACATTAATATGCCCCTTAGGTTTATATCCAATATATGAAATTTGCAAGGCGAGCAGAAGGCATAAAATCTGGACGAACGATATTTAAGAAGGCGAGAGAGGATGGCCGGACCCGCCACCATGTCTATGTTACTGCAGCTCTGATGGAGTATTATTGTAGTAAGGTAATCACAGGTGCTCAGTCTGACCTTACACAAGTGTCAGCAGGGTGAGGGGTAGCTCACTGAAGCTAATAACCTTTTGTTTTTTTTATTTTAATGTTTGCAGGATAAGTCTGTGGCCTTTAAGATTTTTGAGCTAGGGCTGAAAAAATATGGGGACATTCCAGAATACGTACTGGCTTATATCGACTACCTTTCTCACCTTAATGGTAAGCTTTAAGCTTTGAGAGGCCTAATGGAGCATTAATCTGCCTTCTGTGCGACTTCAGAACAAGTTCTTTGTGTTTAAATTCTTCTTGAAGAGCAGTGAAACCTTTTCATGAAACTTGGCAGTTAATTTGAAAACAAAACTCGGTCTTTTGTCCTTAGTGGACTTCCAGAAATACAGTGACATTAGATCTTGATTCTACTGAAGGGAGGAGAGTGAGATTTCCAAGGTGAAACTCACTGGCATTGCAGGAGTTTTGCAGCATCTGTTACGAACAGTGGGAAGTACACTGAGAAATCTAAATCCTGAGGAAAAAGATCTATAGGAGTTTAAAACCAGCATGAGAGGAGTGAGGGATTAGCTGGTCCTGACTAGAATTCATTTAAACTTGTTCTCCCCAGCTGCATGAGATGAGCAAGATACAAAACCAATCCTGTGCGTGTCAGTCCTTCTTGGAAGTTTCCAGGGAAAGAGCAGGGCATGGGCAAGGCAGTGGGGCACAGCAGGCTGGGAGCTGCAGGCAGGAGGTGGTGGTGGAGGGTCTCTGGGTGGGATTTCCTGAGGCAGGAGTGAATATCCCTCTTAGAAGAAACCCAGACTGCTGTGGGGAGCAGTGGCTGACAGAGACCTTTGTGGGGAACTGTCCTGGTCCATGTTTCATGGGCAATTAAAGAAGAGGGAGAAGAGCAGTTCATCCCGGGCTCTTCCTCTGCCCAGTCCTGTCTGGTAACCATCAGATTTTCAGATCCTTTTCAGGTATTTCTTGAAGTAGTCCATGCTCTGGTTCAGTATTTGTAGCATAACAGCCCAGAGGTGTAACACAGGGCGGGTGTAAGGCAGTTCTGTGAGC
The DNA here is from genome assembly GCA_035583235.1 of Hafferia zeledoni. Lineage (NCBI taxonomy): Eukaryota > Metazoa > Chordata > Aves > Passeriformes > Thamnophilidae > Hafferia > Hafferia zeledoni. The sequence continues at coordinate 2,646,128 of JAWWEV010000167.1, read as the reverse complement.
ACACCAGTCTCCTGTCAGACCACAGCACCTTGGTTTGTCAGGCTCTGAAAGTTTGAACAGATTTGGAGAGGTTTTTCTCCAAACAGAGATTTTTTTTTTCCAAGTTAAAGTACATTTAATTTTGTGGTAAATTATTGTGGGTCTACATAAATATTTGCAATGCCTTTCTATAGGTTGCCATCAGAAAAAACTTCCTTAAAACTGGCAGTTTAGAGAACAAAAGCACCAACCACTCCATTCCCCCAGCTGAAAATGTACAGTGACTGCTTGTTGGGAGCCAGGTCTGATAGTTCTGGGAGGACTTCTGAGGAATATAGAAGTATATTAATATTGCCCTAATTTAAAAGGGAAGCAGTGAATTGAAAGGTCAAATTTAAATTTACCAAGATATGCTATTCTGGTAATTAAAGAAAATTGAAAAAAACCCCAACCCAGAACTCCTGAAGAGATGCCAAGCAAGAGCTGTGCTGTTATAGAAGAACCTGCACTAGGATCAGTTTGTTGCTATCAACAAAAATAAACTTCAAAAAATCAATTTCCCCGTGGAATTTAACACTAGTAAAGTGTTATGTGGGCACTCAGATCTCTTTTTATACTTTCTGAAATCCAGGTATCAGAATGTCAGCCTTGTATTTAATTCAACATACACATTTCTTTGAATGGCCAGGATTTTTAATTGTCTTTAATGTGTTTTACTAAGCGTCATTTTTCTTTTTTCCTTCTATTTCTAAAGAGGACAACAATACAAGAGTTTTGTTTGAACGTGTTTTAACTTCAGGGAGCCTTCCACCTGAGAAATCTGGGTATGTCTGCACAACAGTTTCACTACACTGAGCAACATACATAACCCCTTTCAACCACAGATATCCCCCAAAAATTAGAAACAGAAACAGCAGGACAAAATTAGGTACAGATGTTCCCTCCCCTCTTCATGCTGCCTAAAATAGCAACGACTGTGAGAGGTCTGTGAAAGCCCCTATCCCACTTGCAGTGAAATTCATTTATTTATTGACTTTAAAACCTCCCTGATGCAGGATTGTTGAGGATAAAGTGCAAAATCCTCCTGGGCAGTAAAGGTTCAGTTGTTTGAGCAGGTGGATTCAATGAGCAGTAAGAATTGAATAGTTTGAGCAGAGGAGGTGAGTCAGGAATTTATTGAGGGTACTGAACACCTCCCAGCCAACTGAAAATAAAATAGGGAAAGAACCAGAAAAGACTTGGATTAACCACTCACTGACACATTTTCATTGCTACTTTTTAAGTTCTTTTCTCAAAAAAAAAATGCTTACCAAGTCCTTGCAGTCTGAGTGTTCACCATTATTATTCTGGTAGACATAACATCAAAACTAAGGAATCAAACATGGCACTGCTGTGCACATTCGTCCTGCACTTTAATTCTGATCTTTTTGTGACAAATGCTTTTATGTCCATTTTAAAAGTGAGAAAACACAAGAATTTAAAAATGGAATCTTTTCCAAAGTTGAATTCCAAAGCTAAAATGAAAGTTGAATCAAGTCCAGAAATCTGGTCGGATGTTGCTTAAGTTATCTATGAGATTTTCCACAGAGAGATCTGCAGTAATTTTATATATTTCGAGCTTTGTAAGTACTGCCTGTTGTGTCATAGGGCACTGCTCTTGTCAGCTAGAATGTGTTAGTCTGTGCAGATGAACTAGATCATAATGTATGTTGAAAGGTCCTTGACATATCTTTGTCTGTCTTACACTGAGAAAAGCTTATGTCAAATGCCAAGTTCTTGACACCAGTAATCCTTTCCTTCCCATAACAAAGTCCTTTGCAGTCCACTGGGGTGAAAGCTTTTACAGGGATGTATAAAGGCACTGGGAAGGCAATACACGAGTTAGATGCATCTAAAGTAAATAGCAGAAATGGCTGTGTGCTCCCAGGTTGCCTCCTTTGAGTCTTTCCTTTGTGATTTTAGTTGGGTTGTGATCAGTCATTCTTTCTCCTTCAGTAACTGTCACTGTATCTGTTCTCTCACAGGGAAATCTGGGCTCGGTTTTTAGCTTTTGAAAGTAACATTGGTGATTTAGCCAGTATACTGAAAGTTGAGAAACGGAGGTTTACAGCCTTCAAGGAGGAGTATGAGGGCAAGGAAACAGCTCTGCTGGTGGACAGGTACAAGTTCATGGATTTGTACCCTTGCTCTGCCAGTGAACTGAAGGCCCTTGGTTATAAGGTGAGTGGGTAAGAACCCTTCAATGACCATTGTTCTTTTCAGTCCTAGTAAACATGAGCAAGTCCTTCTTTAGGACTTCCACAGCAGGTAAAACAGGCCTCCTCCTCCTCCTCTTTGTCTCATTGGGCAGCAAAGTGCCAGGCTTTGCTCTGTGGGCCAAGGGCAGAAAGGAGCAAGGCACATGACTGACAGCTGCAGTCTCATGTATTGGTGTTTACCTTTAACCTTCCTATGGAGAGGTCAGGGTGTTAATGCCATCACCACTCACCTACAGGCTTAAGCCTGAGATCCTTCAAAACCAAAACTCTTCTCATGTTTGTTGAATTGGGTCATCTGTATGAAACATCATCCCTGGCTGTCCTTCCACTCCAGGGTGTAAACACTGCACCCACATCACTGAGAACTGCATCAAACCAAACATGCTGCAGTCCCAGCGTTTGGTGCCAGTGCCTGAGGAAAACTGTCCATCGGGATCAGGCGTTTCTTATGGCTCAAGTGCTTTGGTGCTGCCATTTGGAATTTCAGGTCTAGGCCAGACACCTCTATCTGGTGGTTTCCAGTTGTGTTTCCAACCACATGTATTTTAACTGCTATTTCAGGCCACACCACTTTGGAAAACCATGAGAACAGAACAAAATGTTGGTTTATATTTTTTTAAGCATGAAGTAAATAGGCTGCCAGAGAAACAGAAACAGCTGATTGCCATTTGCATGGACAGGAAAAGGGCCTTCAGTTAATGTCTCTAAAACAGGGCCTGAGCTTCCAGTTATTTCCTACACAAAAGAGTAATTTATGAAAAATACAGATGACATCAAAGTTAGCAAAGCAGCTGAATTGTTGGTCACCACAGAGCTGTAAAATAATGTGATGGGTGGAAATGAGAGTCACACTGAGCCACTGAACACTTTTCTTTGAATGCAGTGGGGACAAAGTTATTCTGAAGTTAAAGGTGTGGGTACAACAGAGTAGCTCTTGCTAAGTGCAGGGTGGTGTGTACCTAAGATGGTTCAGCCCTTGGGCTGATTCCTGTTTTTAACATGCCAAAACATAATCCTGTTTGAAGTGATGCTTTGCATGCCTGCTGACTGCCTTATGTGTTCTTTCTTTTCCAAGGAAAGCAATCTGGGGAATGAAATGAGGGAGAAATTAGAGTTGTGAAGGCCTAATGGTCTGCACCTGTTCACCTAAATCTTTTTAACCTAAAAATGGAGCCACTCAAAAATTACAAACGTGGTTCCCCATTCAGTAACAGAAACCAGTGTTTCCACTCCCAGCTGGGACACACTAGGACTAAAATATTCGATGAAAACACGCAAGTTTTGCCCAGATGGTGTTGTAAGAGGACATCTGAAATTATAATGATGACAAAGTGAGAATAAGCGCTTGGTCTCCAGTGGTGTTTTGTTCTGTAATTTAAACAAGCCCTGTGGGCCTGCCAACTTCAGTGCTCTCTGCTTGTCTTTTGCAGGATGTGTCCCGTGCCAAGCTAGCAGCAATAATTCCAGACCCTGTGGTTGCACCTTCCATCGTGCCTGTTCTCAAAGATGAAGTAGACAGAAAACCCGAATATCCAAAACCAGACACTCAACAAATGATTCCATTTCAGCCAAGACACTTGGCACGTAAGTCAGACCTGGTCAGAGGGGTTGTGTTTCACCTGGCGGCGAGTTGGGAACCTGTGTGTTGAGTCAGCCTAATCACAGACTTTCCTACTCTTCACTCAGCCAAATGTGTACTTACGTTTTAGGCTGTCATTTCATCGGGTTGCTGAGGTGTAGATCCTTTACTTGGTATTAAGGTCACATGGAAATAACTACAAGTAGTTTGGGTTAGCTAGTAATAAGCTGTTACACACACTGGTCATAGACTAGATCATCTACTAAACAATATGTAATTAGTAGAGGCAAAAGTGACAGGGTAGTAATTACTGGCATCAAATAATAATGCTGCAAAACCAATTCTGGTCCAGCTGACTTGCACTGGCTTCATGCAGTTTTTCTTCCCACAGCTCCAGGTTTACATCCCGTCCCGGGTGGTGTATTTCCAGTTCCACCAGCAGCTGTCGTTCTCATGAAGCTCCTGCCACCTCCTATTTGTTTTCAGGTTTGTTTTAATGCATTCTGAAAATCTCAGAAAGCTGTGGAAGAGATTCTGTTGTGACAGAGCCATAGTGTGTATCACTCTACTCAAAATAACCTTCTGAACTTTTTTTTTATAACAAATCAGGGTCCTTTTGTTCAAGTGGATGAGCTCATGGAGATATTTAGAAGATGCAAACTGCCAGACAGTAAGTTACTTGTCTTCTCTAGAGGCTGTGACAGTGCATAAGACTTGGTTTCACATGTGGATGTTGCTGTCTAAAATGCAGACCTCATTTACAGACTTGCAGTTTGTGTTTACGAGCAAAAGGGATTGGCTGCGTTTGTAGGCCGGAATCTACACAGAGATGTTGGTACATTTACCTGGGGGGAGATAACAAAAAGTCAAAAAGCTGAAAATCACCAGCTGCTCCTTTAATAAGATGTTAGTGGTAACCACTGAAGGAAAGAAATGGTTTTCAGAGCATCCTGTAAAAGCAGCAAGGCATTGTTTCCAGCAGCATCACAGCTGGAACATGGAATTACAGATTGGCAGCAGTTCATTGGTGGCCGTAACTCTGCACGTTCTTGCAGTGCTTGAGGATGAGCTAAAGGCAATCACAGAGAAAGCAAGCTAGGATTGAATTTCTTTGAGAGAAAATAAAATATTTAAATCACACACAGTATTTTTGAGGCTTCCTCTGTTGATAAGCAGCAACGGACTTGCTCTGCCTCCTTTCTGGTGAATCATGAACTAGTTATACTGATTGCCCAGTAGGCCTTGATGGTTTATTTGAGCTCCCAAATGACCTCACTCCGTGCCTGTGTAAAGGGAGGGCTCAAGCTGAAGGAGCAGCATTTACTTTATAATTAGTTTTCACCACAGCTCAGTTTTGACTTAGTATTTGTAGAACAGAGTAGAAAAAATGTCTGAAGTCCCAGCAATCTCCAGAATGTATCTCCCTTGGTGTCCCTGCTGATTTGCAGTCAGGGGGTTCAGTGTCACAAACCCACCCCCTCTGTGTCTCTGTCCAGCTGTCGACGAGGCTGTGCGGATAATCACTGGCGGCCTGCCCGAAATAGCCGTGGAGGGCAACGGACCTGTGGAGAACAACACCATCCTCAACAAGGCTGTGAAGAGGTCACACGAGGATTCTGATGACGATGAGGAGAAAGGATCCGTAGTTCCCCCTGTACATGACATTTACAGAGCACGACAGCAAAAGAGAATCCGGTGAAACAAGTCTGGAGTTCTACTGTGACAGACAAAGACTTGCATTGAATCAGTCTCTTAAAAGTCAAGCATCTAAAAGGGACAGCTGCAAACAAAAAAATCCTTGAAAATGGTTTTGTTACTGTGGTGCCTCTTCTCCCATATGGTTCTTGATCTGAAAACAGCCTGAACAACCTTAGAATGTGCTCTGAACAAAACTGGGTTTTCAAAACCAAAAGTGCAAAATGTCAAAACTGTATTTTGTTCTTTGAGGGTGTTCACATCTACCACTTGAAATCTTGTGGGTTTTCAACAGTTTTATTTTAAAAACTGGATGGCTTATACTTGTGAAGCATTTTTAATTCACATTTTCTGGAAAACAGTTGTTCTCAGTTTGTTCATGTAGTGTCCTGCCTTATTGTCTGTTTTTATTTATGGCAGAATGTAAGAAATCTGTTTTGTAGTTGAAAATTAAAAACAAAAACCATTCCTTTAAAATAAAAGGATATCCATAACATCATGCCTCATTCTGGTTTTATTCAAACACAACAAGGTACTTCTTAAATATTACTCAGCCACTTCAAAAGCAATGCTAATAAGACCGTCACAGGAAATTCATCAGAGCATACATATTAGAATTAACTTGTTTTCCATTTTTCTAGAGGATACAGTACACTTTTGCTTGTAGTTCCATGACTTTGACAGCATCGTAAGACTAACTGGGTGTATGTTTCAAAGGTGGGTTGTCCAGGACCACTGGCTAAAACAGAGTCTGGTCCTGGATACCTGCATTGGTTTTCCATGTAAGGTGCAAAGCTAAATGTTAATAATCAGCTACATCTTTTCATTTGTTATCTTCAAACAAGCTGAAAAAAACACTATATGAGATTTCAAAGCAGTTTCTATGCCTACTTTAGCTTTTAACTTGTAATTGGCTAATCAGATTGCACTCTGGTAACAACTTAAGGAGCCCCTTGGACTACAGGTCATTCAGACACTCGGGACAGCTGAAGCCATTCTGCCCTCCAGGAGCACAGCTCTCTGTGTGGGTCAGTGCTCCTCTGCCAGGGTGAGAGGAGAACCCCAAAAACGTTCACAGGGAGGGAGGGGCTGCCCTTGGCAATGCTGGATTTGCTTTGCCACTCAATTGTATCTCCCTATTTCTTTTAGCAAGGATGTAGAGAAACTGTTTGTCAAATGCTAAGAAAACAACGTGGGAAAATCATTAACACGACCCACCCTTGTGGGCATTCATTACTGTGCTGCTGCAGCACCCACCCCAGAGGGATTGGTTCCTGCTGTGTGCCCCCGGAGTGAGACTGGAGCCACAGGTGAGGACCACACCCTTTTCTATGATTGATTTTCTTCTGCAGGAAGCGTTAGGATCAAACCCCTCCTGGGAGGAGAGATGGGATTCCCTGTATCAACCCTGCCAGCATTACACAGGCTCTACCGCCAACACAGTCCCAGCTGCAATGCCAGGAGCTGGCAACCATTGACACCTGGACCCTGAATCCCAGACCTGGGAGCAGCCACCTTCTCAGCTGCAGTTCATCTATTCATGATTCAGCCCCCTTCCCTCTGCCATCAGTCACGGTCCTTTCAAGGGCTTTTCTAAGTATGTGTCTTACTGTGATGTTGTTCCTCCCCACACCCTTGAGATCGTCCCCTGTGGAATTCCCAGGGGCCTTTAAAGGCAGTTCCCAGGCAAGGCTAAAATATAAAATACCATCAGCAATTCATAACTTGTGCAACTTTCATTTAACAAAACTGAAAGCAGCTTTCTCTGAGTTGTTTTCCTTGCATCTCCAGCAGTAATGGCTCTGGCAGCTCGTTGTTAAATTAATTTCTGGAGCTGCAGAGCTTTAGGCTGTGCTGTGAGGAGGATCCTGCACTAACAAAGCCCAGTAAGCAGACACAGCAACCTTGGAGACCTCCAGAGTATCCTTTGCCAATCCAAACGAAGACAAAGACCACACCAAAAACCTACTCAGAGCCTTTTTTTTCTGGCTAACCAAACTACTCATTTTTGAATTGGCAATGAAAAAGACAGACATTCATTTCACTATCTGAGTACATGTAGCCAAGAGAGAAATCACTTGTCTGAGCTGGTAAACTCTTACAGGGTTTTGGCGGGGGGGGGTGTTTAATCCTTGGGGAAGGGGGTTTGTAATCAATGAGAAAAGATTTGTTGTAGAGTTGCATAGGCTAATATAGACAGGAGGTTTTCTTTGTCCCATCTTCCTCCAAATGCTAAGTTAGTGCAGCTCTATCCCCACTGACATTTAAAGGAAAACTGGAAAGGGAAGCATCAACACTGATTCATAATCAAGTGCTTCTAGAAGTTCTATCACTTTGGTTGACTAGTTGATACATAAATTACCCTGATTGCTGGCAATAAAAGGGCCCTTTTATTTATTTATTTTACATACCTTGCTGGTTGTATTTTTAAAGACAAGACAGTCTGGTTTGGATACCTTAGTACCTGGACCACTTACTGTTTATAACTATGAACTTTGCTTTCATAAAACCATCAAATATTGATTACTGTAATACACTGTTGTGCTCAACCAGAGGAAAATTGCAGATGCACTTACCTCCCAGCTGAGTCTGAAATTGCAAAGAGGCTGCAAGACCAGTGAGCTCTTCCGAGAACACTCATCTCTGTAACACACAGCTAATAAATTCAAGGCCTATAAATATTCTAAGTTTCAAGAACACCTCTACAAAGTGAAAAAATCTACTGAAAATATTCCCTGTCTATTAAAACTAACATTAAGTCATTTACCTCTCACACTACCTTAAAAATCACTTACACTGCCCACAGTGCTCTGCACTCCTGGGTATTTTTGAAGACATGATTGAATATGCAACCATCTCCTGCTGTAGTTTAAAAAAAAAAAAAAAAAGTAAAATTTTCACCCTTATGTTTCACACACTTTAAATCCACCTTGTCAAAGTGACACAGATTTACTTTAAAATTAGTATTTCACATAAAAAGGAATAAACTACTAGGAAAAAAAAGGTAAGAAATACCACTTCTATCAAAACATTTTAGCTCTGCCCTTCTTAAGTCTTTACAAGAGATAAATACAGCTGCAATCTATAAGATTGCCACCTTTGTAAGTACTGTACATAGCAGAGGACAGTTACCCAATAACCAGAAAATTCACTACAAAAATATATATTGTTTTGTAACATCTGCAGGTAAACAGCAAAAAAATGCTATTAAAAATGCAGTAAAATGCAGAAAAAACTAGAAGTCTACCATACTGACCATAATGTTACAATAAAGTGCTGTTTGGGTTGGGGTTTTTGTCTGTTAAAGTTTCTCTTATCTAGAATTTTAGCTTTCTTAATTCTTTAAAGATGTTTTGAAAACCTTCTGAGAAGAACCATTGCTAACCTGCTCTGGATTAATTAAACTAAATTAACTGTAAATTAAGAGTTAAACGCCCTAAAATGAGCCACTTAAATACAATGTTTTGTTGTTAAACTTGCCCTATCTAGAATCAGCTCAAAAATGCAAAAATTGCAGCCAGAAAACTACCATGATATTCCCCCCAGGTTGCATAATTAGATTAAAAATGCATCTCATTTACTTCAGAACCCCTTTTGCACCTCTGCATTTCCCTCAGCAACCAGCACTCATGACTCAGAAGGAACCAGTATTTACACGGAAAGCTGTTTTCCTAGACAAATATTGGTACAACTTTTATTTAATAGCTGACAATACCATACTGGTAGCACACAAACTGGGTTTATGACTCCTCTGATTTCCCTACAGGTTGGCATTCCTCCTTAGTCAGTATTTTGCCAAGGACTGCATCATAGTAAGGGCTGAAGACCATTTTGTTGTAGTTGACAAGACGAACATACTTGGCAGCAACCTCTTCCAGCTCTCTCTGAATAGGGCCTAATCCTCCAGGAACAGCAGGTAATGTTTTCTGGTGACTGGAAGCAAGATAATTCTCCAGAAACTTCTGAATTCGGGTATCTGGAAAAAATGGGTTTGGTTTGGTTTCAGAAGAGAGACAGTCAACTAGAAATAGTGTAATCTTGTGTAAAATGCAACAAGCCTGAACACAGTCAAGTGTTTGAGACATGAAATGAAAGCCCAGCAGGACACACCCCACCAGTCACACAGAGAATGGTCCCTGGGCAGCAGAGCAGTTCTGTCAGACCCACCTATGAGCCTGCAGATGGGGTTATCCAGACTGGCCACTGCCTGGATCTGTCCTTTGAGCACAGCCTCCCTCTCAGCTGAGAATGGTGTGAAGCCATGCTGGGAGAGGCAGCTGTTGACTTCAGCACACACCTTTTCGCCGATGGTGGCCAGAGATTCCTTCAGGTTAAAGGAGCTGGAGAATGTGGAGTAAAGCATTACTGAACTACATTAGTTATTTACTTTTCCCCTCACCTTTTAAAAATAAACCATTCAATTAGAGCTGCCTTACTTATCAAATGTAATGGAAGAAGCATAATGCAGATAAAACCAGAATTATAAACAATAATACATTTTTAGATATTTATGAACAATAAAGCTGAGGTCAGCAATAGGACAAGGGGGCACGATGGGCTCAAGCTCTGCCAGGGGAAATTGAAGTTGGAGAGCAGAAAAAAATT
>JAWWEV010000167.1:2624768-2635912 GCA_035583235.1 Hafferia zeledoni | reverse complement strand
TCTGGTAAAGGGACTGGAGTTGGCCCAAGGGTTGGACTTGATGATCTTGGAGGTCTTTTCCAACCCAATCGATTCTACGATTCTATGATTACACCAAGGAAGTAGAAGAGCATTAAAGACTTCCAGCCTGAACAATCCACACATGAGAGCTGACTTTCTGCCTACAGACAGCTCTGACTACTACAAAACCAGTTACCAACCCGTATGTGTACAGCAATCCCTCTCAATCTGCAAGCAGCTTACTGTGCCACACTCAGGTTCCCAGGGGAGCCTGGCCCCAGCCATGAGCAGGGTTAGCTCCTGGAACCCTCATGTGCCAGCCTGGCATCGTAAAAACACATTAAAAAAAAGCAGTGTGTACATTGCATAAAAGAAAAGACAGCTCTGAGTGAGCTGAAATAAAACTGTCAGCCTGGGTTCTTAGAAAGCCCTAACACCTTCTCTGCTTATCCTGCAGTCCACAGCCAGGGAGAGGCTTACAGTGGTTATTCACCAGGGTGAAAACAGAGCTACACCTGCCCCTGCAGGACCAGGACTATTCCATACTCACGGAAGATGCATTCCCGTCAGCAGCACCTTGACAATGGTTTTGATTTTCTCAGCAAATCCAGGCACATCAACGAGTGCTGGGCCTGCTGCACTGAAGGTGACCAGGAGGACTGTCCCAACCAGGAGCAGCTGCTCCAGCTCCAGCTGTATTTCCAGGAAGCGGGTCTGGTCCATGAGCACTGTCTGCAAGGAGTAAGGAAGCCAGCACAGGATGGAGTCAGCCTGCTGGGCTGGCCAGGGACATCGTGGTGCCGCAGCAAGGGTAAGACAAAGACACAGGGAATGGCAACTCATGAAATGAAAAGCTTTAACTCCCCTTTTCCAACTAAGTAGGTTTCAGAAGTGAAAAAGAAGTACCACAAGAGCTCCCAATCAAGAGATAAATGTTTGAGTATTGCACTTGTCTCAAGGCTACAAATCCAAACATCTTCTGTTCTATCCTGGAAATAGAGGAGTGGAAAAAGCACAGCACCATTTTTTTTTTGTTAAATACCTACTTCTGGAAAAGGCCTGTTCACATGATCCCACTTCAGGAGCTTCAGATAGGCCTGATTTTGTACAGCAGTGAAGCACAAAGTGGAAGCTCCACCAGTAGCACCATCAGCAGAGGGGGGAGGCAACATTTCATGTCTCAGCTTTGCAAGATCATCGGCTGCTTCTTGCAACCACTTTGTGACAAGGTCTAAAGAATCTGAAAGAGCAACGGAAAAAAATCTTGTTAGGAAAATTCCTTTTCAAAATTAGGTTTTTCCACTAATAATTTCCAAACAATCCCATTTGTTACTATGGCTAATACCCATTATATCAGTTAATGACATGCATTTCATTTATGGCATCAAGCAGAACATCTAAAACAAAACCACACAGCTACAGGAAATCAGAGGTGAGATGATGCTGGGTAATCATGCCCTACACTGTATTGAAATTAAACTCAACTCCAGTGTACTAAGTGCAGAACTGTTGTTCTGGCAGACTTTTTCTAACCACAGTTTTGGGGCACAAGCTGTCATTTACCATATGAATTCTAGAACTTATAAAAATATCTGGTTTTTTCTCATGATCTACAAGCAAAGACACGCAGTTTACTAGGAGGTCAGAGGGGAAGAAAGAAAGGAACAAAGTCATACTTGGCTGTTTCTCAAGAAACTCCTGAAACTTCTTTCTTTCATATTCAGCAGACTGCTGCATTAATTTTGGCCTAATACTACTGACAGCGAAGTTTGCCATATCCATTTTCATTAGGTCTAACACAGAGAAAATTGCTCTAAACAAACAAACAGAAAAAGTTATTCAAGGCTGCAGATGTTTCAGAGATGCTATTTACAAGATTTATTACAGACTGTCTAAGGAAAGAGCAAAAACATGCGTGAGAAACAGTAACAGGGTGCTTAACCATTTAAAAGCATGAGACAGAGAGAAAGCTGGAGCAAGCACGTACATGCATGAATGTGCCTCTTCCAAGTAGGAAAATAAATCTTGCCCTCCTGTAAAAAAGCCTCCATGGAATTAACTTCACTAGTTCCACAGATTACATCTCCCAGGATGTGCAATACTGTATCTTGAATATATAAAAAGCCATCTGGGTTTCCAAGCTCTCTCTGCTGGCAGCCTAGAAAGCCAACCTCAGTGGGAAGGGAATAATAAGACCAAGGGGAAAAAAAAAGAAAAACAAACACAAAAAACCCCACCAAAGAACAACACCTTAATTTCAAAGCAACCTAATTCCTGCTGGCCATAATTCTGCCAAGTGAATCCTGAACTCCTGGAAGCTTTTCAAATTAGAAAACAGCACGGTTAGTGAAACTTCTAACTCTTGAGCCCCTGAGCTGTTCAGCTGAGAACACGGAGCCAGAGCAGAATCTCTGATGCTCCCAGATGTGGCACAGCACACTCCCTTTGGAACTGACAGGGCTTTATACCAGGACTGGGGTAAAGACAGTTCAAACTGGGAGGGAAAGGACAAACTGGTTGGAAACCAGTAATCCTTTTTTCCTCCTTTTATTGTAGATTCTAAATTTTGATACAAACTGACTATTGACCTGCTGCCTTAGGGCTTACATGCATTTGGCATTTAAGAAAATGTCCCTCAGTGACATGCAGGACCCAGACAAATACTCCAACTCACCCGAACAGAGATGGTCCTTGTTAATGACTCCCACAGCTGTGTCCCTTTCCTTATCCCTCCTTTTTTTCTAGGAGCTCCAGGTTGCACTGCTGGAACCCCACCCCCCGCCCCATCCAAAATTATTTAAGGGACTCTGAACATGACTAAAAAACACCATTTCAGTACCTGAACAGAGGAACTATTTCATGAATATCTTTCAGTTTCTTAATTTCTTCATCTCGAGCTGGAGCACAGAGAGTCCCCATCATCCCAATAACAAATTTCACCAACTTGGAAATGTCAAGGGCCCCATTCTCTGCCTCCTGTTTTATCAAATCCAGATCAAGAACTTCTGTAATCTGGTTTCTCAATCTAGTATGACCAGGCAACAAGAATGACAGGAGATTCTGAAACAGAAGGTTTTTAACAGTGCATTAGTTCTACATACAAAAGAGTACAAGGATTGAAACAGTTACTGAAACACTTCTTAGAGAATCAGAGAATCACAGAATAGTTGGGGTTGAAGGGGCCTTAAAGATCATCCAGTTCCAACCCCTCTGCCATGGACAGGGACACCTCCCACTGACCAGGTGGCTTAATGCCCCATCCAACTGGCCTTGAACACTTCCAGGGATGAGGCTGATTCTTGTTTAAACTAATTGGCCTTTGCTAGTGGCATCTCTCTTTCACCAACTACAAACGTTTCCCCTCATTCTCTACGATACAGAAGTTACTAAGTGGTAAATACGCTCTGGCACAGATCATACTTCAGCCTATTGTGCTTCATTTTATCAGCCCAGTGTTGGGGCATCTTACTGATTCCTTAACTAATATCAGTGCCATAACATGAAGGAGGTTTGGGATTATGAAACTAGTATTACCCACTACCTTTTAATCATCTTACATCGTTTTGCATTTGGCTTTAAATTCAAATTTCTCCTCTGGGCTTATGCAGTTTATACACATTCACAGTAATGAAAAGGAACAGGAGAGTCTTCTATGAAAAGCCAAGCTTTAACCACTTTTGCTCATTCATATCAATGTAGCTATTCAAATTCAATAATTTACCTTGATAACACATCATCTTACCTCTTTAATTTCTCCCAATAGTTTAATTGCATGATCATATGTTGGTGGATCTTCCTTTAGCTGGGCTTCCAGACAATCCCAGAAAGCTTTATGCACAATATCTCTTACTTTCTTTTCTAAGCTGTGGGTAAACACAACCAGTTAAAAAGAATGATACTTGTCTCTGCACCACCTTACAAAGATGCCCTGCAGCTCCTGAAGAACAGCACATAATAACATGAACATAATGTAATAATGAATATATGATGATTAACAGAGAAGAGATTTGTCATTTTAAGTTACTTGGAAGAGCAAGAAAAACTGGACACAGGATTTGGAATGGCTTATGTCCTAATAAAGGGTTACACACAAGCAAAGGTAGCTACAAATTAAAATACTTGAAAAGTATTTACCATATGCTACATCTAAACTAGACCACTGGAAGAAAAGAAATAAATCACAAAAATTACAGTTTGTCTGCACAAGACCAGTATTCAAGTTCCTTTTAAAGGCCTTGCTAAGTAAAGGCAATTCTACCTGGTAAAATTCATTAGTAAACCTAACAGAAATGAAGTAACTTCTCTGACACAAAACCTTCTGTGTTTCAATGAATAAATATTGCAGCTACTCTGAGATAATGGCCCAGATCAGTTTGTGTAAAAAACCAGACGAATTCCACAGCTTCATTACCAACTCCTAACTCAAAGTGCTGCAGCCAGACTGGGGTGTGAGCAACACTGCAGCTCCAGAGTCCTGGGACAAGAAACCTCAGCACACTGGGATTAGTGCCACACTTGGCCTAACAATTACTCCAAGAGGTTCACCTTTTATGCACCTGATCCCCCGAGCTGTTCTGCAGTGAAACAAATGCAACTCCATTTATGTATCTATTAGGTAACAATCTTACCTGTGTTCTGGTAATTCAGCTGGTTTTATCTGGAAGTCTCCATTAACAACAATTTCGTGTGCTAATGCCATGTTGGTGACTCCCTTTGCTGTTTCCATGAGCTCTTCTATGGACACAGGCCGAGCAGGACTGGCTGCAACAGAAATTACACTGTCAGTTTTCTACAAAGTCTGCAGAAAATAGTCTGCTTTTGGACCCCTTCCACCTTATTGACAGTGCAGAGGGTCAAATGACAGCATCATCTTAAGATTTTTCTCCTTTCCTCCCTTCCTTTCCCACCTGGTGGATGACACAGGTTTGCAGTATTACAGAAAACAAAGGGGTGAATTGCACTTGATATTCTGGGCTCAGTATGTCAATTGCTTCCAATTTCCATCAAGCCCTTTAAAAAACCAAACCCAAAGAAAGCCAAAACCAGTACTTCTTTAGGATGAATTAATAGCATCTTAGCATATTTCTCCATACTGTGGGAAGAAACAACTTAAAATATCAGCATTTTCCCCACAGTGTTTCCACAAGTACTGTGCAGATGTTGCCATTTCAGTTTCACATTTTTCAAGGAAATCATCTTTAAAGCAGTCAGCAAACACATCACAAAAATGTTAAGCAGTAACACACCAGTAGCTAATTATTCTCATCACTTCCAGTGCAACTGGCACTCCACCAAACTCCTTTTTTCCTCCCAGAGGCATCATCCAAGCAACAGAGGATGTCAAGACCTGGTCACAGCTCCAGTGCCTAAGACCTCTTCCCCTGGCAGGCACTTGGGACTGACCAGGATGGGCCAGCAGCTTCAAACTGGGTCTGGGGGAAGCACCAAACACGAAAAAACAGGGCAGTTTTCACTAGGCAGGAGACAAAGGTAGAAATCTAGAAGATACAGTTTCAAGAACCTTGATTTGCTTCCTGGATTTACTGGAATTATGGCTCGTAATAGTTCTGGGCTACACAACATCCTTCTGGGCCACCAGTGACATTGCTGTAGTGCAGGAAGTGTTACAGCCCTAAAGAGAAGTCAACAGAAAGGCAGAGAAGGTACAAAGGACATCAGTTCTTCTGGTTAGGGGAGTAATCCCATCCCCACTGAAGCCATGTGACTCTTTGTGGTGAAGGGTCATCCCTGCTGTGCAGTGTCAGTGCAACCAGTGGGGAGTAGGGACCCTGCAATGCCTTCCCAAAAATAGGAGAAGCATCACAGCTCTTCCCCAGTCCAAGTATTTGAGAAAAAGGAGAACTTGGATCATTAGTGTCCTCAGGTGAGGCAGGTGGGACTGGCAAGGTTCATCCTCGCTCCTCCAGGAAACACCTTGTGGAGTGGCGTGGTGGAAAGAGCCACAGCTGAGCTGCCCTAATGGATCCATTCCTCTCTGTGCACCATTCACTTGAGTTGCAGTCCAGGCACAGGAGCAACACACTAACCCCAAAATGAAACAAACCAACCAGGGGGTCCTAGGCTGGGTTCACTGTGGTATGTTTTAGGCAAACTGTTACGACTGTCTCATTTGACAACCCATGCAGACCGGACTTAGGTAATTACATAGAAAAGGTCTTTTAAAAGTAACTGTCCATCACTTGTCTGCCATTTAGAGCTCTTCTGAATATAAGCAATATGGCTCTAATGTGCCAATTTTTCATTAATATCTTGCTCTTTTCCTGCAGCCCTCCTAAATCCTTGTTTCCTTCTGCTTGGAGTTTAATCCTGCAGAGTGACTCTGGGAACACAGCACGGATTGATGTTCTGAGAAGAACCAGCAGACAGCAAAGTTCACAGCTGAATGAGAGTGCTCTTGTCCCACTGCCAAATGACTTCACTCCAGCAGTGGGTGCACTAAAAGCCAAGACTCTCATTTATCAAAGAACACTCTTAAATCACGTTACTTCACCCTCATGTCTGCCCCCTTACACAAGGGAAGGCCTTGAAACCAACCACTTCTTCGTGGTACAATGCAGTGCAAGACTGTGCTATGCTTTTTACTTCCATGTGTTCAGAGCCTCCCTCCATACAAACATCCCATTTCTTATCAGGCAACAGAACAGAAACTCCCTGAGAACATCTCCTTTGTGTAACATAACACTAAACACAACACTAAACCTCAAGTCATAACGAACACTATTAAAAAATAACACAACAAACAAAATGTTATGGGCTGAGACACCCCCTACAGAAATTTGGAACTAGTTATTTGAGCACTTCTGCCTCTTTGAATGGAATTCCTGGAGCCAGAAAACTTCCCCTTGGTTTTATCTACAGATTTGCCAGAAATATTGGTAGCCTTATTGTATCCAGCTCCTCATGTTAAAAGCTGGACAACAAGAAAAATATGCCTTAGGAACAAGCTTAAAATATGTAGTCCTGCTTGACACTGGAAGTAGTACTGGGATAAAATATACAACTTTCCCCTTATATTGTGAGGGGGATGGCAGGACATTCCTTTGTTGATAGCAGCCTTCCTTGCCCTGCAGTAGAAATGTGTGGAGGCTGCAGCAATCCAGAAGGTTCAGCTGATAAGGCAAACAGCAGCAGCAGGAACACACCAGGGCAGTGCTTACCCCTTCCATGAGCACAAACACACAAGGGTATTTAAGCTACATGGAGCAGGGTGGTCATTGTGTACAGTTAAGCAGGAAAATGGGGAGAAAGGTGTTACAAACAGTTTCAGAGCAAATCATCAGGAGTCACACTATATTTAATTGCAACACAGTCAAACTTGCACAGAATGCTATAAAACAATAGGACTGCCTGCACCAAAAACTATAGAACTACTTTTTATTATTTTTCACAAAGCATTTTTGCTTACACTTTGGTGTGCCATCTCTGTGTGACCCTGGAGCACTCTGTCGTATTCTTTTTCGGACAGACTGATCTGGGTTGTCCAAGTTCTCCTGTTCTTGCCCATCCTCCAAACCACTCAGCTCTTCTTCACTTGAATGCAGCTTGTCAGGATTCCGAGACATTTTCAGTTTGTTCTTTACAAAAACAAAAAATATGGAAAAGGGAATGAATAAGCATTTTCTGACACGGCTGAGTGGGTAAACATCACCAGGAGTTCTCTTGATTAAGAAAAAAATTAAGAATGAAAGGGTTCTTATGAGGAATTATATGATGTCATCCCCACAATGTGGTAGGAGACCTGGACTCAGTGACTCACTTCCCATCTTCCACAAAGTGGGATGTTTTCAACACAGCTGCCATTTATTAATCTGCATTCCTAGTAAGTTCTCAAAAATCTGAAACTGCTTTCTGTCATAATGATACAGATAAGAAAAAGATAATTGGTTTTCTTCCTTAGCACTGCTTCTGAGAGAGCAGTGAAAAACACATTCAGAACAGTATTACAAAGATGTTTCACAAAACTATTATGCCAAATGAGATGTTTCCTCACTACACAGCAATAAATCTTCCTGAACACAACATACTCCCAAACTATGAACTACCCCAACTGCTCAGAACTTAAAAGCTTTCACTCTGAACCATCCAAAAGCATTAAGAAGCAGGAAAAGGACTAGAGAAATCAATATAAAATTCTACTCCTGTATTTTCATTCCATGCAAGAGTCATGATTTATGCATGAAATTTCAGGGTTTTTAAAATTAAGACAGTAACAAAGAGTTATTTAAAAGATTAGTTTATTAGACATTATATTACATTATTTCTTATTATATTACCAGAATACAAAACTATTTAAATTATATCACAGATACCTGCAGCGTACCCAAAGTTATACTGAAAAAACTACCATTAGAAATGCAAGTCTCACCACTCATTATCTTATTTCACACCCAGTTTCCCCTCTGAAGAATGTAATTTGTACATCCACCACTGAAAACTGGCATGCAGGAAGCTGCTGTTCAGACTTCAGCTTTACAGACATCCATTAGAGAGCATATGATGTCTCTAACTCAATTAAACAGCCTGGATGTTCTGTGCAGTGGGAGTCAGGAAGAGTCTGCCTTTCAAAATAAAAGAAGGCTCCTGGAAAAACTTCTTCTGTCCCCTACTAACCCACTATCCCCACTTTCAAAATCTGAAACACGCTCTGAGCAAGAGATACACCCTCACAGCTACTAAGAGAAAACGTGCAGCATCAAAGATTACACCAAAGAGGATGCAGCAGAAGGAAGCAACGGTGCAGAAATATAAAATGCAGCACTGAGACTTTTTTATTTTCATACAACAGCTGTGATAACTAATCCTGCTCCAGTAGTGCTTAAATTGAGCACTGTGATTCTACAGGAGAGCTGGAAAGCTCAGTGCAAGAAGTGTAACAGTTTGGTTCCACAGCAGTGACTCAGGATCATCATCTCGCTGGATGCATGAGAGACAACAGCATGCAACACCTGCCCACAGCACTGGGTGATTCCTATTTTAGATAAGAAAACAGCATAAAAAGCATGGGATAAATTACAGAGGAAACCCAAGGCGTCAGTACAGCCGTTGTCAGACTCATACACTGGCCTATATAGCTGGAACAGTCACTGGTGTCCCTGCTCCCAATGCTTGATCATGTCACCCTTCACACACACAGATGTCCCACGTGGACAAGGAAGGGTTAATCTGTGCACAGCTGCACTCACACTGCCAGCCTCTGAACCAAGGCAGAGAGAGCCTCCACCCCACCAGGCACAGCACCCAGCACCCAACTGGGACACCAGGGACACGCGCCAGGAGAGGTGGATCCACCCTCCAGGAGACAGAAGGTCTGTTACTGCACTCAACCAGCAAGAGGACAAGAAGCTCTCTTAATAAAGGAGTTGTTCAGAGGGAAGATCATAGAAACAGTTGGAATACAAAATAAAAAACAGGACTAGGTAAACAAAGGAGGGAAGCCTGTTGTTGAATTTGGCTGGGATAAAAGCATTATCATAAAGGCCTCCACATTAATTCCACCAGACTAGACAGTCGTTACTCACATCCGCTCTCCACAAGGCATCCTCCTTAAGTCAAAATCTCAACCACAAAGGCAACCAAGACACACTTAAGTCTTTAAAACACATAACACTTCTTCTCAATCTCTGACTGCACTTTAACCTCCCTGCCCTAAGAAAAAAATATTATAATATACCTTACTTACAGAGAGGAAATGAGGTGTGAGTTAAGTTGCTTTAGGACTCACAAAAGATCAGTGACAGGGACCAGATGACAATCAGCCTCATGATTGCTACCCCCAGCTTTGCCCACCAGGCCATCATTCCTACCATGCAGACCACATCCCAGAGTACTGCCTTCCTTAAAAGGGCAGCTCAAGAGCTACAGTCTCAAACCCAACTGTTTCATTTAATTACCATGTGCTTAAAAAAAAGTCCCATTTCAGCTGTGGAAGGCAGGCACAAGAACTCCTGGGCCGTTCTACCAAATGACTGCTCAGCAGATGAGTTAAACAGGCACACTTGTTGGTTTAGTTGTTTAGTTTGCAGTAGTCTACTCTTTTCTGCTGGATTACTGCTATTATTTGCCAGAACACATCTAGAATGTATCCTCTTTCCACTGGGTAAATAAGCTTGACAATACCTCTTCCAGAAAGCACGATCATCACCTTTCCTTTCACAGAAACAATCCTGTCTCTTAATGGAGCAAAACCCACTTCTTGGCACTCCCATTTATTTTTAATAAAAAGAGGAACACCACAGAAAACCTAGCAAATTAAAACGCTGAGCTCTGTTCACCTGCCACATCATAGCCTGCTTTCTCTTGCAACCCACCAAAAAGCTGCATCCCGTTCCCTTTCCAAACTAAAAAGGTTGCTTGTGACACTCTACAGTGTTTCCCTCCCTCTCCTGCTCCGTGTGAGACCCTCCCAGCGCCATCCCCAAGGGCAGCGCACAGAGGACCATCCCATCCCATCCCATCCCATCCCATGGCACCGCTTTTCCCGACGGCCCTTCACCACGCTCGGGAGCTCCGGGGCTCATCCATGGGCCACGGGGAGAACGAGCCCGGGGGGTGCTGTGGGTCCCGGGGCAGTGCCGTGGGTCCCTGCTGTGTGGCAGGGCGAGCGGGCGGACGCGGCGCTGGGCTCACCCAGCCCGGCCGGGCCCGGAGCTGCCGCAGCGCCCGCTCAGCGATGCCGGGCCCGGGCCCTCCCCGCCGCCCCCGGCCCGCCCGCCTCCCCCGGGCCCCGAGGCCGCCCCCCGGGCCGGGCCGCCCCTCTTACCGCCGCCCAGAGCCAGGGCCCGCGGCCGCCGCTGTGACGGGCCCGGTGCCTCCCGGCGGCCGCGGAGCGGGGCTGGGCCGGCGCCGCAGCCCCAGCGCAGGGCGGGCCGCGGGGCGGGGCCTGGGGCGGCGAGCCGGGACACGGCGGGTTCGCTGAGGGAGAGCATGGGGAGCAGCTGTGAGGGGGCACCCACTGCCCTCAGGGGCAGCACGGGGAGCAGCTCTGAGGGGGCACCCACTGCCCTCAGGAACAGCACGGGGAGCAACTCTGAGGGGGCACCCACAGCTCTCAGGGAGAGCACGGGGAGCAGCTCTGAGGGGGCATTCACTGCCCTCAGGGAGAGCACGGGGAGCAGCTCTGAGGG
>JAWWEV010000167.1:2587847-2624668 GCA_035583235.1 Hafferia zeledoni | reverse complement strand
TTCACTGCCCTCAGGGACAGCACGGGGAGCAGCTCTGAGGGGGCATTCACTGCCCTCAGGGACAGCACGGGGAGCAGCTCTGAGGGGGCACCCACAGCTCTCAGGGAGAGCACGGGGAGCAGCTCTGAGGGGACACCCACAGCCCTCAGGGTTCCCGGCGGCGTTTGTGGGACTGAGGGATCGGCCTCTCCACAGCTGGGGGAGCAGGTTCCGACTCCGACAGGAGCGATAGCTGCGCCCCCACAACCTCCACCTGCTCTAAGATAGACAGACAGACAGATAGATAAGGTATCTGCTCGAATCACACTGCGAGGACTCCGATTAAACCCACCCAGCGAGCCGGGAGAGCAGCCGTGGCTTGTCCTTGCTGCCCTCAGATACCTCTTCCAGCTCACAGCGAACTGAGATCCCGGTGCCCTTGGAGAGCTGTGCCACCCCGAGCAGAGCAGAGCAGAGCAGAGCAGAGCTGTCCCTCCAGAGACATCCCTGGTGCCCTTGGAGAGCTGTGCCACCCCGAGCAGAGCAGAGCAGAGCTGAGCTGAGCTGTCCCTCCAGAGACATCCCTGGTGCCCTTGGAGAGCTGTGGCACCCCGAGCAGAGCAGTCCCTGCAGGAGCTGTGGCACCCCAAGTAGGGCGATCCCTCCAAAGAGATCCCTGGTGCCTGTGCAGGAGCTGTGGCACCCCAAGCAGAGGAGAGAGGTCCCTCCAAAGAGATCCCTGGTGCCCGTGCAGGAGCTGTGCCACCCTGAGCAGCGCACAGGCCGTGCTGCCCCTGCCTTGTGTCCATCGAACAACATCCCTGCCCCTCGCTCATGCTTTTCCATGCCCTGGAAGCAAACCCAGCCCCAGAGCCAGCCCAGTGACTCAGCGCAGGGTGTCTGTAATTCGGAGCTCTCCCTGCTGCAGGCAGTGCCCACAGGCAGGAACTCATTTTCAAGATAAGATCTCGCCCTCTCAACCATGTTACATCGGGCAGGGGTGAGAAAGGGAAGATGCTTCTGCTGAAGAGGGAACCAGTGCAGCACCGTAAGTATTTTAATGTATTTTTCCTAAAAATGAGGAACTGCCTTTCCCGCACCCAGATTTTAAGGGGGAATTAAGCCAGTTTTTCTGAGGAAGTGCATTTATAATAAAAAAGCTTTCAATTAAGACTAAGAACTACAAAACATAAAACTACTAAAAAGGGTTAGATTTCCCCTACTAGTTGTTTTCAAGAACCTTTTATAGTTTGGAAGCCCTTTCTAACCGACTAGAACAAGCTTTTCACGCGTTCGTCATCCATCCCCCATCAGGGCACAGTAACACATTGTCCTATTGCACACCAAACCCTCAGCTCTGGTTCTGAGAAAGCACTTTGGGCCACCCCCACCAGAGACCACTGATGACTGAAGAGTTTCTTAGGGACACATTACAGTATCTCACATGGGCTGCGTTTCCAAAAATCAGGTCCCCACCTCTGTGTAACACTTACTACTAATCTTGTCACAAATAAACCATCTTTTGCTCCCAACTAGAATAGAGCTTAAATGGAACAAAATTTGCTGTTTCAACAGCAGCTGTGATGAGGTTTTGCTGGTATCATCCCAAAGATAACTCCACAAGAGTCAAAATTAGATCTCTAATCATGCTGTGTATCTGCTTGTAGTTGCCTGTGCTGCAAAGCTTGGGTTCCACCACAGACCAGACACAGATAAAATATACAGCCACAAGAAAAGCCACAGGCCTCTCCTTCACTCCAGCTCTAATTACAGCTGGTGCCATCAGCAAGAGTTACAGTCAGACCAAAACACTGCAGGGATGAAGATAACCAGCCATAAGCAGCACATCCTGTGGCAACCAAAGCCAGACTGACTTAAAAATCCAGAATATCTTTACCATCACAGGAGAGTCAGTTCCTCAATATGGTGCCATTTTAGCTTAAAACAGCACAGTCATTTGCCACACACAGGATAGTGAGCTGGCAAGCTTGATGAAAAGCTGTGGAACATCAAGCAGGAGATGTTATTCAGCTCTGTCTGTTACACAGCCAGTCAGAGATCAATGCTGTGTGACAGTCACATAATGCAAGGCAAATCAGGAAAAAAGTGTTCAGCATAGGATTCAGTGCTGGGGAAAAGCTGGCAAGAGATCTCAGTCATGGTGTCTTCCATCTCAGAACTTTGGATATTTGAATAGAGGGAGGCAATAGATTTGGCTTTAGGTGAGGAAAAAGAATGATTATTTTGGTCCTATAGCAATTAAGAATGAGGAAATCTAAACTATAAATAAAGGTGCTGTTTGCTTTGGTGATAATTGAATAAATTCCATTTATTTCCACAAAATAATTTTATTAGACAGATACAGGGATACAAAAATTTACAAATATATTAGTGTTTTCAATGCTAGAGTATACAAAGTAATTTATATTTACTCACACACACATATTAGCAACTCTGTCTCCAAAATACTGCATAAAAATACTTGGATTACTACTGTGAAACTGATCCAGCAGTCTCTTTCTCTCTTTGTCAGAGAGCTTTGAGTCTTCATCAATAGCTTTCAACAGGGATAACAGTTCATCTTTTGTGGTCTTCTCTGTATTGGAGCGATACTCTCTTTCATCAAGTTTTTGGCAAAAGGTATAGCCTAAAATGCAACAAACAAGAGACGTTCAGATATTTAACACCACACTCAGCCACTCTTGAGATTCCAGACCCGTCCTCCTTTAGAGTCAAAGTAGTCATTGTTACAGCAAGTCTTTTCGCAGCACCTGTTTCTCATTTAGGTGCAAGACAAGATTAAGCAGCTCAGTTTGAGCTGTTACCTGCTGTCGCACTGGGATCCTGGCCTTTCTGCAGAGCCAGCAGCTTGTTGCTGACCATTTTATGCAGTGTCCCTGGGATCTTGAACAAAAAGAGAAGACAGTGCAACAGCAGCTTAGAAAAGGCAATTCTGCATAAGCATTTAAGAGCCCAAACTGGTCATTTTGTAGCTCTTACCTTTAACACATCTCTTTGGTTGTCCACAAGGAACAAGATCAGGAGGTCAGTTTTCCCTCTGGATAAGTTTTTATTGTTGATAATAGCTTTAGAGAATGTTCTCTTCACAACCATCCTGTTGTCACTCTAAAGAACAAAGTGAAATAATGACCAGAAGAGGAGACTTAAGAAGGGCATCACCTTTGTTCTTCCAGAGTCATTGTCCTCCCCTTAGTCACATATTTAAGCTACAAACACATTTTCTGACCAGTGTCTGTGACCTCTAGATTTCAGAAGTGTAAAGCACCTGTTATTACACACTTACCTCCTTCTGGAGTTTGAGCTCAGAATTATGTGCAGCAACAGCCATGAAGTACAATAATCTCCTGAACTCCTCCCTGACGTGGCTGTCTAGAAGTTTCAAATACAGCTGAAGAGCTTCTAAAGATTGTTCCATCTTCCCATTCACTGGGGAGAGATAAAGGTATCTATTGCCATATTTATTTAAATAAATGTTACAATAAACCACCTAAATTAGCCAGTGAAGAGACATCAATCTCTCTGCGCAGAACTGGTCAAACTAAGCAATTAATTCTCCCCAAAACTTCTCACAGGTTGGTGAGAGCTGCCTGCAGTCTCAGAACATCCCACATACAGGCTTTCAGACTGATGCTTAAGTAAGCTCACTTGCAATTAAGTTCAATTACAGCTCAGCCATCTTGAATGGGATGTGAAATACTGAAAAGGGAAAATGGTTCTGTTAAAAAAAAATTAATGACTTCTTGTTATGGAAATAAAGATCTCCCCAGTAATGAGAAATATGTCCTTGATACACAGGCTAGTTTGAGGAATGAATTGCAAACCACTTCGTGGAGCTTTGCTAAGTTTTAATTTGCCTCACTATGCAGAATAGCCATTTTAGATGTGTGAATTATTTACATGAAGTAGGTTGTACCAATATCCTCCCTTTATCATGTGGGGAGGAGGAATGGGATATAAATGCAAACTGTTCCCACCAACATGGAACAAGAAGCATTATGAAAAATATGGAGAACAGGGATGAGATGTTAATTGACAAGTAAGACATCAAAAGCTTTCTAAAATATTGTCTAAACAAAATTTAAGAAACATTTCTGTGTTAAAAAGGGAAAAGTTGTGCATGGGGTACAAAGCATCCACACAGCTTTCAGTTTAGCTCTTAGGACATAAATATTTAATATTAGACCAGATTTATATTTCATTTCCCATGGATATTTCACTTCCATGGATACCAATTACTACCAAATTATAGCACTCCAGTTTCACAGCCATTCTACATAGACCTGAACAAAGATTACAGAATAGCAAATAATCAAAATTTCAAAGCACAGTCTTTATGACTAGAAGTGAAAAAAAAAAAAATACTTGCAGATGTCAATATTTAATCTTGGCTGCTGAGGTAAATACTGAGTCTCTCAATACTTATCTCACATAAGCACTGGAGCACAGCTTCGTTTCACTTACCTAACAGTTCTGCAATTCCCAAATGGATTTCAGACGCGTGGCTCAACAGCGGCTCCTTTTTTTGGCCGTAGTATCTGCCGATGTTTTCAAACAGCAGTAGTTTCCATGTATCTGCTTTATCTGGCTGATCAGGCAGGTTCCTGCTAATATCCACCACCATATGATCTGGAAGATATTCCAGGCAATCTATTGCTGCCGACAGCCATTCGTCTGTCCTGGAAGACAGGGTGGTTCATGTTTGCAGCGCTGCTTACAGGTGCCTTTCAGAGCTGCTTGCATTGCTTTCCACAGCAAGCAGGTAGACTGGTTCTCCATCCCAGTGAAAACTGCATGTGTAAGTACTTGAATACATTAAGAAATTCACACACAAGACACTTTACCTGACACTCTCAGGTGGATCATAGTCATAAACCCCTTTGTTATGTATTTAATCAAGGTGAAGAATTAGTAACCCACAGAGGTGAACAGTCACAAGCAGTTAAACCTAGTCAGCGATGTCCTCTACTGTAGGATAAGGACATAATTATCACTAGATAAATAGAAACATGAACCTTGATCTGACTCAGACTGGTACAAGTTTTTCAGACAATGTTCTTAACTCTAGACACAGTTTCAAGTTCAGCACTCTTGGCTCTTTTAATACAGCAGGAAGAACTAAGCTATTCCCTCATAAGTAATGCTTTTAGGAAAAACTTTCAGGTTAGTAGTAAAAAGCTCTGTTCTTCCCTCAATGCAGCAAAGAATTTCCCTTCAATACCATCAACTGTCATTGCATTCAAAACCCATTCCAGTGTTCAGCAGAAATTATCTCACTACTCTGCCTTCGAGGTAAGCAATTGTTTTTTACCAGTTATTCCAGTCAAGTCCAATAGGGAGAAAAGTCGTTTTTGCAGGGCTGAGACTACGACATTTCCACCCAAAGATCAGCTGTGCTTTGCACTCCCACGAAAGCAGAAAGTTTTTTCAAAGCTGCAGAGGAGAGCAATGAACACTCACTGTGAGTCACTGAAAGCCTTGAGAATCTCTCTGTCCAGGTAGTTGCTTGTGATGACGTATCCAGCTCCCTTCCTGGGCTGTGGCAGCTGAGGCCTGATCTCTTGGGGCTCCAGGAGAGACTCCAGGAGGGGAAGGTCGATCAGCTGCAGCAGACGAGCAATTGTTTGTTCTTGCCACACTTCATTAATGACTGGGAAGGTGGAAACCCAAAGCACACAGAGACTCAGCAAGTGCAAAGACAGATTATCAAAAAAAGACAACTCCTCTTTGCTCCCATCAGGCTTAACCTAACAGATTAATTTTACTAAAATAGAGGTTTACAGTAGCAAAGCCGGTGACCCTTATCATCTTGAAGTGCTTTTTATCACCACAAAAGGCAAGAATTACCCATTTGTTTACTCAACTACAAGTGTGGGAGAACTGCTTTTTGCATAAGTTTGAAGTGCCTTACATTCTTCATGCTCTAATTTGCAAACAATCTTTGTTCTAGATAAGGTATCAAAAAACAAAAAAAAGTGTAGCACTGTCCTTATCACAGCTTCCTAAGATATTTCCATTTGATGAAACCACAGTTTCTAAGATGCATTAGCATTTTGAACCAAAGGAAAAAACACATTAGGTCACTGTATAATCTGAAAGAGACAACATGAACTGTCAGGAACAGTTTGACACAACACTGAAGGAGTGCTGGATGTGCAGACACACAGTTCAAAAGCCAGGGAGGAGTTCCAGCTGGCAGGAGACTGTGGGCCATGACTAAGTAAAGCACAAAAGTAGTGCAGGTAATTGAATATTAGGAAGAATATTCCTAACTCAAATCCAGCTCTGCACACTGGGTATTCTCCTCCACAAAATTCAGCATTGATTTAATTCAACAAGCAATCGTGGCTCTTGTTTAATAAAAAGATAAAAAGCAACTCTGCAACAAATATGGTTTGTCTTTACATGACATGCTGTTCAAAACAAAATACTCTGAGAGTCAGTTTGTCTTCCTCTCCCATCTGACAGGCATTAAGTCTTTCCACTCCTACAGATTTGCCCTCCTTCTCCCACAAACAAATGACTGTGGCATTACTTGGCTTACCTCGACGGGACAAACTATCAGAGATGTTTACTTGAGGTGTGTTTGCAGGCTTTAGGCTCAGGTTTTCCCAAAGATCCTCCAAGTTCTCTGGTTTGACAGGAGTAGAGTGGAACAACACGCTTCTCTCATGTCTGAGATTAAAAACAGTTTTTATATATATATATATATATATATATATATATCTCCATACATATGGATAACCAAACACACCACGCAACATACAGACATAGACAACTGTCCCAAGATTAAAAAGTTTTCTCCTACATAGACATTTACACTGTCTTCCCCCTCTTCTCCACTGCCTGGCAGTTTCTTTGTCCAAGTCATCCAGGAAAACATATAATACCTTAAAAAATGAATTGCACGTAACATTTGTGTGCATGGGTCCTCCCTTTTGTCACAGCTGCATCAGGAGGCCACTTCAATTACCACAGAGAAAATTTAAGGGGCTAAACGGTTAAGCAGGGGAAATTATTTTTCAAAACCCAAATAAGATTCCCCCCTCAAAACCTCCAGAGTTTTAAGACATTATCCTTGATAGTGAAATGAGGACAAACACCAAGAGCTGTTCTGAAAAGCCAAAGTGATTGATTGCTCCACAGTTATGGGGCTTGTTCATGCCATGAGCTAATGGAAGCCTTAGAAACTTGTCACCTGCTTCTGTGTGTTGGCCAGTTCCTCTCATGACTGCTTGCCCAGGCTGTTGGGTAGATGGAATAACTGCTCCAGCCACAACATCAATATTCCTCCAAGCATATCTGTTTCAATTCCAGAGCTTCTTTGGTTTAGGGCACTGCAAAATCCTCCTGATGTCCCCTGTCTTTGCTACGGGTGGGACAAGCTGCATGGATTGATAGGTCTGTTCCTTTCACTAAATGAAATGTAACCCAATAGATCTGTGCCCTGCCAGAAGAAAATCACCTTCATTCTACACTAATAAAACATGAATAGTCCTGTTTAAGGACTGTTTGTCCAGTATATTCTAAGTCTTACTTTAACAACTCTTGTGACGAAAATATTTTAAAATACCACCCTTGATTAAAGTGTTTTAATTTTTCACAAATTCTCCTCTTTCTAAATAAAGACTTGGGACAGATTGATTTAGTACAGACCAACAATTAGTGGGGCAGAGGGGGGAAGCTATTTTTGATAGGAACTGTTTTTTATCTGTTTCTGTAATTTTTTCATCAGGGTTGACGCATTCATGTTCTCACTTGCTACTCTCTTTCACATGTCAATCACATAAGGTGGTCTTTTTTTCAGGTCAATAATATTTGCAATTTTCAAAAGTGCATATTGCTAAAACTCTTGTATTAAATACATCAATGGAGTTTCTTGTAAGAGTATGTCAGATGTGTTTATATGTGTCTATATATATAAGTATACAGATGAACACTCTACAAAAATTGTTTGAGAGAAGTTATTTGGCAAAATGGCACTTGCATACCATGTGAGGGTTTAGTTAGTACCTGGGTTCTCTGTGCCCACTCCTAAAGAGACAGAGAAACAAAATCTCACCATTGCACTTGGCTCTAGCTCTGGGATGGTGTGCAACAGCATACCAGGAAAACAGCTGTCACCTACCCCAGGAACAACTCATACATGGATAAAAAAGCAGCTAAAAAAGCGCTGAATTTGAAGCATAGTGAAACCAAGAGGATGAAAGGAAAAAGCAATTTTTCCTTAAAAGTTGCATGGGTTACTGGTTAATGCCAGAGTCAGATGTGCAGTGACTAAAGATTGCTCTGCTGCATTAACCTGTTTGATGCCCCTGAACTCCAGTTGGCTCTACTGGTTTGGATCAGTATCAAAACGCACTTAAGTCCTACCCTCCTACCACCCTCCCCCAAGGCAGTGTGATAACAGACACAGAAAACGAATAACTATGCAGGCTGAGTGATTTACTCTCTTCTAATTACTGTTTCCTACCTGTCCTACCCACAAACATCTGTGTGATATCTCTTCCCCACCCCCCAGGTCCTGTAGTTGTACAGCAGTTTTCCCTTCTCTCCCCCAGAACACTGAACATTTTCCTACTGTAAAGAAACCCTCCTCTTCGCACTCCATGTACTAACCTTTGTGGGGTACATTGCTGGTAATCTTTATCAAGTTCTGTTTGGTTTGAGACGTTTGGGAATCTGTAGAGGCTGCTGCTACTGTCTTCAAACACAGAACGTTTGTCTTTTCCAAAGACCCTCGTTGAAACAGCCTCGAAGACTTTGTAATCCATCAGCGCTTGACATACGCGCACCACTTTAGCACGGGAAATATCCACATCCCCAAAATACTTGTTCTGTAGGAGATGGGCAAAGACAACATCCACAGCATCTGAGCCAATGAAACAGTCATGGTAGCACTTCAGGTTCTGGCGGCGCTTTTTCACTTCCACTTGGTTTTGAAGAGCATTGATAATGCTGCTCCAGACGTACGTCGCTCCAAACGGCTTCTGAGCCAAGCTGAAGCCTGAGAACAGAGACAACAAAGACTGAATTCATGCTGCAGTTAGAACAGAACAGCCCCCAGTCTGGCTTCCAGCTTCCATGAATCTCGTAAGGATTTAAAAATTTTTGAGACTTCCACTTGGCTTGGGTTGCTCATGCATTAACACTTTGTTACTTCCTTAGCAAGTCTGTCTGCTGTGTGCCAGTCTCACTCTCTCTCTGGTGGTTCCTCTCACTACATCAGCCTAGAGTTTTTTGACCATAACTTCCTGTTTTTTCAGCCTCTCCTTTTGGCATTGTCATTTTGCGTGTCCCTCTGTCACCTGATGGTGGCACTTGCAGAACCTACTCCTAAGCCATGAATGGCTGTATGTGCTTGTACTCCACTGTGAGTTTCTCTACTAACAGGACAACACAGCTGGGCAGTGAAGAAGGAAGCAGAGTGAAGAAACACATCAGAATCTTGTTTCCCACAGGACTGTGCATACACACAAGCTACCTGATATCAGTGCTTGGCACATCACTAACAAGTTCAAGGACTCTCTTGAGACACAACACTTGTGCCACCAAACAAGGTCCTGCCACCACAGCTCCAGCTGAGACCTTGGCTCTGTGTACTCAGTGCCACTTCCTTGAGCCAACCCACCTTCCCTCCCTCAGAGCCACTGAACTATTACTCATTTACCAGTCTGATTAGAGCAGCATGCCAACAGTTTGACCGGAGGCTACACTCAGCCTCCCCAAGGACTTGAAAACACATAAAGTCTGCAGGTGGCACCTAACTGGAAAGGGCTGGAGCCACCAGAGAGGCCAGAATTAGAAAACATGTTTTTCAGTAAGTCATATGAATAATTTTGGAAGACCAAAAGCAGAGGAAGAAGAGGGAAATCAAAAGCTGAAGGACAAAATATGGAATGAAGAGCTGGCAGCAATCCTACAGAAGCCATCTGGGATTGTGACAGACCTCAAACCAAATGAATTAACAGTGAGATGCAGTGTTTGAAAAAAAAAAACAACATGCAACTCCTTCTGGAACATATTACCATGAGCATTTTCCACAGAGATGCAGGAGGTGGTTTTTTTCTGCTCTGTTTAGTCTGAAGTGGCTTTACTTAGAGAATTGTATTCCAGTTTGGGGCACCAGGGTTTCCAGCTGATGTCCATCTACCAGAAAGCTCAGAAATTAGCAGGAAGAGGCAGGAAGGTGAGGAGGCAGTAAAGACTGATGGGGAAGCAGGGAACACAACAGCATTTGACCACACCATACTGAGAAAGGACAGCAAGTTACCTTTCTGAAAAGATTCATGTCATGGAAAAAGAACAGCTTTGGAATACACAGCATTGAACCATCCAAGGAAGAAATCTTCCAGAGCCAGTTTCCAAAGTTTTAAAAGTACAAGACAGACAAGGCACACGCACTTGTTGGTGCTTTAACCTGATGACACCTTCAGGCAGGCAGAACAAACACAACAGAGCACAGAATTCCCTTCCAGCCCTATGACTGAACAGCTGACCAGCTTCTTTGGAAGGAAAAAAAAGTCAGCCCAAGCCCGACACCATCAAACACGCACCAACTGTGGTTTCTGTTGCCAAAATAAATAGCAACACATAGTTTACTTCTAACAGCTTTATCACCTCTTCCTTACACACACACATATACCTCCTTCCAATCTTTTCTGCGGAAAGCAGCATTACGTGCGGCATCAAGGCACAAGGTCCCACAAAATTAAGGTGCTCAGGATAAGGAAGAAAACCAAAGGCAGTGACCAGCGAGCGCCACCAGCTCTTAACCCGCTCTCCGGACACGCAGCTGCCTCGCAACTCCGGCTCTCCCGGTCGCGAAGCTTCCCGTGCGGAAACTCCCGGCGCCGGAGCGCAGCCAACTTTTGAACGCCGGGAAGCCGGGAAAGGCGCCGCCGGGGCTGCGGAGCGGGACGGGATGGGACGGCTCCAGCAGCACCCATCCCGCGGCGGGGCAGACCCGTCCCGTCCCGTCCCGTCCCGTCCCGACCCATCCCGTGCCGTGCCCAGCCCGCTCCCCCAGCCCCGCTCCCCGGCCGTACCCGGCGGTCTGGCGGCGGGGCTGCACACCGCGCTCAGGCTCAGCGCCGCCGCCTTCTCCCGCACCGTGGCCATGGCGAGTGCCAGCTCCGCGCTGTGCCGCGCCGGGCGCGCCCGCGGCTCAGGCTCAGGCTCAGGCAGCCCGCGGGGGCGGAGCCGTCGCGCCCACGCCCGGGGGCGGGGCCGTGCCCGGGGCACAGCAGCCAGCGACGGAGTGGACCGAGTCCTCCAGGCACTACCCCATCATCCGCCAACGCGGGTTCGGCTCCTGAATGATGACAGAGTCGCCAGGGCTGGAAGGGACCTCTGCAGATCACCCAGTCCAAGCCCCCCGCCAAAGCAGGGTCACCCAGAGCAGGTGGCACAGGAACGCAGCCAGAGGAAAGGGGGTTTGAGTGTCCCCAGAGACCCCACGACCTCCCTGGGCAGCCTGTTCCTATGCTCTGCCACCCACAGGATGAAAAGGTTCTTCCTCATGTTGAGGTGGAACTTCTTGGGTTTTAGTTTATGGCCGTTGCTGCTCATTCTGTTGCTGGGCAACACTGAAAAGCATCTGGCACCATCCTCTTGACACCCCCTTGAGATATTTATGTCTATTGATATGAGATCCACTCAGTCTTCTCTAGACTAACCAGGCCCAGCTCCCGCAGTATCTCCTCCTAAGGACATGCTCCAAACCCCTCGCTGTCTTTGTGCCCTCTGCTGGACCCTCTCCAGTAGCTCCTTGTCTTTCTTTCACTGAGGAGCCCAGAACTGGACGCAGCACTCCATGTAAGACCGGCCAGATCCATAAGGGGCAGCGGGAAGGGGGGGAAGTGCTGCAGAGAGCTGGTGCTGCCCAGGGTCGCAGCCCCTGTACAAAGGCACTGCTTCTCCCGGCTGGGGAACTGCGCCCTCTGCTCCAACACACTGCGGGAAGCAGCCCTGACCCTTCCTACAGCACTGGAGACACCACCCACATTCCTGGGAGCAGAATTCACATCCCTGGTGATAGAGTGCACAATGCTGGATTTCACAGAATGGGTCAGATTGGAAGGGAGCACAGTGGGTCATCTGGTCCAACTTTCCTGCTCAAGGAGGGTCATCGCAGAGCACATGGCACAGGGTTGTGTCCAGATGGTTCTGGAATATCTCCAGTGAGGGAGACTCCTCTGAGCAATCTGTTATTGAGAAGTTCTTCAGTAATCAAGCATTGGAATGGCCTGCCCAGAGAGGTGGTGGATTCCCCATCCCTGGAGGTTTTTCAACTGAGATTGGCCGTGGCACTGAGTGCCATGATCTGGTAAAGGGACTGGAGCTGGACCAAGGGTTGGACTTGATGATCTCGGAGGTCTTTTCCAACCCAATTCATTCTAGGATTCTATGATTCCTCATGTTCATGTGGAACTTCCTGTGCATCAGTTTTTGCCTGTTGCCTCTCGTCCTATTTCTTGGCACTGCAGAGCAGAGCCTGGTCCGTCCTCTGGACAACCCCCCTGTCAGATATTTATATACATTTATGAGGTCCCCCTCAGGCATCTCTTCTCAAGTCTGAACACACCCAGCTCCATCAGCCTTTCCTTGTAAGAGATATTCCAGTTCCCCAATTATCCTTCTTGCCCTCCACTGGACCTGCTCCAGAATCTCCACCTCTCTTAATTAATCTCTCCTTATTTCCCCTGGGTTTACCATGCCATTTAAACCCCCAAAGCAGCCAGATCTCTTTCTGTGAGTTAAGCTGAGCACAGGCCTCGTTTGTGACTGTGGCGAAGCAACTGAACACTGTCCTTGACTGTTCCCGAGACATAAGACTTGAACACCCTCATATGGTTGAAGTTTTCCTCTGATGCCTTCTATGAGCTGTTTATTAGAGCAGCAGGCATTTCTCATTGCAATGAAATAATACATTCACTTTCAGAGTAATAAGTGTTTTCTGCTGTCTGCAGCAGACTGTTGAGGGATTCAACATAATTTTCTACTAAATATGGAGTATTTTGGTAATTCATTCTTACTCGAAAGTGTATTCAAACAACATAAAGTCAATCATGTTTTTGGACTGATTTCAGTAGGAAAAAAGCCAAATTGTTCTCCATGATTACAAACTCACAAGTATATAATGCACCTAAAAGACCAAATAATAAAGATGTTATAAATTCAGTTTGAGTTCTTAGATTATTGAACTGTTGATGGCAGTTGTGCAAAATAAAATCCCTGTGAAACTTTAACCTGTCCCATGACAAGTTCTGTGCAAGCAGGTGTAAATACAGGACCTCTGCCATCCACTGAAGCCCAGGTCAGCCTTCTTTGATCTTAATTGGTCACACTGAAAGGTAGGACACCACAAGTTTATTCATCACATACCAATGAATAACCAAGGCACTCCATTTGAGGCTGTGAAAAATTAGTGCAGGAACTACATACCACAAACTTGCAGCAGACAAACATTTATTCGTGTTTCATTGCCTGAGCAATACAGTGTTTAATAATGGGAGTTCTAAGAGTGGAAGTTCTTGTGAAGTTTTTCAGATAAGGAAGTCTTAAGTCTCTGGGTCCAGAGAAAAAGGAACCTATTCAAACTGTAGCAAAATGGCAGCCTCTGGAAATGAAAGTTCGTATTGTTTCTCAACACTAGGAAGTGACAGATTTCTTTCTTGGGGGAAGAGGGGAAGATGTTAAAAAAAAGGTTGTCTTGACTCACAGGTGCCATTGAAAACCTAATGAAGTAACATAATGCACAGGTCAGTGGGGATTTCCATGATTATTCCCTACTTTTGTAGAAGTTTGATGCATTTTGTAGCAGTTTTTTGAGGCATTGCCAAAATAAAATTGAAAATCAGTAAACACCACAGTTAATTTTCATCTTTAAATTTAATTTCTTTTAGCGTAGTTGTTGAAATAAAGTGATACAGTCAATCATTCTGCAATGGTTCACCTAATCTAGAGAGAATTTAAAACCACAACCCTTTTTTAAATTATCTAATACTTTTATACTTTTATATAGTCACTTTAAATAATGCAACCTTGTGCTGCCAGTATGGTCTTAGCTGATATAATTCCTTAGACTGCAGTGGAAAGATCTCAGGATGAATGTGTAACTCTCTGTATCTGATTTTCCCTTCTACAGTGTGTTTCCCAAATTAACCTCTATAAAGCTGAACACAGGATGGACAAGAGAATGTCAATTACAAAGACATTATAATTATAATGATATAATAAATATTAATTATAATTAATATAATTAATTCCTAAAATCACTTAGAACCAACTTAGTGTTATTCCTACATGCACATGGAACAGCAACTGCTCCAGAAGGAGTTGGGGCTGCAGGTGAATACACCCAAACCTGGCCTGTAGGGTGTCATCTGCCAGGGAGACTGTGAAGGGCACCAGAGGTGGAAGGAATATCACACAAACAGCTTTACTGTTGGCTCTCAACCCATTAATGATATGTGAAGTTGCAGAGAACAACAATTTTGCCACGTAGTTTATGGTGACTAAGATGTGTTTTTAACAAATTATGCAACGAAGTCTTAATTTGTACAGTCCTGTCAGATTCTTTGTAGCTGTCATAAAGAACTTTTACAGCAAGGAACAGCAAGATAGAAATCTATTTTGATTTATTTCCAGGTCGTCTAGAAATACTCCTACCAGCTACAAAAGGATCAAAAGAGTGGCTATGTTGTCAAGAACTTAAAAAATTCGGTTTTCAAGAATTTTTGAGTCTCAGGTAAGAACTATAGGGTTTAGTTAGAAGCATAAAGAGTATTGAAATTTAACAGCCACAATTTCAGGCATGTCTGCTGCTTGGGAGCTGATTAACATACTGATGTCAATTAAGTGTTTGCTCAAGGATAAAGATCATGGTAAAGACCCACATTCAGGTCTTCTCTGATCATGGGGAGAGAGAAGGCAGAATGGAAACTTGTTCCTCACAAAGTGAGGAGTGATGCACACCTTTATGCAAAATGCTGTCTGGCTTTTTCCATAATCAACTTGGAAGCTGGACAACCAACCCATATTTCGATAGGAGAGCACCTGTAATTTCCAGGTATTCTGGGCACAAATGAAGGAGACATAGTTGAATACAAAACCTTACAATGTAAAAACATGAATGTGTGATTCAGTATTTCAGTCTGGCTATCAAAGAGAGAAAAGCTGGAGCTGTGTTGCCTAAAAGAGATGGAGACATATTAATAGAAAATATGAGGTGCAGCTTTTTATCCACAGCAGATCAGTGCTTGGTTAAGTGATTGGGAAATGTTGTGTTCTTGAAAGAAACACAGGAAAAAGTTTCAGTTTCATGATATTATAAAAAACTGAAAGAACTCCAAACCTGGGACATAAAATCTTCTAAAACCAAGAAGTATTCAATGTTCCAATTATTATTCAAGTGTTGAGTGCCACAAGTATATATTGATTTGTCACTGAAACTTTACTATGAAATAAGAGGGGATTCTTGCAGAAGAATACACTCCAATTTATTGTCAAAAGAATTTAGATCCCACTTTTCTGAATGGTCAACACAGAATTCTGCATTTCAAATGCTGATCTTACACTTCAAACACATCAGAAGGCTCTCTCTCCTATACCAGATTTTTTGCTTAGATTTCAAATGTCTTTCCATAACAATATGAGCCTTAAAGATTAAGTGTATGGCAACACACTTTAAAATTTTATTGCCATAATCCTGAGGATCTCATGAACCCAAACTTTATGGCTGTTTCTGAAAAAGCACAGCCATTAATAATTACCATAAAAATTCAGAAAAATATTTCAGTTATTTAGAACAGTTGTTCTTCTGTTTTTCCCCACTTAAATATCAACAATGCCTGTATTCTCTACAGTGGTGAAGTTGATGAAAGGAGAACATTTTAAACAGTAACCCTTAAAATGTTGCTCCATTCCATTCATAAATGTCGAGACAAATTAAAGTTCAACATATGGTTCACTGCCACACAGAGATGGTCACAGGAGGAAAATCAACATCTTCAGTTACAGAAATGGCTGGTGTTTTAGGTCACGATTATCGCGACATTATGAAATCTCCTCTATTTCTTTCCTTGAAGATACAATTTGAGCATGTTGGGTTTTAATACTGAAACAGACTTATAGAAATGGGAAAAATCTCTTCCACCTCTATTAATCTCAAATTTAAGAAAATTAACAGCTATTCATCAATACTGGATTGCAAAGGGCTGTTTGATGTACAGGACAGATGTGAAGGCAGATGAAAGAACTCCCGCAGTGAGCTCTCCCTTTAATTACCACGTAACCTGTTCTGCCACTGTAGTGCAGAGCACATGGACTGCCTGGGGCTGAACCCCACGGGCTGGAGGGGACAGACGCTCTTCCTTACAGTACAGAGCAGGTTATTCACAAATGCACTCTGCTTAGTCCCATCTTCCTGCCTACATTTGAATTAAAAACGACACGCAGTAGCAGGTTCTGTGGGATACAGTGATGCCATCCAGTAACACTCCACCCACAGCAAACACAACATCTGCCCCACCGTGGACAGGCCACTTCCAGGTGTTCCCTGGTTTGGCAAGAGAACGATTCATTCCCCAAGAGCAACTCCCGTATTTTATACTGAAGTGAAATCTGCAAGGATCCCACCCGGCACTTTCGAAGGGACTGGAACAATAAACAAGCTCGCAGGACAGAAGCTTCTGGGTGACTGACTGTGAGTCGACAAAGCGTGCATTGTTGAGGGGCGCAGTCCTTCCATTCCTGGGCTGGGATAGCGATGTGTTGCGGGACCAAGCCAGGCAGGGCCATGGCAAGCCAAGGGCGGGGAGGAGAGTGCTGAGCCCATGCGGGTACACACTGACCCCCGGTGGAACGCGCCGCGCTCCCAGCGAGAGTCCGCACACCGCGGCTGGAAAGGGAGCACGTTGTACACAGGATTACCCGAGATGGTTTGTGGTCAGGAAGTGGAAATGTGCAGGGAATAAAGCCGATTAGCTATGTCACCAAACCCACCATTAGTGATGTCACAAGCCTCTGCTTCTCGGTCTTAATAAACATAACAGAGTTTTGTCTTAAATGGATTTTTCAACTTTTCCCTTTGTGGAGGTTTTCTGGGATCTTCCAGCAGGTTTATGCACTATAACCAGACTGACTACACCATGCCTAAATGTGCATGGGTAGCACAGTCCCACAGCAACACTGTTTGGGTAACGACTCCTCACAGAGCTGTTAAAGACTCACTGTCATCTACACTCCAGAAACCTGTTCAGCCAGAATGAGCGAGTACAATGAGACACATTAAAGAACTGAAACATTAGAAGTCACTCTCTGCCCAGCTGGGAGCTGACATTCCTCAGGTGAGCTGCAGTTGCTGACCAAATTCGAACTCCTGCACCACAAAACCAAATGCAGTAATTCGCGTTACCATGAGAGGGGCTCTAGTTAAGTTCACAAGGAATTAGGGGAGCCTCTCACTGGCTTATACAGTTGAGCCTGAAGCATGGTAAGCTAC
Organism: Hafferia zeledoni; assembly: GCA_035583235.1. Lineage (NCBI taxonomy): Eukaryota > Metazoa > Chordata > Aves > Passeriformes > Thamnophilidae > Hafferia > Hafferia zeledoni. The sequence continues at coordinate 2,607,165 of JAWWEV010000167.1, read as the reverse complement.
TAACTTATACTGATCTACCAGGGACAAGTTTCATGTTCCTACTCCCCAAGGGAGGAGTCACTCGTGGCACCAGCTTAATGGGAGAGAATCCCAGAATCACAGGATATTCTGAGTTGGAAGGGACCCACAAGGATCACTGAGTTCAACTTGTAAGTGAATGGCCCCTATGGGGCTCAGCCCCCCAACCTTGGCATTATGAGCTCTGACCAACTGAACTAATCTCAGGGTAAAGGAGCTGATTGATGAGTGGGGAGAAAAATGAGAACTCTAAATGGATTAGCTGAGCAAAACTGAATTCCTGATTTTGACCATTTGTTTTGACTTCTTTAGGAATCGGCTACATACTGTTTGTTTTAGAGAAGAGAATCATTGTTTATGCACATTAGAAGCAGGAATCTGTACTTTCCTTCTATATTACTGTACTGTGCTGGGCCCATCAAACTCAATTATGCCATGTTTTGCCAGGCCCACAGTTTGGAATAGAAAAATGGCCCTGGAAGCATCTCACAGAGAGCTTTATGACCCCACTGAAAGTCAAAGGGAACTTACAGAGCTCCCATGAAAAAGAAAGTAATAATCCCTGGACAAGCATTGCTCATTACCTGGTTTGTGGAGTTCTTTGAAGCCACTTGGTTCCAGAATTGCAGCACTTGGATTTTCACAGAACACATGTGCTTTCTCTTCAACTCCTTTGGTACAAAGTCCATTGACTGTGGTCAAACAGCCTCTCTGGCTGTAAACAAAGCTGCTGGATGTTGCACTGAAACAAGAAAGTGTTCCCTTACTGCCTCGTTACAAAAGCTGTAGGCACAGGGACTTCTGATCACCAGTAAAAGTCTGGGAGGCTTCAGAAACCACCAAAGCTGCTTAACTTAGAGAAGAGCTTCAAATTCTTATTCTCCCAGAGCTTTGAATGACTTGTCCATTTGACCTAAACACATGATAAAACATTCATGCTTCAGCCTTTATTCAATTATTGTATCATTTACCTTCGGTTGACCCAGCAAAAATATCTGATACATAAATAATGCATAGACAAGTCACATCAGCAGCTACCATGGTTAGAATACAAAAGGTGATGGAAAAGGCCATCATTTTACTTAAAAGGTCCTGCTATCACATGCCCTGGATGTCTGAGAAGGCTACAGCATGTACTTCCAATGACAGAGTTTAAGATTTCAAGTAACATATGTTGAATAAAAAGAGACTTCATTTATTCATAATTTGAGCCAAAAACACCTATGAAGAAATCAATCACAGCATTTTAAATTGAATTTTTAAAACTAAGCATTAGTAACTAGGACTAGTAGTAGTTCACTACTCAGCATGTTCCAGTAGGGCTCAGTTGCAGCTTTTTAAAGTTAATACATGGGATGGAGGTTTTACAGTTCAGGTTACTGCTGCCTTCACTGCTCACACATTTTCATTACTCCTCTTCCCACTGCTGTGCACTTACTGAATGCCCCTCCTCTAATGGCTGTTTCAGGGTGTCCTTACCATGCACACAACCATCTGTATCAGTGTAGAGGCCTGAGTGGATCCATTAAAGTATTAGCAACTTATTTCCAAGTAAAATTCCTTAGCTATGTCCAAGTCCCAATAGCAAAACAAAAGGCACAATTGGGATTAGACTGAATTAATCTTACCAAGTCACTGTGTGTGTGGTGACAGCCAACAGCTTTATGGTGGGACTCTGCTGGGATGTCCAGCTGCCACCAGATCACATTGCTGCTGGCTTGTCAGTTGCTGTTCAGTCAGTGTATACATTGCCCCATCCCTCACTGGAGCTGCTTCCCAGGATCACCCCTGACTCCTACACCCTCCACTCTGAAATCTCTCCCAGCCCCACTTCCCAAATTCCTCCTTTCCAATGTCCTCCCACATCTGACCCATGTTTCTTCCGACTTCCTCCCTCTCTTCTCCCTGAGATCCCTCCTGTACAAACTGTCACATACATGTGAGCCCTGCCACATTATTCCGAGTCGTTTTTCCCTAAAATGAAGGGCCTTCACTGCTCCTTCAGTCCTGCCCACGGGCCCTGCTGTTACTGCTGCTTCCCTCTACCCTTTGGGCACCACGGAGCTAAGAAAACCCAGCAAACCCAACCCAAACTAAACACACCCAAAAGCAAATGCCATGGGGAACTTTTAAAAGCAGAAGCCTAAGACATACCCAGGGCAAGAGATACAGTACAGCCCTGACATTTTTTTTGCTCTTTTCTCTGACTCATCATTTATTTTTCTCCTTTATAAATACCTTGTTCTCTGTATTTATTGCTGTATTCTTATAAGAGATCAAATTAAGAGAACTTTAAGACAGGTTTCTCTACTTAACTTCTGAAAATGAAACAATTTGTTGGGTTATCTATGGGAGAGGCAAATACCTAATGCAAAACAAGTAATTTTGATTGCCTAAGATACTTACATACAAATAGCAGGAGCTGATGTTCCTTTTTAGAAAGCTGTGCACATTCAGCTTCTTATCTTGCTTTGACTTTTTTTTTTTACAAAAACCCCTTTCATAAATGATAACTTACATCTGGAACACAGTACCAAGAGCTTCAACTTCCACACTGCAACAGGACATTTTCTGCCTATCTGCTTCCCAAAGTGTTTTTTTTTAAAGAAAACAACAATCAACTCCACGGGCAAATGGCTCATTTTATACTCATCTTGGTCTGGGAAGTAGCTTATATGGACAGACATTAAAAAAAAGCATTCCAGCCCTTCAGATTCACCTTTTTCTCCAACTACAGATCTGAGGGACAATATCCACAGCATGGGATTCAGCCCTCTGTCTGAAGGAAAAACAGTCACAGGACTATCCAGAGTAATTAACTGTAATCATGAGGGAAAAAATCCTAAACCTCTCTAGAGTACCATTTTTTCCCATAGTTACAGAGAGCTGATATTCTAGTTCAGTATGAAATAGAACAAATAGAACTGCTGTAGGTAAAAACCACCTGTATCACAGCAGCGTTCTCTTCTCTCACCCAACTGTCTGGCTCCTCACTTAGCACAGCAGTTTGAAAGCTGGCACATACATCGTGAAAATTAATTCAGAACATTTAGAATCCCAAACTGTAAAACCCCCAGATCAACCAGACACGCTCAATTCATGCAATACAGTGGAGAAAACCCCCAAACCCTGGAACTGTATTGCTTCATATTGCAATCAGAAAATGTAGTCTAAATTGCCAATTTGTTTCCAACAATCTAACTTTTCAAGACTCAATATTTTAATAATAAATGACTAAGCATTATAAGGTTTTTGTTTAAAAAGTGTTTTCACTTTAATGGGTTCAGTTAATAACATCATGAATGGTACAAAACTGTCCTTTTTCACATTTCCATACATTGTATTATGGACCACCTGAAAATCTGGACTAAGAATGCATAAAGTGTCTCTTAATTAGCCGTAGCTTCATTTTTGCCATATGTAGGGCAGATATGCAGAAAAACATGCATTTATTACCAATGACATGTTAATATTAGCTTAAACAATAAAAAATGGCAGAATGTGCATTGTGTAATGCACAGGGGTGTCATAGGGAGACCAAATGTCAAGTGCTGGCAAGGAAATAAGAAATGGTTGATGACACATTGACATTTTGTGACCATAGTATTAGCTCTTCTATTTTAAAATTGTTTTAAATAGTAGTAAATATTTAAATAATATTTAAAATATATTTCCTATGGAAATCCTTAACTTGGAAGACAGCCTGTAAGATCTGACTTTTTAAAAAGTAGTATTTCATTTTGACAATATACGAATACAACACCTGCTACAGAACTTCTGAGATCCTGAAGTCCTTAGCTTTTCTCAGGAACAGTTTCTCAATCTAATTTTGCCTCTGATTTTTTGCTAGCAAAACTTTGGAAGTAGCATCTCAAAGAAAACCTGCTTTTATGAGAAATACTGTATTTGAATAAAACCAAACCCAATTAAAATGGGATGCCACACTAAATGAAAGAAAATATAATTAAAACAAAAAATAATTGATTATGCAATTAATTTCATTCCTGTTTTGCTAATTCATAGTGTAAGGAGGGCTTTGTTCCTTCCTAGTGCATCTTCTCCTGCAGTCAAATGAGTGCTCCATTTCCACCGTCCGATGTTAAGGGGTCAACACCTCACTGCTACTTCAAGGGAAAAAAACTGAGCTGTGGGTGCAGAATTAGTTACCTAAAATGCAACAAAACAAAGCAAAGCATTTGTGCAAAAAAGTAATTGGTACATTGTCTTTTTTCCTAAGTTTGCTTCAGTATAAAAAAACCTCTTCAACCCACTAACAAAGCTTTATTTTGATTCATGACCCTTCACCACACTCGAGAGTTCCATGTTTTTCTTGGTAAATTAACAAACCAGCCACTATTTTTGCAGCCCAAGTCAAAGATGGAAGCTCCATTATATTAATCTTTAATAGTCTGGGGTAGTTACTTTTATTCAAGACAACTTTTTTCCTGTCTTCTACAGGCACAGTGCTTGTTTAACTGGCCTTGGGAATCAAACAGCCAAAAATAAGCCAGGTCACCTCCTATGGCAGTGCAGAGCATCCTGGCCTCCCCCCAACCTTTTTTTGTTTTTTATATAGTTGTTGCTAAAACCACCTTTTTAACAATCTCTTTAAATAGGGACAAGGTACTCCAAAAGCCTCTCATTTCTTTTTTTCAGCTTCTAAGGCCAGAAATAAGCTTCCTAGAGCTATTCTAGATTCAAAAACCCAGAGTAAGTACACTGTAATCACTTAGAAAGCACAGAGGCCTCTCTCAACTAGTTGCTTCATAGTCATATTAGGAAGAGGTGTGAGAGAGAAAAAGTCTGGTGAGCTCTTCACACCATCAAGGAGCCAACCCAATTGTCACCTCAGTCTGTGTCCTGATCACTTGTAAAACTACAGACCAGGAATTTCCAAGCTGTGCTCTGTGTGTGTGTCACAGCAATGTGAGAACAGAACTCTGCCTGGGCAAGTAAATACCTCTCCTCAATCTACACACACTGCCAACCCCCCCACCAAAATGGGAATACACTAAGGAAACTTGGGAATCCCCAATATGGATTAAAAAGTATACCAGGCATGTTTCTACTGTACCTCCAGTGTGCATATTTACATTAAAATAATTTTATCTGATTGCTACCAAGGTTGGTAACTTTGCTGTTTGGTTTCCACTGTATAAACTCCAGCTCCGACCAGATTCAGCACGATTGAAACTCTTCCCCCTGTCGTTACCCTTCTTTTCACCGTGAAAATTAATGAGCTCCGTGATTGCTCTAAAAATCAGCATGTTCTTCCTAAACCCAAACCCATCCCACTCTCCTTGATAACTGCAGACACAGCAGTAGCACAATGAGGTGAATGTGACCTCCTTTTTTAAAGCAAAACTGCTACAAAGTGGCTTTAAAAAAGGCAAGGGCACATACCCTTTCTGTTCATTGCAGTCTGCACACAAACTGTAAAGGAGAATTATTGCTTCTTAAGGATGAAAAGCTTTGGAAATATGGTAAACATCCTACAAGCTTCTAAATCTAATCAGCTAAAATTCTGTACATACTTTAATATTCAAACCTCTATTTTCTTACTCAAGATCAAATAATTTCATTTTCACATCTATTCATTAAACTCTTCATAGTTCTACAGTCTAATGAATATTTAACAACTAAATAGGATCAAAACATGGGGAAAAGGTCACATGGCAATGAACATTATTTCATTTGGCCAATGAATAGTGAACCCTGCTTTCTTGGCTGAAATTAAGGCACTAAGTGGCAGTGAAAGGATAAAGGAATGAAGCTTTTTTTCCTACGTTATCTGAAAAAAGACCAACATGACTTGTGTTTCTTTTTAGGACGCCAGTAGAGTACATATCCATTCTGAATGACTCAGTAAGGCATTCTGTTGGCAAATTTAAAGAAAACGTTCTCCTGATTAGAGCCCATACATTCATTGTCTGGGTGTGACTAGTGGCACTACTAACTGTTAAACCGAAGGGGGGAAAGCTACAAAGATGTCTGAAGACTTGAAAGGCACCAAAAAGAGAACAGCTCTGCAACTGCCAGTTCTACAAACAATTATGTAAGCTGTGTTTAACACTGCATATAGTCTATTCAATCAACAATCTTTGTTGACCGAGATAAAGTGTAGTAGCTCTTCATTTAAACTCTCAGTTAATCAAGTGCTAGTTTAGTAAGAAATTTATTTTCATGTATCAGAAAATAATTGCAGTGTCTAACACAACTACACTTAAAGCAAAACTAGTCTAGTATGCATTATTCTGGTTAACACTGAAGCAAACCTGTATAAACAAAAGGGTTACCTCGAGATACATAGTTTACAATATGAAATCAACATATAAATGAATAGGATTTACTGAAAACAATGGAAGGTGTATTACAAAGATACATGTAACAACTTTAACCACAATATTTCCTCTGTGAAAAATACAACTATTAGTGAGATAAAATGTACAATTGAATTTTTTTTCCAAAAGAAAAAAAAAAAACACAGTATAAAGGAAAATATTTTTTCTTCAAAACAGGGAAAATAGTTAAGGTCATTGTCTTTCATTACAATATAATTTGACACAAAAGCAGTCATAGGATTGCACCAACTCCATGTTCAGTATTCTGAACATGGCAATAGTAAAAGGAGTCCATAAAGCATAATGAAATCTCTGGATTTTATGATGGCAATACAGGTACGCAGAAACTGATGTCACTCCGGCTCTGTTCACAAATGTACAAAACTCTAAATTTGGTGGCCAGACATGTAAAAATTAGTTCTCCCCAAAGCTGACTTTTCTCTCACTCAGTCAGGGATGGAAAAATCTGTAATATTTTAAGTGTTGTTATCTGTTGAGCAATAAAAAAGAAAAGAAGTATATGTAGTGCATGCTTGATCAGTTGTCAAAAACATTTCTGAAAATAAAACTAAGTTATCCAATAGTTTACAAAATAGAAAATAACTCTTCAGGTTAAAAACGTGGTTAGGTTCGTGTTTAGTTCCACCTTCAAAGGACTGATTTCCTTGGCAGCATCACCATTCCTCAGCACGAGCCAAGGCACAAAGTTCCATAAGGAGAAATAAAAATGGCTACGAACAAGAACGCAGTCTGGCATCGCAAAAGAAATCAGAGCCTCTCTCTGAGCCTTCTGTTCCATCGGGTTAGTGCCATAGAAAAATGGGAGATTTGGGATACACTTTTGTTATGAGCATTTCTGCTGGACACGATTCAAAAGTTCACCAAACTTCTCAAAAAGATCCTCCACCCATTTGATGTTTTTCATGCACAGCTGCACAATCTCTTCCTGGCCGAGATCTGCACTTGTCTTCTGAACAGAAGAAATCTATTTAAAAAGAGAGAAGGAGGGAGAGAGAGAGAGATGCACACACATACATTAGACTGCCAGAGTTGGAGAACTTTCATTTTGATTAGTCTGCAGTTAAATACGAACCTTCTCTGGAAAAAATCCTCTAAGTATTAAGATCAAGGGTCAACACCCCCAAAAATGTGGTTTTTAACAACTAAGCAAGAGCTCAACTCTTGTGTTTCTGCTACCTGAAATATTTTCACCAAGGATTTGCAGAAAAACAAAGCAATGGTATTCTAAGACAAAAAGTAAGCTTCTAAATCTGAGGAGTTAAACACATTGGTAAAATTTGGGTTTAGTTTGGGTTTGGGTTTTTTTTGTTTGTTTGTTTTGTTTTATTTTGGGTAACAGTGAAGAATACTATGGGGCATGACACAAACTTTGAAATCCTCCTACCTGAATGTTCTGAGCAGCAGTGCCCATTAGGGGCAGTGTATGTGGCTCAGTGTACCCTTTTGTTTGCCATAAAGAATTCACCAAAATAGGAGGCCTCAATCCATACTCATCCACCAAGAAGATGAGAACAGTCCCCCTAGCTGGACTCAATTCCCTCAATGCATGTAAAAGTAGCTCAGTGAGAACAACACTTACCTCTTCTTTACATGTTAGATATATGTGGTATTTGTAATGATGGAGTGAGTGATACAAAGAATACAACTGTATTTTTTCTGGATCTACTGTAAACTCCTGCAAAAAGAACAACTATTTTAGGTAAATTCATGTTATTTACCAGGAGGTATTACAGATATTTTCTTCCACAAGCAATTTTTTCAACAATTCAGAAATTGAATACTTCATTCAAATCATTATTTTGATGCATTTTGGCAAACAGTAATTTATGTTATATCATAATTATCTCTTATCTCCACTTTCCACATTGTTTTATCAAAACCATGTTTGGGAATGCTGAAGGCACTGCAGGTCCTGAACAGGCAGGACACCCACTTCAAGAACTACTGCAAGAATTGCCAAAGCTTAAATATTTTTCCATCAGATTGATGGGTATCACTGCAAAAAGCACATATTTTATGCTTGAAAAGACTGATCTGTACTTACCTAATATGTTACTTTGGCAAGAAATATGAGAGAGAGCTACATTTATAGGTCATTTGTTGAGCCATTATTTACTACTGGGAGGTACATCAGCCTCTGTGAGCCAGTACCCAGCCAAAATCTAATTAGTGTTCCCCAGGAATACTATGGAAAGGAACAATATGTACACCTCCAGTTTTTACCACACTAGTTTTTATTTTTATTTGTTTAAGATACGCAGCTCCATTTTGTCATTGGAAATGAGGAAAGGAGCAATACAGAACTCCAGTTTTAATCTCAGATTTTACAGTATTAACACTAATTCTTCACTTTTGCTCTAGAAGCCATTGTAGCATTTATAGAGATTTTGCAGCAAGTCTAAGAAACTGCTATTACTGTGATTTATACAGTGACTTCACCACAACTGCAACGTTGAAGGCAAAATGTTGCTTTGCTTCAGGAACAGCTCAGGAGCCAACAAACTACCCTGCACTGGTGAGTTAAAGTCATGATTTAATGCACTGCTTTAAATGTTGGTTTTTAACATCCCCATACTACAGAAAAAGCACCTCACTCAAAGATTCCATATTTTGATAAACCTATCAGAACACCTAATACATGAAGCAGTATTTTATATAAATGGGGTTATCACACTACAGGACAGATGGTGGCAGCAACAAGCCCTGTGAACACTCACCTGTGCTGATTTAGTGGTTGATTTAGAAGCCCTCAGTGTTTTTTTGTTGTAAGCTTTACCATTCATCTTGATCTTGGACACAGACGTTCCTCCACACTTTGTCTTGGAGTCCCGAGTGACCACTGTCAGTTCAGGGAAGTTTTCCAAAGCATTCTTTAACAGAGCATATAAAGACAGAGGATTATGGAAGCAACCAGGAATGGCCAGATTAATGATAAACTGGCCATTTGTCTTTGAAAAGTTTAGAGTGTAGCCTACTGTGAAAAAAAAAAAAATTCTTCCAGGAAGACATGATAAAGCATCTTTATCAGATCATGGAACCACATACAGTGTGGAAAGCATGACCACCTGTTCATGGTTACTATAATTTTTCAAGACCAGATAATCTTTTCATTTTATCTCAGCTGTGATTCTCTCACTAGAAAGAGAAAAAATAAGAAAGGCTCTACTGGGCAATTTTTACATTTTAAAATGCTTTCCCATTCAATTTCTACATGAGAATCTCCAAGGCCAAGTTCCTTGAAGAGCCTTAAGTATTTAATTCCTAGTGAGGCAAGGGAAGTACCAGGGATTGGGTATCTATAAATATTTTCACAGGTTTCTGTCCCATCTTTCACAAATTGCAAACTAATTGTCTCCTCTCATATCTGTAAGGTAGAAAAGCTTCTGCACAGTGCAGTAGAAAGCTGGTTCAGAAAAGCACAAGTTTCAGACATATTAACTCAGGGGAGGGAACTGCATTTCTACCAGTTTCAGTTCTACATTATTTGCCTTTGTTGCACAAATGCAGCATTATATGAGCAGATGCTTTGAAATAGTTCTGCTCTGCTACATAATCTGGTCCTGAAAAAAAAGTTTCAAGTTAAATGAACATCTTTGTATTACACTTCAGCATGAGGCAGAAAAAGAGGCACAGAGAGAAATGTTAGCAGTGTTGCAGCTCAAGGACCTAACCTGGACTACTGGGTTAAAATATGAAGCTGACTCATTTTGTGTATTTTAATTAACAGTACCAGAATTCAACAACCTCCCCTGCCTATAATTTATTAGCTCTTTATATATATTAGGCATTTTATACTTTATTTAACAAACCTCTCAGCATAAAGCTACAAAATCTACAGCACAGAGGTGGTTGCTCAGTGGTAGCAGTAACCTTGAGTAGCCAACCTGTCCCTATCCAGGCTTCATTGCAATGCTTTCAGACTGGAACAACCTCAACAGGTTTAGATTATTGAGGTTTTCTATCCACTGTAATAGCCTTTCTCAAGGTTGATTTCCAGTATCAAGGGGGCTCTGGCCACACCTGCCTGCCAACGGAGAGTTCCTAAGAGCTAGAACAACTTACATGGTCACAGCACTGACCTAAACCAAATCTGGACTGGAATGAATAAGAAAATATCAGTGATTTCTGCATCTTTGAGAGCACAAGACACAAAAGGATGATAATTATTTTTAATTATTTTCAAATGAAATTCACACAACTCAGCTAAGATGCTTTACTTCCAGACCTTCAGCTAAGGTAATAGTAATATTTTTTTAACTTTATTTATAAAAATTATTACATACAGGATGCAATAAACTGTTAGAACTATAAAATATGTTACAGGCAAAACTATCAAACACTGACACTGCTAACTTCAGTGTCTGGTTTGTAATACAGCAATAACATATTCCATATTACCTGTGTCCAGTGGAAGACCAGTATTAAATTTATCCATGCCTATCAACGCAGAACAGTAAAAGTATTCAAATTGCATGATAAGTGTGAATGACAAATGGTATTCTTAGCTTATTGCTTTCTTCAGTGCATCATCCAGCTTTAATATCTGAACGAGGTATTTGAGCAAAGGTAGAACAGAAACAGACCCTTGTGTACTAATCATCAAATCAACCTGAATCTCAAGGAGTATCACACACATTTTCCCAACCAATACAAACACTTATGATGACAAATAGGCATTTGATTTTTATCCAAAATACTGACCCAAGGGTGGCACAAGTCGATACCTTCATACCAGAAGAAAAACACAAAAAGTTTTTCAATTTGCAGGTGACACCACAAGCAGATCCCTTCCTTACATCCATTAACTCCGCTAAATTCTTGCAGCTCATATGATGAAATACAGGCTTAAGATAACTTTAGAGATATGAGACAATCTGCTTCTAAGTGAACTCACAGCAAAGTTATTGCATTCAATAGGAACTCCAACTGAATAAACAGTTGTAATTACATGTTGTTATTACAGAAAATTAGATTAGCTTTTTTCCCTTAAGCTGGGAAAAACCATACTCAGCTACCTCTCACTTTCTGTGTACTATGAATGTAACTAGAATTCTAGATTTCTATCCTACCTTAACTGGCCTGTCTCCTCTGCATAGACAGGTGAAAAAGAAGCAGTTATATTAATACCTATTAACACAAAATTCTTACCACAAAAGAAAACAGAAATGGAGAGGTAACACATGCTGCCTTCTCTGCAGCTCTATGTATGGTTTGAAAATACAAAGCCCTGCCCATGTTTTCCTATTGTAAGGAGGAAGCCACAAGAAACTCTGTTCAAGCAGGTACAAATTGTACAGCTGTTGGGAAAACAGTGTAACTAACACTAAAAAACTTCAAGAATGGTGTGAATTACAGCTGTTTCACTGAATGATGTTCTCACCCCTGAAACAATGTCACTTTGTGTCACACAAGACTTACCAGGAATGGGCTGGGGGGAAAAAAGATCTCTCAAAGATTTCCTGATGAAAAATCACACCTTTCAAGCCTGTTATTATCTCCCTCACCACCCAGCTCTCAAAAGCAAGCTCAGAGCAGTGCAAGGCCACCACAATTCTCCAAGTGTCTCTGGACTTTGGGCATAAGGGGACAGCAAAAGACAGGCAAAAGAATAAGTTTGGTCTGATGTGTTTGTAGACAAATCTGCTTTACTGCTGTTGGTTTCAAAACTTACAAGATCAAACAATCAGTCTGATTAGAGACATTAACAAAAGGGTGTCTTTTGTTCCCAAGCAAGAGGATGTGAGGAAATGGCCCCAGGTTGTGCTGGGGAGGCTTAGATTGGATACCAGGAAAAATTTCTTCACCAGAAGGGTTATCAAGCACTGGCACAGGCTGCCCAGGGAGGGGGTAAGTCCCCTCCCTGGAGGTATTTAAAACACAGGTAGATTTGGCATTTAGGGACAAGGTTTAGTGATGGCCTTGGGCAGTCCTGGGTTAATGGTTGGACTTGATCATCTTAAAGGCCTTCCCTATCCTAAGTGATTCTGGGTGAAAACAACCTTCATTCACCTGACTGCACTTGCAAAATCTGCACTGTTGCTTGGAGGGTGGGTGGGAAGAGTGGGAACCCCAGTGATTATCCTCCTGTTTACCTTCTCTCTACTGAGATGGTACAGCTTCTCTCTTCCCTGGCCACATCCAGACCTGTCTTTTTAATACCGCGTCAAAGGTGCTGTAATATGGGCTTGTTATCCACACTGTTCTCAACCTTCCATGCTGAAGATACATGAAAGAGCACACAAATGAGTTGTCCTTGAGTCCCTCTGTCCTGGTTTTAAACTCCTCTGATCAAGTTCTCTACTTCAAAGAAGTTCAGACATCTGCTCCACAGCACAGCTATTTCATGTACAAGGTTATTTTTAGGCAACACGATCACTTAACCAAAAGCTCTAGAAGGACAGGAAACAGATTTTCTTTTGGCAAACTCGAGAAGTTTCAAAGAAAAAAATGCTTGAGAATGAACCAGAAAGCATGGGGAGCAAAACTAGAACTTTACCTTTGCAGTATCAACTCCTCCATCACAAAATGTTCTCCAAATGCCACATACAAGCACTACATTTACAGCATCTCTTTCAAGTCCACATTCCCTTCTGTTAAAAATATGCCTTCTGGGTTTTCAGTTGTGCCTGCATGGTCTGCACCCAATGACTTACTGAAAACATGACTTAAATCCCAGAATTTGAGAGAGAATACCTTGAAAGCGTGATCCAAGCGCAATTTGGGGAGCAGCCTTTTCCTATTGTCATTCAGCATACCATCAATTTTTCTCATGTGAGGCAAAAGCAGCTCATCTAAAGACACATTAAAAACCCACAGCAGTTGATTATTAAGAGATGCACAGTAATGAGATTCATCTTCAATCTACACTTTGACTCATTAATATAAAACATGGGAAGTAAAAAATAAAGCAATTGGCACATAAACTAATTTCAAATGAGAGAGGGAAATCTCTTTTTTGATCAGCCCACTGAACTAGTTTAACTGCTGACTGCACTCCTGCTCCTCTGACTTCTCTTTGCTCAAAGGAAAAATCAGGATAGAGCACTACAGAGCATAAATTTTAGAGACAATTTCACCCCATTTCCTGGATAATCCTCTTCTGTGCAACACAACTGGCAGGTTTATGAATACAAGCATGTGGCTTTGACATGTGTTATTCTGTTTTACAAGAGATGACCCTGCTGGCATTTGTAACAAAAGAAATTGAGGAAAGTGCTTACTGATAGAAGTTATCTGATAAACCACTGAGAGTTGCACAAGGTACAGCTGAACATGTGGCCATGAATGCAAATGCACAGCTCAGTATGGGGCCTTTCATCTGCAGAGCCAATTTCCTTGCTTTTAATGGGACTACTGACATAATGCATGGGGCTGAAATCTTGAGGTAAGTGTGCACTGATGCACAGAGGAAGGAAAGGAGAGGCTAAAAAATAGTATTTTTGAATACAGCCAAACAGAATATAGTACAAATGAGCCTGCAACTAAATAATACATGAAATAATTTCCCTTTTGGGATCTTTATACATGAGTGCCTTCCTAAATTTTGAGAAATAGAAGTTTCAACTTGTATCCTGCAGTCTACTAGGGTAAATAAATCCAAATATTTTGTCCTCAAAGAAAAACTGTACATTAATATAATTTTGTTTGATTAGAATTTTAAGATTTCAGATATTGAAAAGCAGAATTTTTAACAGTAACAAGATTCAGAACTACTTATAAGTGTATTTCTTCATAGGAAAGCAAACACACTTGAAACTCTTTGATTTTAAATAAATGTTTGCTAAGGTTTAAAGTATTGCAACAGCAGGAACAGAGAGCTCAGTTCTGACATTCACAGCACAAATCTGATATGACAAAGCAGACAAAACAGTATTTACAAACTGATTATTCAGAGACACAGTGCACAAACACACACACAGAGTTGGTGCAGCGTTCCTCAGATGAGGTTATTAACTAGAAATTCAGTAGGGTTGTGGGGTTTTTTCTTTAAAAAAACACCAAAACTTTGCTTTACTGATTAATTACCTTAGAATCTAGTAAGAACACAGAGATGCTAAACATACTGTACCATTGCTCTTTTCCAAGGCTTGCATTGTGTCGGGATCCAAGGCAATGCTAACAAGCAACTCCATGTAGCTCTTGAAAGTCTCTTTCATGGCTCTTGTATTCAAAAAGCGAGCAACAAGGGGAGCTGGAGGTACAACCTCTGAAAATTAACCAGAATAGAATGCATTTTTTACTCCAATATCCTGCAAATATTTGTGTTTTATAAAACTGAAGGTTTCTCTCTTAAAACACAAGTGACCCCTACTGGTACCCAAGAGATTAAAACTCACTGAAGTCAATTGTAATAAACCCCTTGCATGCCAAAAACAGGGGCAGACACCAAATATGCTACAAATGGTTTAATTTTGGTTTTTAACTATCACCATTTAGATTATACTTTCATGGAAGTTAAACATTTTTCTATTACTGTGGATGGAATTCAAGAGAAAAAGCAAAATTAATAACTTCAGTCAAGTGAAGGTTCCTAGAGCAGATTTCATGTCAATAGAACTACCTCCCAAAACTGCAAAATTTGAAGTTACCCAACTAGGAAAAAACTTCCAGAGCACTAATGTCACTTAGGAGCCTGCATACCATCCAAGTCAACCCCACCTAATTTTTCAACTCAAGAAACCCATATAAACCGAATTTTAGCAGTGAAGCAACGCAGGCATATTTGTGCTTATTCTGAGGAAGCCCTTATTTTTTCATAGACAGCAATTTCAAACATGCCCCATGGAGCAGTCATCAGTTCTGGTAAGCATTCTGGAGCTTTTTATAGGCTCCAGGGTTTGCAGTAATCTAGTTAGCAAGGCTGCTGAACTGCCTCAGATACACCCATTTTTATGGATGACTGTCACCACCAGGTTACTTGAGATTTTAAACAGGGACAGTTGTACAAGTCAGTGGCTCCTCGGGCAAGTTGGAAAGTAGCATTTTAAAGGTGCTGTCCCCACAGAGGAGCGTTCAGTACACCAGTGGTGCCTGTATTTAACAGCTTGTCTGCATTTAACAGTCACCAGGATGCTTTAGAAATGCAGCAATACAAAGCATGAGCAATACACAGCTCTGCTTCAAACACACAGGAAATAAACCCAAAGAGCCCTGTGAAATGCTCTGTGTATCTGCTACCACACTGCAAACTCCAGAAGTCCCTCTCTGCCCTGGAGAATTACTGCAAACATCGAATCTAACGTTCCATGAAGGCCTTGACAGCAGATCTGCTCAGCATGTGAACAGCTGGCACCATGTGAACAGCTGGCACTCAGACAAGAAGGAAGCAGCCAAAAAGCCAACTGCTTTTTTTCCTTGGGTTTTGAAAAAACAACAGCAGCATCCGAATTCTGCCCACATCTGCATGCAGACAAACACTGTAGGAATGTTATTTTGGACATAACATGCAGTAGCAATGGAAAATTAATGAAGAATCATGTTCTTGAGATGTATTGAAAAACCAAACCCATTGTAGAAAGCAAGTAGTAAAAAACATATTTATCTAACAGAAAATCTACATTTAAGACAATTTCAATTACACTCGTGCACAAATGGCAAGTAAAAAGTTTTAAGAAACTCATTTTTCATGACACTGCCAGATTTTAAATTTTCTTTCTGAGGCCAGTACACAAAAATGGGCAAGATCAGATAATAATTTTACAACACTCTTCTCAGTTGAGCTCCATAGGGCACAGATGCCAGCAATGGTATCACACTCACCATCCTCTTCGCTCTGGGCCTCAGGTGAAGAATCAGACTGGGAAGATGAAAATTCTTCTTTCCACTTTTTCCTTTTCTTTGGTGGTGGTTCAGCCTTTACCTTTGGCTGTTTGGCTTTGGGTTTCACAGAAGAGACTTTTGTTGCTGTTGGTTTTGGTGTGGGTGGATCAGGGGGTTTGATGTTGCTGGGTTTGCAGTGAATAGCCCTGCAGTATTTATTATGAAGACAATCTTTATGAAAATAATTACCACACAAGTTTTGGCATTGATAAAATAGCAGATTATATTTCCCATTGATTATATGCACTTACTTCATTGTCACCTGTAAGTGGGAATTTGGTCATACACACTGTCCTACCATATTTTCAATACACACTTAAAAATCATTCTCAGCTAATTATGATTAAATAATATTCCATCTTTATAACTAGATAGACAAGCACAGAAATATTAAATGCCCAATGTTAGTAGAGTTTATGAGCCAGAGGAAATTGGAGCCAATATTGAAATTTATTATTTAATGAAAAAAATCAGACTAGACACACTTGTAAAAATACTAATAATCAATGAGATTTGAGGTTTGCTGACAAAGTGAATTTGGGGTATTTTACTGGGAGAGAATATACACCAGGTAGAAAGGAAGGAAATGCAGGATCTAGAGGACTAGAATAAGAAACCAGAAGACTCCCCTCCTTTCTCTTCCCATCACTCACAACAGGAAAACAAGCAGGAATGTTAATGCCATAAATACAGAGTTATGTACTTTAGGACTAATAATGCAGCACAGTTTAGAGAGCATGGCAGGGAATACAATTCTGGGATGCACTAGGCAAGGTTTTTGTCAAGATGGGCAAGTTCAAATGGAAAAGTAGTGAAATGTACAGCAGAAACATCAGCATCTTCTGGAACACTGAGAATAATTCCAGTCATTTGACAGAGATGAAGATTTCAAACCACAAGGGATGGAGACAACAAATGGAAAATTTGCCTCTACAGAAGGAAACTGGAAGACACAATCCAGCTTAAGTGAAACAGAGGTGGGATCTGATTGCTCTCCAGAAATACATCATGCAGTAAAAACACACAGGAAAGCCAAAAGCAGAAGTGAGAGAAGGGTACATGGATACAAACTAATAATGACCATGTCCTGATAAAAGATGGGATTGTTTCAGAGCACTGGAGGAACAGGTTCTGGAACACCTTCTGTAACCCCACGAAATAAGGAGCATCAAAATCCCAGCTAGCTTTAGGTAGAACAAGATTATTTCCTAGAATTGATTAAATGATGGCACTGCTTTCTGTGAGAACAAACCAGACTGAAAACTCCAGTAGTGTCCTGAACAAAGAGCACAGTAATGAAGACCTGGTTTAAATTAACCCTCCAGGATCGAGAAGAAAACAAGGTACTTCCAGTACACTAGGACAGAACAGTCATTAAAGCAACCCAGAAAACACTCCTGACTTTTAAAGTCCTCAGGATATGAGACAACAACACACAAAAAATTAAAATCATTACACCAGTAGGGTTCTATGGCAAAAGATGACAGAAAGAAACAGCACGTGGTACCCTGACACCTCTAAAATAAATCACTGTTGAACAGATTCAAGGTAGGGAATTCTTGACAAGGCAGTAATTTATATTTAATTTCTTAAAACAGACAGTTCTCAGTTTCCAACTTAAAGCAGAATTAACATATTCCTGAATTGTAGCTCCTGTTTATTAAAATAGGTGTGTTGTTAATAGGAAAACAACATGGCAAAGTGAAAAATAAATTGAAGTGAAATACCTTGCTGACTGCACAGGCTTGATTCTTGGTTTTTTTGAGCATACTCTGACATACTCCTTTTTGTTTGCATTTTCAACAAACTTCACATATACTCGTTTGTATTTTGTTTTTGCATCGCCAAAATACCCAAGATACTACAAGAAAAGAAAACAACGAACCATAAGTGTTTCTGTTGAGTAAAATTAGTCAGTTTAACAATTAAAAATGTCCAATACTAGAGAAAAAAAATAAATAAATTTTTAAAAAAAAGCATTTACATACAAAGATATGTCATTCAACAGCATTTATATAATTTAAGAAAAATTCTCCATCGGATTGCCAGGTAACATTTAAAATTAAGGAAAATAAGGCCAGAGGTACTTTGGGTTTCATTTTCTCCCCTTATTATACTCTCCACATGTGTAAACCCAAAGGATTATCTGCCTGGCAAAAGGCTGCCTGTTGAAATTGCATCACTCCTATAGCAGAGAGCAGTTGGTTCACAGGCCTGTTCCCACTGACTTTAATCTGGTTGGGAGAATCTGCTCCTTCACAGCCTAAATGATACCAAGGAACCCACACTGGAAAGAAAAAATCTGCCCACGAATATATTTAGAGAGAATCTGAGCCAGAGGAAATCAAGAAACCATTTGGTTTTGCCCCCCTGTGAAGGATCATTGCTAAGAATGTGTGCCAGAATCATATTTAATTTTGTTTCCTACACTGCCATTAAGGAGATCAGTTCCCATGGGAATTTTCCAGACTCACACTATTAGTAGCAGCAAATTCTCTGTGCCCATCTCGCACTTCAGGAACAAACTTTTGCAGTAAAGCCTTCTGTACTTTCCAGATAGCTGGAGGCTCCTTCCCTGTTTGCAAAGCAACCTGTAAGAACATCAAATTATTTGCTAAAAACACTGCTTATTTTTCTTCCAGAAACGTGTTTGTGCATTATATTTTTTGCTAAAATTATCTGGGATAAAACTGAAATAAGTAATTTGAACTTTCAAACTCTCAGTCATTACATGCTGTTTGCATCAAGACAAGTTTGTAATTATTTGCTTTAATGAGAATTCTCTGATAATGGTTGTCCTATGTGACAAAATAATATGAATAATTTAAAACAGCAGCTCACAAGAGGATGACACACAGACAAGCAATTGAAAGTATTACAAATTTCCTAACAGTAAGAACATTGCTGGCTGTGACAGCCACCAAAGGAAAGGCAAACATGCAGAATTTAAAATGGAGAAGCAACAAAACCAAATGAAAACAAGAAACCAAAGACAAGGAAATTTGCGTTAACTCATGTGAAGAGCTGTTCTGGATGCTTATTTCTTGTTGGAATACCAAGTAAAGCAGGAAAGGAAAAGGAAAAGGAAAAGGACAAGGAAAAGGAAAAGGAAATGGAAA